>VXBT01000488.1:115045-179620 GCA_013400235.1 Oriolus oriolus
TGTTACATATTTGTCTAACACCCAACTCACAGGCACCTCCACCTGCCCGGGGCGGAGCAGCCCCCCGCTCCCAGGCCTCCGTCGGTCACCGCCCCCGCCCGCCGCTCTCGGCTCCTCTGGGCCGTGACGGCGTAATTGGGGGAAATCGGTCATTTTTCATCCCCGCTCAGGGTACGCTCCATCCCGCCCTTTGCTGGACTGCGGCCGCCGCAGCCCATCCCCGCCGCATCCCGCCCGGCAAGCTGCAGGATCAGGAGCGGGCTGGCAAAACTTCTGGGTCACGGCGTCGGGAAGCGCTGGGGCCGCATCCTCCTTTCCCGGGGCGCCCGCATCCCTCCTCCTTGGGGGCCGCAACCCCCCTTCCCGGGGCGCCCGCCTCTCCCCCGCGGTTACTCACGGTTCTCCCGGCCCGGGGCCGCCGGCGGAGGCGGCTCTGCCCACCCGGCCTCGCAGGGCTTGGGCGTCTGCAAGGAAAAGGACAACAACCATGGTTTCTTGCAGGCTCTGGCGCAGCCTCTGCGATCCTCAGCCTCAACGCCCGTATAATGTACTCGCTCAGTTCTACAAAGCCCCCAGCAAACTGGACTAAAAACCATTATGCACATCAGCATGAGGTAGCTATAGCATACCCCTGCTCCTTCACCAGCATAAGTGTTCCTTTCTTTTCGCAGCACGCAAATCGGAGCTGGCTTCCAGGACCAGAATTTGTCACAGTGTAAGATGTGCACAAGAAAGATGCTTAAGTGTGGTTTGTTGTTTGTTGGGGTTTTTCCCCCATAAGATACCTGTGATTTTCAGATTTCTCATGTGAGGTGTGAAACACTCCTTGCTGGCTCATCTCCCAACCTGCTTTACCTTTATTCTGGATGGTAAAAATCAAGATTGATGGGGTGAAATTCCAGTGCCAAAAGAGGGAACACCTTAGAGAACAAGCCCAGAAACATGATGTAACATCTGAACATGTCTCTTAGTCAGCATTACTGCTGGCAACATAATACCACTGTCCTATCACCTTGTCCTCCAAAATAAATGAGCTGCTTCCAGAAGATTCAGCATGGGGACACATACAAACACTTCCCTGGCAGAAATTATTGTCTCAGGTGTTTGCATCCTTGATGAAGGAAGCCCCAGTTTTTGAGATGTACCCCCTTCTGATGAGCATTTTCTACCATTACCTCCATTCGTACACAGTGAATAGTAAATTTTGACAGCTGTCACTCATTCTTTAGCATTTTCAGTACTTAGGAAGGAATTACAGAAATGGCAAAAGTGGAAAGTTTTGACAGCTGAAACACAGGTGAGAGATCAGAATTTGCTGCTTCTCGTTACAGCCAAAAAAAGAGTGTGATAATGTACACACACAGTAACACGATTTTTCTGGTTATGAGGATGTACGTGTACATCTAGAAATAACCAGCAAGTTTGTTGCCATGTGAAAAT
Source organism: Oriolus oriolus (assembly GCA_013400235.1). NCBI lineage: Eukaryota > Metazoa > Chordata > Aves > Passeriformes > Corvidae > Oriolus > Oriolus oriolus. The sequence continues at coordinate 116,486 of VXBT01000488.1, forward strand.
CAAGTCAATATTATAAATACCTGATAAATTTAACAACACAGCACACTTAAGGCCTGGTTCCCACTTCAGACAGGATCACGGGTGTGGTTGTCTCTCAAAAATGTCAGAAGTTTAGGTAGGATAGAGTAATGAAAAGACATAAAATTATGCAAGAAATAAAATGAGGCAACTCTTTCCTGGAAATAAATATATTCCAGCTTGGACTAGAACAATTTTTTCCACCTTCTAAATAGAACGTTACTGATATGTGAGGACCCTTCTGCCTGGGAGTGAAACTCCACACATCCACTATCTCAAAGGATTGGAACCTTTGTCTCTGAAATGCTTGCACAGACGCATTGCTGACATGTTTGCTCACAGCTGCTACAGCCATACCTGCGCCCTTTCAGAGTTGTACAGCTGCTCTCTGGCCTTTCAGAGATGTGCAGGCACTGCTCACACGCTCTTGTTAAGAGTCCAAGGACTTGGAAACATCATCTTGTAGCAACAGAGAAATAATCTACTCCCACAGCTCAAGTTTCAAAGGCTCAACCTGCTTTGCACTGAACAGGAGTGACCAACAGCATTAAAGCTGCTGTAGCTTCTGCTCGTGAAGATCACTGTCCTCTGTTAAGGGAGGGAAAAAAACAACAAACAATTAAAGACCACTTGATTCCTTCAAAGCACTCAATAAGCAAAGGACAAGTAGAACTAAATAACACCTAACAAGCAAAATATAAATTTTCTAGTCCTACTTACTCTGGTTCGTCTCTTTTTTTTTTTTCTTTTTGGATGATCTCTGATACTTTGCTATCTTAACCCTTCACCTAAGTTTTCTTGCCTCATTCTGTTTGTTATGAGGCTCAAGATGCTGCTTCCTTCCCAAATCTTTTATTTTTAATAAATTGCTAATTTCATCAATCCCTAACCCTATGGCTCCTACCTACTGTCAGTCTTCCATATTTCCATATCTGTGCTGTTCTCGTGAGTAAGTATCTGGGGTTTCAGCAGTTTAAATTGCTATTTATTCAAATCTCTGCCATATAATAATAACCAGTGCTGCTAATTTACTCATTCTCTTATTCTTCTATTTGGGAAAAATCTCCAAGGAGTTGTTCCTGTATAAAATGGCAAATATCAACTCAAGAAAAAGGCTATGGATTTGAGAGACTTTCTGGAAAACTTGTGAACTAGAAGCCAGAGAACAAATTAAGCTAATTCATGTGCATTCTACTGTTTTTCTGCCTGTGAGAATACTCAATATTCTGCATTCTAATATTTAATAATATTCATTATTCAAGAAATAGTCCTGGCATAACCCAGAAAAAAGATTCAAGAGTATAAATAATCCTCTTTTGGTTAACAGTTTTTAAAGCATGGCACAGCGTATGTGTTACTAACATATCCTGAGAAATCATTCACTGTCTCCTGAAACATATCCATCCGGGATAGAACGGAATATCTGTGCTCAAGTCACAAGGAACTCAATTCAGCTCCCATAACAATTCTTACTGAATTCAACAAAATTCACTTTATCCTAATATCTCACTGTAAGTAATCTGCTGCCTGAGACACACCTTCTTACCATCTCCTGCACCTTCAGTCTCCTTGTATGTGTCCTTTTTTTTTTCTTTTCACTTAGCCTTGGATGTTTCTCCCTATTTCAGATGTCCATCTTCCTTGTATTAAGCGGAAGGAAAACTGGGAGTATCCCGTGTACCTTTTACAGGCCATTATGGGGTAATGCACATTATGCACTGTATTACAACTGCATTCATTCATCAGCTGTGGGGGTGGTACAGCAGGAGAAAGAGGAAACTGGGACACTCGGGTAGCCTAGTTCCCAGCACATCCTTCATGGTGTGTGGAGAGTATCAGAGTGGGCTCCCTATTCCAACACTTGAGCTGAGTGGAGCGCTGGTATCACAAAGCTAAGGGAAGGCAGTAGTGCCTGAAAGCCCTGCAGCATGCACTCATATCGTGGGCTGCAGCCTGCAACCCCCAAAGTTTTGTCACAGGAAGAGGACTGTGAAGGCTTAAATGAGTATTTCTGCTCGATCTCGAAAGCAGCAGCAAAGATTTATTAAAACATCCTCAGTTTTCTTTCCTTTGCTTCTTCAGCCCTCCAAAGCACATGGTTTCATACCACTGCTTATTCAGAACAGCTCCAGGAAAAAATTTGTCCAGCAAGAATAACACCCTCCCTCTTTTCACATATCCACGTAGCATCTCTATCTAGCACCACATTCCTGTGTTCAGAAATGCAAACACTTTTCTGCCCCTGCTCTCCCCAGTTACCAATATTACCACTGTCTGCTTTAGGATACTATTGGGAAAAACTTTGCTCTTACTGGATATAATACACCATTCTCTGTAACTTCCCTTCTTAATATTTATGCTGCAGAATTTCCCTAACAGCACATGCACGCTGCATCTTTTTGTTTTCTTCCCTAATCCCTTTCTAACAAAAAAACCAAACCAGACAAATAAAAATTTAAAATGAAATTACAAATGACGCACTGAATATGAGGTGACGCCAACAAGTAACTGATGTACTGTAATAGTATTAAACAGCAGGGTATTTTAAAAAGGCCAGAAAACGCCTGATGGCCCAAGCCAAGGTGAAAGAACCCTCTGCAAAAGCCACTCTTGCCCATTTCAAACACTGAAAATGCAATTCACTCTGCTTTGTTAAACATTGCCTTAGAAGCAAATCCTCTATCAAACAGAGTGTCTCTATGTGAAAAGCAAATGGAGCCAGCAACTGGAAAATGAATCCCCGAAACAGTCTGTCATGGAGTTATAGCTTCCCAGTATCCATTCAAACCAAACATCCAAGTAAAACCCAAACAGAATAAATGAAATTAAATTATCAAAAATCATGAGAAAAAAATTTGATTTTATCTCAAAGGCAATGCCTCCATCTCTAGTGGAAGGTGTATCTTCATGTGCAGGGGAGTCTTTAGGTGGCTTTTTTTTTTATGGTCTTTTTAAAATGATCTTTAAGGTCCTTTCCAACCCAAATCATTCCATGACTTTTCCCAACTGACTGCTACATAAAATCTTCAATTTCACTTCTCTAACAATCTAGCACAACAGTGCAAGGAACAACCTTTCAATGACAACACAAAAAAACTTTATTAAAAAAAATATACCTTTGCATAAATCAAAAAGCAAAAGCCAAAGGACCACAGAATGGGTGCAGTTCCACCAAGCCACCAGCCAAAGCTCACTGATATCCAGCAGGCAAGGTACATAACTAGCACTGCATTAAAGCAAACAACACATTGACTCCGTAAACAATGTCCAGAGAGATTTCAGGCAGGCATTCTGTGTCTGGTACTTTTCTGGAGATGGAGTTGACTACATAATGAGCACCAAGTTTTCATTTTTACCAATTAAATTTTTTAAATTCATTTTATCCAGTTAAAACTTGCTTTGTTAAAAAATACAATACTTCCAAGATACTTAAGGAGTGAAAAGATTTAATGAAAATAAACGAGGCATTAAGGGAAAACCTGATAAAAGGAAATTCACAAATAAATAGGAAAATTGTAGCGGATAGCGGATGATTTGTGGTCATTTATTACAAACAGACAAGTTTCCCTGCTGGTGTCCACACAATTTTTTTCAAGAGTTAAAAAATCTGGAGTCTATAAAAAATCGATCAAAAGTATTCCACAGTCAATTAGGAACTTCACGTCAGTGAGCTTGGGCTCATTTACTGAAGCAGTAGGTATTTCCATGGGAAGAAATCCTGAAGTTCACGCCAGGAATTGGCATTAGCTCCAAACTTTTCCACTGGGTGGTGGTAATGAGATCAAGAAGTTCAGGAGAACTGGTAGCAGAACTCAGAACACCACCAGTATTCACTCATTTATGTGTTCATTCAATCATTCTGTCTCTCCCTCTATATACACATACCTACCCTGTGTGTACATATGCCACACCAGAAATCTAGTGTCACAGTAATGACAGGATGAACAGAATAGTTTCTAAAATATTAAGGGCTGGACTGTAAAATTAATCTTAACACCGTTTGCTGCTTTAGCATTCAGTTCAACGACATCATTTTCTCAGTGTAAAAGCTGAAGAGAGTTGAGGTGAGACAGATGACAGGTCAGAAAATAGCACTATTTATTCCTGGATAAGCAAGTATAAATTAGAGACCCACTGGAGAAAAAAACCCTCCAGAGATTCATATTGTAATACATTTCATCGAGTTCAATATATGACATGCTATGATGGCTTCCTTTTTCATGTGATCTGTAATTGTCACAGAAAAGAATGGAAACTAAATTAAAAATGTTGTGTTTACTTTCCCAACGTTGCACATTTCAGTGAGACCCATTTTTCAAAATGGGAATGTTTGGCATCATCTGAAAATCAAAGCCCTTTACAATATTTATGGTTACGACCTCCCAGCTTAAGCCACCATAAATCACATCAGGCATTAACTGGTTCACTTTCACAGGGCACTTGTTGTAACAATACCAAAACACACTACAGTGTTAAGCACATGCTGGGGAAGGATATTTCTAATATTAAATAATATGACTCATTGCCATACTTTTAAAACCACACAGCTTTTATGAATTATGATTTAGATACTGGTAGATATGTGCAGTCCAGTAATGGCCTCGAAGTGCTTATTTTGGCCCTCCTGAGTGATGCTTGACACTGTCAGCTTACTGTCTGAAAGGCCCTGTTTATTCATTAGAACAATTTTTATTCCCTAATAACTAGTGACTTACCAATCTGTCTGCTGTAGCGAAAGAATATAATTACAAATAGGCATGTTAAAATACTATCATAAGAATTTAATCCAACTTTCAAAATATTAATAAGTTATGTGCTTAATTAAAGACAACCATATCAAAATAGCTCGAGTACATTATAGATTACTAGCCTGAAAAAAAATCATGGTAAGAAACAAAGTCAGTATTGCTCTAAAAACAGGGAGGATTTCCAAAGCCCAGTGTATTTGGTTTGGCATTTGGACAATTAAAAATGTCTACATAATTCATTTAATTAAGAACTTACTCATTACTCCAAGCTATATAAATCATGCCAAGTTTTACCGAATGCACATTTCCTTGAGTATCTGTAAGACCTGTGTGATCAGAAGACAAGGCAAAATACTATTATCAGCAGTATCAAGACAACTGCCATGGGTAAGCTACAAATCTGTGTCCAAACAGCAACATGAGCAGTTGTTTCTTCATCCAGTTTTTGAGGTGCCTTGGAGCTATGTTGCTCTTGTATTGCTGAGCCCTGAATTAACAATCCTTCTTGTCTATGAGATGGGGGGATACAGGATCATAACTATTAATGACTACATGTTAATTTAATTAAAATAATGAGCAGTCTGACATCATTTATTTATTATTAGAGTGGAAAAAGTCAGTTCCATGATTTTTCTGCTCTACAGCTATGTTCACATGGCCTTTTGGATCAACAGTTCCTTGTGATAGTTACATGGGAAGGGTCATCAAAGATAAACCTCCAAAAACCTTCTCTTAAAAGACTATCTCCCACTTCGTTCTTTGCATAATCATGGTACAATCTATGCATACATATATACATATATATATATGTATTTAGATAGTTAGGAGCTTAATTTTCTACTTTCGTTGTTGCTGTGTACACTCCAGTGTCACTTGACATACTTCTGTAATTGCATATTACCTTTTCTCCACACAAACCTGAATTTAATACAAGGTATCTATTATCTAGACCTACACTCAAAATAATGCATATTTGCTTTTACAGAATTTCAATTCTGACACCTCCCAAATATATTAAATTACCCTTGAACTAACCTTAACATCAGCATTCCCACTAGAACCAGTGACCCTAATGCATTCTAAATGCCTGAAGTTAAGAGGAAAAGAAAGTATAAAATGTTTTAAAAGTCAAACCACAACTGAACTATTCCCTGGGAACCCATGTGCTGCAGTCTTTACAGGAAAATGCATTTACTGTAAAAAAACAACCAAACCAAAAAGACATGCAGAAAGAAAAAAAATATCTGTACTCAAATTCTCACCACTCTGGAAGAAATCAGATTGTTTAAACTTGCTGGTCTTGAGGTAGTTTGAAAACAAACAAACAAAAAAACCCTAACAAAGCAACAACCAACCAAACAACCCATCGCCTAAACCAACAAAAATACCTCCACCCTACCTGTTTTGAAGCCCATCTTGGAATTTGTACCTTGTATTTATTAAACCTGAGCCTGGTAGGCTCAGCCAGGACATTGCCTCACCCCCTCAGGACGCTAAACTTGCAGTTTAAATGTCTTTGCTGCTACCCTTTTGTCAGCTGCGAATCACCATCAATTATCTGACCTAACACTGAAATAAAATAATTTTCATGCATCTCTCTCCCTTCTTTATAAATACTCATGCTTTACTGCAAGACACCGAAGTCTCTCTAGCTTCTGCTGGTAAAGCTTTATTGTCATTACTTTAATGCTTGAACATAAATTGATTCCTTGAGCTTCCTAGTTATTTTTGTACATCTTCTCTAAATTCCCTCTGCTCACTTTCCAGAGAGAGTAATTCTCTTATAAAAGTGTATTTGTATCCAAATGACCATAAGTGTAATCTACTTGCAGGCAGATTATATTTGAAGATCAACCCTTAAAGACAGCAATTTAAGTTTTTTGATTGGGTATTCATCTCCATTATGTCCTCCACGTTCTTTTCAGAAGGCAAAACATGGATTAGTTTTGGAATAACACCGCAAAGGTTGAAAAGCAGGAGCTGTAACAAAATTGTCTCACTGAAGGACTTTGAGAATAAGGATAACGTTCAGGGAGTGCCACTGCAAAATGAGATTGAATATAAGGATGCAAGGCACATGTCTACCTCTGTGCTGTTGCTCCTTCATCTTTCTGGCTTTCCACTCGTGGAGGTTCTCTGGTGTGGGCTGACCTTGGCACTCCAGGCTGCCCTTGCACCCTCCCATTGTGGCTGGCAAGCCCATCCTGTCCTTTTATAGGTACCACGGACTCCTCACACCCACAATTTGCCCTTCTCATTGCTTAAATTCCAGCACAGTCAATTCTTCGACTGTAACTGACGCTTCATTTTGCAAAGTATGTTTTCCTATCATTTCTCATCTGCAGTTTGCTCACCCTTCACATAAGGAACTAACGAGAAAACCGAGAGAAACCCAAATACTATTTGTATTAATTTATTAGCAGGAAGCCAGTTTTTGCTCAATATTGCAACCGTGTATTTTGGATTTAACAGAGCATTCCTCAAACTGAAGGCCAGCAGAGAGGTAAGTGGATTTTGGAGAAAGCATTTTCTGCCCTTGTGAAAACAGCAGCAGGAAACAAACTCCAGTGGTCAAAATTGGATCATAAAGATGAAAAACCATATGTGTTTCTGGTCTTTAAATTGCTCCTCTACAGAGTGATAAGAGACATCATATAGAATCTTATCAGGATTTAATTTCCTAACAGAAATGAGAAAGGAATGTGCAAAGCCCCTCTTACATGATCTAGCATTAGATTGCAGTACATGATAAAAATATCTTAACGCGCATATACCTAAGGAAGATTACATTCCATCTCTTCTTCTTGAAGATGCTTTCTATATACAAATCCTTTTAAAAATAGCGTATTTCTGGTTTGCTGTGCATGACTGTCTTCTTCAGGAAATGTTTCCTGGCAAAAAGCTCCTCACAGTTACTGTATCATTTTAGTGCTTCTGTAATAATACCTTGTAAAAAGCTCTTCGTATATGAGGTTTATGAATGAAACCTGTCAAAGTATACGTACTACAAAAATGATAGCTAAATTTCTTTGAAATTTAATTCTTAGCTGTAGTCTAACTCTGTCATAAATGTTCTATACTGCAAGCCACCACCACTATGTAAAAAATCTGGTTTGTATGTATTTGTATTTTGTACATATATCTTTTCCAGGTCATTCTGCATCCCCTTACTGACTCCTGTATCCTATTTACTGAATCCCCCACATTCTATTCTATTTCTAATCTCTGCTAACTACAATGTTACTTCCAGATAAACTCAAATTTCCAAAGGGTTCACTTGAGCAACGTTGCCCTTTTTGATCAAGAAAATGAGTACATTTCAACACTAATTTTATAGTTTTCATATTGTGGTATATTTACTGCAGGGCACTATAAAGAGCATTTACAAACAATGCAGGCATGTTCAACATCCGTGTAGGGCCTCTGGGAATAGCAGAGACAAGCAGTGCTTTGGATTTGCTCTGCTGGGTAATGGGCAGCATTTTAAGATGAGTTGCCATAGGAAATGAGGGCTCCCTCCCTCAGCTTCATCTTTTTTCTGCTCTGCAGATTGTGCAGTTTCTCCTCCCCATGTTTCTAACCTAATCTAATTCTTAGAACCTAAAATACCTGTCACAACAGTCAGAACAGGATTATTTGCTGCTGTGGCTATGCTGTGCCATAACATGTGCTGCTCTCATTTTACAGCACTACTAGTGCCATTAAAAGGAACACTTTTCCATGGCCATCTTGGATTTTTGTTAGGTAAATTTATAAAGGCTAATTATTAATAAAACACACTAACATATGTACCCATGAACAGACTATGGCTGTGGCCATCCTACCTTATTTTAACAATTTCTGAGTCCCATCCCCCATGCTTAAAAAAAAAAAAGCTCACAGAAAGCATTTATAGTATATATTTATGACACTGCTTCGTAGAAACATCTCTGAGAAGGGTTCAGCTCTTTCTTCCCCTCTCTCCACACACATCTATTGGGATGATGAAGCAGATAGGATTTCCCACACTTATCTCCGGTATGTCTCCTGCGTCAGGCTGTTCTGTGACTCTGCAAAGCACTGCACATCTTGGTGCTGTGCCAAGTCTGCCTGGGAAGCCAGACTTTCAACCAGCTACTCATGCCACAACCAAAATCACCCGACCTTACAGAAATACACAGCTGACTATATATGCTCAAATACATTTCTGCATGAAAAAGCTTCAGATAAGTAAAAATTTCAGCAAAACCTGACCTTTCCTTGGACATGCTTCAAGACTTACTGCAGTGTTATGTTCCAATTATAGGAACGCCCCAAATGAATAAGCAGATATTTAAATTTTACAGATACCACCCTAAGGAAAAATTTTAGTTAAGCATAAATGGCGAGATTACCTAATGGGCATAGCAAAATGTTAGGAAAATGAAGTGTTTGGATAAAACAGCAACGATTATTTTTTCATTTAATTTTTTTCTCAAATATAACATGCTTCTGGAGATCATACTTAGTGAACATACTCGTGGTTCCAGGCCCACACAGTATTTTAATTCCATAAGGTGCGTGGGAGGCTTTTTTAAATCCACATAATTTTGTGTTATTTTCTTTTTACATGTTAAGTTATTATCATCAGATGGAGGGGAAATTAAACATTCTGAATGTGTTAAAAGCCTCGGTCTTCTTGACTCCTATTACCAACTGCTAACTATTGCTAAACTCATCCATTTTTGGAACATGAACAACCTTGATAACATCAGATGAAGACAAAATAAAAATAGAGCTTTGGCAAATCCTGTGAATTGAATTCCGGTATCTCGGAACACCGTGTAAAGCTCCTGATTGCCTTTGCAAATGTAACTCACCATATTAATATTGAAGCTAACTCATTTCCTAACTTTGCTAAGAGCAGCCAGAACTATAGTCATGCTGGAATAGTGAGGAACTAAATAAAATCCAGGCTATGAATATAGCTGTGATTTGTTTTTTCCTGGGAAAGGTTTTGCAAAAACCTTTCCAGAAAAGGTTTTGTGAAAATTATTCCTAAACAACTTTATATCTAGTCTTCCTTTCTTTTGGGGTACATTATATATGTTGCTTCCTCCTTTTTCTGAGAGTAGACAGTAAAAGCCATCTTTTTCATCGCCTTAATTATTTGGCTTTTAAGATGACAAGAATGAAAAAGCATTTCTTTCTTCATACAGTCCTAATTCTGACATACGGTCCTGTACAGAGCACTTGGATTTTATCACTACTCAGACACACAGTAATAAAGATGCTTAATGAGCAGCAAGCCCAGTTTTTGCTTGTCTGGGTCATGTTTACATGACATGACCATGCATCTGATGCCTCGGGAAGAGGTCCTTGGAGCACAGCCCTACACAGCACGGGAAATTCCGGGCTTTTGAATAGGACAGCCCTGTCTTCACCCACACATCTCTGCAATTCATGCTGATACATACAAGGTGGCAACCCTGGTTTTTACAACCCCTCCAGCCGTTTTCAGAGCAAACATGCTCTGCACAGACCTTCAGCAGGATGAGGAGTAGGACTCCTGTCACCATCACATCACAAACACAAGGCTGAAAAACTCCACAAAGACAACTGGCTGAGCTCGAGCACCCTCTGCTCCAGCCACTCCAGCTCCCGTCCTCAACGCCTGCACTTCTCTGTCTGCAGCACGCTGATAAAGCCTCTGCCAGACCACGAGCTCAAAAGGATGCTCTGATGAGACAAGAACATAGATGTTCTGTAGCATTGCACCAAGGTGCAATGTCACGGGAGCAATCTCATGACACGGCAGATTGTAACATATGCAGGATCTATATGCAACCACTTTTCCCCATTTCACAGGTGAAGAGTTGCCTGAGGTAGTGCAAAGTGACTGGGAAGGCTGCAGGAGGTGCTTGTGTTCCCAGCCCTTGCTGGGTGGTGGGAGAAGCAGCATCCCTGGGAGGAGTCGTGCTGGGACAGGGAACAGCACAAGCATTTCCATCACACAGCCAGGGTGGTCTGTCCTGCTCCTCAAGGTCCAGCTGAAAAGCAACCACTCAGATGCCTGGGCTGCCCTTGGGTCCCAGCTGGCTCTTCCATGGCTGCCACAGCCTGACAATGAGCACACATCTCAAAAAAGCTCCTCAGCTGCCTACTGACATATAAACATGTAAAAACCAGTGACCACAACATCAGGGAGAGACAGATGTGGATTTATAGGTAAAGAAGGGTAATTTATGCTGATGTGGGTACAATAAAAACAATTCCGGTATGTGTTATGTAAAATCCTTTACTATCCAAAATCTTATCAGCTCTAGAAAATCACACACACTTTAGGTACTTCACTAATAGCTTTTATTTGGTGGAGCACTATGTAAGTCTCTTTGCTACATGGTGAGAAAAGATAATAGATAATTTTTAAAAAGCATGGAATACTTTAAGAACCACCAAAGACCCTGAATTAATTCAATTTCAGATTAAAAAAATAAAGCCTGAAATGTCAGGTGATATCACTGCAGCCATAAATATCTGGAAGTTGTGTTATTATTTAATGCTTTCCTCTGTTCATAAGCTTCTTAGAACAGAAGCACATTCTCCAGAGATCATTGGCTTACTGTGTACCTAAAGAAATCAAGCTACAGTTCAATTATGGTAAATATATTTCATTCCCCCCAGGAATGGGCAGGTGAAAGGGCTTAAGTTCAAATGGAAATTAGATTAACAATAATAAGAAAGTTATTTAACCCCTAACTTCTATAGTGAGGTCCTTGCGCAGCTTTGCAAGAGTATTCACAACCAGTGTAGAAAACAAAACATATAGAGCAAATACATTAATTTTTGCTATGGATTTTAAATCCACTTTCAAATCCTATCTGTGAACAATCCTCTTCCATTTGGTAGCCATGAATTCTCTCAAGTTCTTTAAATAATATTTAAAACCTAATGTAAGCAACATGCAACATTTATTCATGTCCATCAGTATCCTGTATCACCACCCAAAACATAAGATACAACTCAGCAACAGAAGATATCTTTCCACTGAAAAAGTTACAGTGCTTTGGCTACAGCCTTTACCTTCCCTCTGCCAATTTAGTTTCACAATAATTTTGATGAAGTTTCCAGATATGAGTGGTTTTGGCTTTTTGGGTCATTTTATCCTGTAAGGTCTAAGAGAAACCAATATTTTTCCCCATTTCTTTTAAAGCTCCACAACATGTTGAATATTACACTAGGGATAGTTTTGCTGTTGCTGGTTTTGCCTTCAACAACATTGCAATTTAGTGATCCACAGAAATGGTGAGGCCATACTTCTGGAAAGGACACTCACATCCTTAAATGCACACCACTGAGGGGCCCTAATGAAGCCAGCGAGCACTGATCTACAGCAACTGAGGAGAGTAAGCCTTAAAACCTCAAAAAGGAGTTTGCTGAAAAAAAGATATATAAATGGAAATCTGGTGGTAATAAACAGAGTCAGAAACTGGAGAGCTGGATGGCTTTGCTGACTGCTTTAAAATCAAGATTAAACCAGAGGCTGTTTACAAACAAGGCTACCTGCTTCACAGACAGAGTGTGGTACATCAGAAAGCAATTAAATCAGAGGCCTTAGCATTTGTTTTTGTTTGAATTGCAGTCAGTAGCAGCCATTGACCAATAACAGTATTTAAATAGCAGGCAAGCAGTGTCACTGTTGGGCAAGAAAAACGAACCAGCAAAGGTTAGGAAATACACTGCAGTACGAAGACAGCTAAGCACAGGCATCAGTTATTTAGGGATTCAGTCGTGCCTGCTGCCCACAACAACAATAACAACTCTCTCTGCTGTATTTTCAGAACTGAGCTTTCTGCCAACAGTAATGCAGCAGCTGCAAACTCCACTAAAGATTTCAGCTTAATTACTACAGGATTCCTCCAAGCCCTGCTAAGCACTGACCTTACAAGGACTGACTCGTGCCTCTGGAACAGAGTGTGCAGCATCCTCGCTTCTCTCTAGCCAGAACCTTTAGATGTAGGTAAGCTCCATTCAAGCTCTTGACATGCTTGAAAGCACCACCCCTGCTATTCCATCTCCCTCCAGCTCAGATATTCCTGTAGGCCACACTCAAAGACATAGAATTTCTTACGGTTTGTGCTGGCATCCTACAACCCACAAAAAGCCTCTTGCTCAAGCACACGGCAACACATTTATTGCTGCCTCCTGCTCTTGGAGTTAATCAGGACTACAGCACGTTTCCACAAGAAAGGAGCCTTCATTGTTCAGCTGAGAAACATAGATACACACGTACATATTTTATCCATATAGGACAGATATGTAGATATCTGTAACTATTGCAGCACTTTCACCTCCAGGGAATGCATAAAATATTAATACTTCCATAATGTATTGCTGGATTGCAATGTATAATCTTATAAAGGATCTTATTATGATTATCATACTAATAAGTTATAGACAAGAGAATCCGAGGCACATAAAAACCATAGTCAGGCTCTTATGGGTGAGCTCTTGTTTTATACCACATGGTATATAATATCCGGAAGAATACATGGACCCCTGCAAATACAGGCAGGAAAAGAGCAAAGCCCTTTTGATTGGCACGGGGATAAGCTGCTGCTCAAGGAACTCCCTGCTCATGCTGGTAATTTCCTCTGCCATGTTCCCTGTGATTGATTTTCACAAGTAGGAGTAAAACAGAATCATGCAAGCTGGGACACTGCCTAGAAAATAAATCTTTGAATTCAGCTGACAAAATGAGTCAAACAGCAATATAATCAGGACCACGATACAGCTTAGGTCGCCTTGCCAAAGAGCAGGAGAATCTGCTCAGGAACCTCACTCTTAAAGAAAAGCAGTTACTGCTGACAAAATGTGTTTTTAATGGCAAATAGTGCCAGGCTGGGAGTGCTGGTACAGCCTAATGACCTAAGTTAATGCTGTATCAACTCAAACCCTGCAAGGTTCTGGAACAATAGGTCTGAGTGACAGAAAAGTGCTTCTTTGTGCACTATTGAAATCAAATGAAAGGGAAAAGGAAAGGCAAGTACGTTACAAACACATCTGAAAGGAAATTTAATGGGTGATATTCACCACTCCTTTTCCTTTCACCACTTCCTGACAGTTTATTGTTCACATCTTGCTCAGGGCTGCCTTTTGCTTCATCGTAAATGGTCCTGGTCCCTCTCAATAAGCTGTTTGTAGCTACCACTTCCCTGTACTTTGTTATTTTAATGAAGAACTTTCTTAGTTATCACAAGGCTACTTTCCATTTAAAATTAAGCTGGCTGGCTAGTCAATACTTAGACGCAGCAGAACAACTGTAAAGAGGAAGGTATTGTTCTGAATGCTGTGGTCCACTCTTGGTTTTTACTAAACAGTGATAACTTGCACTGTTCTCCTTCACAGTACCTAGAAAACAAAGAAAACCCCTCCAAGGTCATCTCCTGATGTTCAAGTATAGAAAGTTTGCTAATAGTAAATAGTTACACTTAATGGAGAATGGATGCACAATATCCCAGTGGGCATCTAAACATGACACCTCATTCAGCTCGGTGTTATTGCAATAATTGCCATTACAGTAAGACTTACAAATGTATTTACAAGCAAACACGTTCCCAACATTTGCAATACACGGTGCTGTTGGGGTAACACAGCATATAAAGAAAGCTAAAAATCAAAGCCAATTTGCCACGTACCTAAAAAGTCATACAACACTAATGCCAAAATAAACAATGCCATTATGTCCTATTAATGTAATTCCCTTCTCTCTTCCTTTGGACATACAAACCGATTTCCCAATCTCACAGCTTCTCTATTTTCATCCCTTGCTGGTCCACACAGTGCAAAAGAGGTTAGCACTTGTGCACACTAAGTCTGCATCACAATGCTTTCATGCAAGAAGTATTTAGGGGGAGAACAGAGATAGCCAGAGGGGCAAACGTCTCTGCAACAATTTCGTGCACTCTGGATGGAATTACTGCAGGAGAGAACGTGCTATCTACTGCTAGAGTAGAGAAATGCCATCTGATGGAAAGGGTGAGAAACAAGAAGTGTGGGGAGGTGTTAAATGCTTTTTTGGTTTTGTTACACATGCAGGTGAATACTTTAAAAAAATGGCAGCTGTAAAAGCCAAAGCCATACATACAATTTTTCCAGGCAATTCATTTTCAAATCTGCCTTCATTCTTTTCCAGTAATTTCACTGAAAAATTTACATGCTTCCAGAATGAATAATCCAAATGTACAAATAGGGTGTAACACACTTTTTTTACAAGGATTAATGCCACATAAAGGAGCTGCAGAAGCGATCTAAGCCCCACTTTCTGACTTGTATAGCTTCAGCTCAAATCTTCCTCCTCCTTTCAATGTAAAGGAACTAGTGAAACATGGAGCTCTTTTGCTGACAGATTTGCAACCCTTCTCTCAAACAGGGAAATATGAGCAAGACCAAAATACGGTTTAAGAGGTTTGGAATACAGAGAGCTGCTATGAAGGTCCATATACCTGAATCCCTGTGTAGTGTTCCTGGAATCAGCTGGTGAATTGGATCAGTATGTGCAGCTTTTGTCTATCCTAACAAGATAGAGGCCAGATTGGCAGGCTGAGCCTAAACTCTTCAATTTATGGTGCCCCAGGCCCACGGAGCAGCTAAGCTACGACGTGACTGACAGGCAGGCGAATTTCTGTGAAACATGCTTTTCTACTTGTGGGATTATATATTTCAGTATAGTTACTCTCTGTCTTTTTATCTTCATTTTCTCCATCTGATCAGGGCTCTCTTTGCTAATACAGGCACCCTCTCTTTGACTTCCAATAGAATAATATTCAGTAATCACCTACAAGCAAGGCTTACATAGTGATCGCTTTGACTGTACAATCTCTAACATCAGAAGTTACAAAAATTTCCTCTTCCTACTCCCTTTATTCTCACTACAGAAGTCTAAATTTACATGCTTTACAAAGAGAGATTCACCTGCAGAATTATTAGGGAAGAAATTCTCAGGAGTTTTCTCCAGCGTCTCAGGCTTACTATTGCCCAACCTCTGTGAGATCTCATTTCTACCGCTGTCACAAGTACCCTGTGTTATACAAGAAGCATTCCTTTATTTTTTCACCCTTTGCTTGCCCAAAGAAGACTTCAAGTAGTGCAGGTGCCCACAGTAACCCAATACCTTAAATCCATGTTTATGCAGTGCCATGCTGATATCACGTGGAAACTCTACCCAGCTGCAAAGCACCTAAAGATTCAACTCACATGGGAGTCTTTAGTGATGACCAATAGCTTCTGTATTTTATTTGCATCAAAAGCACATATACTATGTTTCATGTTGAATGTAACAGTTTTTCCTTCCATTCAGTGAATGGATCACAACAAATCATCTGTAAACCTCTACAGCCAGCAGATGCAAATGTGCTTTCTCTCCCATTGAGCTGTATCTGAGGGCCATGAATGTACAACCTGTTCTCCCCCTGTCTCTCACAAATCTTGAAAATAAAGTGGTACCAGCTGCTTCAGAACAAATAACAACAGCATTCGTTTTCCCTTAGACAAATATAACTTTTATACCACTTATAATGTTTTCCCACTTTTTTACCCTATAGTCATCTCTCTGCATAAAAGACTCTCAGTTGTGATATGGGTAATGTAGGAGGGAAGAAGTATCCATCACCACTTGCCAGGGATAAGCCACTAAGAAGGAGAGACTAAGGGCCTGAGAGCATCATTGATCAAGCTACGCTTAGGTTAAAGACAAACACCCCAACCAACCAAAATCCCTTCTCAGATCAGATTTTTTCCATCCCAAGGGTTTTGTCTACCACATATGCCCACACACACCCTCAGAAGCCAAAGTTTTCTGCTTTTCCCCTTCTGTCACTGCTTTCTGGATTAAAGTCAGCACCATCTCAACAGCTCCCCACAGCCACTCCAGCTCCAGGGCAGGCAACAGCCAGCACTTGGCATCACATCCTGCAGCTCTTAGCACATCCTGAGAATAAAAGGGGAAGAATGAATCAGCTGTTTTAGAGTTATAGCACATCTTGGCCATTAGCAGAAAAAAACTACAGGAGACAGTGCTGATTAATGCATTCCTCCTCTTTCTGCTTCTCAGTTAATCTTGCAAAGGCTTGTCTGTCAACTCCTGTACTTCCCAGCATCCATGGGGTTTCCTATGATATAATTATCAAAATGCAATTCAAAAAATGTTTTCTTGCTCTTGACCATCAACTATATTTGTAGAGGACATTATAGCTCAGGGAAGAGGGAAAATAATAATAAATCTGTAACAGCAAGGACAGCAAATAACTGCATTCTCATAAGCACTAAGAGTTTTATTTGCCATACTAACGATGAGATAAAGTTGTACCATAGGTATTAAAAGGAAATAAAAAAGGGGGAGCAAAATACTTCTCTTTCTCTCAAAAAAGAAAATATGTGCCTCTGATTTTAGGGGATTGAGGTGGATTGCAGCATGACTGCTGTTCACCCAGTCCCAACCCTGAAATGGAAAGCACTGAAATACCCATTTATTTCCCTTCCAGCTATATCACCTGGGAGCTGGAAGCGTGTTACACGCTGTGATCTCTCCCTGTTTTGTTCCGGGCAGGCTGAGGCTGGTGGCAGAGGGGATTAGGCTCTGAGCTCCACTGGCTCCAAGTGTGTCATTAGGATGACTCATACTGAGGAAGAACTGTGGGTTTTGGTGACTCACATGATGGCTGGTTTGGAGCTTAAGCCCTGTGTTCAATCCTTAGCTTGCAATCCCTTCAATAATCTTTTAATATGAAGTTTAGTTCATATACAGGCCAGCAGAGCTCCCTTCACTAAAATTAATTGGAAATGGATTGTGAAAAACCACTCACATTAATCACCGCCAACAGTAAAAAGGAAGTATACTTCTTGGGGTGGGCTTTTTTTTCCATTTTATGTTTCTAAAGCATACCAGAAGTCCTGCCAACCAAAGTCAGCACAGTGCAGTCAGACCCAGCAAAGGCTTTTCAGAAATTTTTGTAAGCACACAGCATCCCTGCATCACCAGAGATAACAAACGGCCTGATTTAGGCTCGGGCAGAAAACAGCCCTTCAAGGCAACATATCCACTCATTCCCCACCCCCAGCCCCACCTTTCTGGGTCCTGGAGACATAGCCAGATGGCTTAAAAAATGTGTGGAATATGACATTTTAATTATAGATCACCTGCAGTTAGACCAGGAGCGGCCTGTCTGAAGAATAAGGGAGAACAATTAAAGAAAAAAGGATAGGCTGGTTTCTAATTTTCTGTCTCCTCAGATGGCACGGTGGGAAACAGGAGCAGGGAACAGACCGGATGACAGGCCAATTAAAGTTGTTCTTCTGGCCTGGGTGGTGCTGGCACTGAGCCCAGATCTCATTCTCCTGGCATCTCCTTTGTGTCCTATGGCATCTTCCATCCGAGGAAAAGCATCTCCTGCACCCCACTGAGCCAGCTCAGGGCTCCAGCTGGCACTTACGTTCTCAAGTTCTGGCATTTGCTTCAGCAACTTGCTGGACTCAACATCGTTCTCCACCACAACCAAGGAAATTATTTTTGGTGCAAAGGAAGTGGCTTGAAAAGTGCATGCCACAGCTGATCCAGAAATGATCCCCAATGCACCAGCAGAGCTGGTAACATTCTGGAGCATCCCATGGCCACAGCTGACCTTACAAGAGCAGCTGTCCATCCCCAGGGGCTGTAAGACTATGCCAGATTAAAAGTTTGAGCTCTGCAATAGATCTTTGCTGCCCACTTTTAGTTAAAGTGGAATTATCTCAGTATTCCAATCCATAGGTTTTCTGATATTGCCAGTAAATGGTTTCATTCTTTGCATGACAGTTATTTCAGCTCTGAATTGCTCCCGATCAGTCAGCTTAATTCCATCAATAACAACCTAATAAATGGACTTTAATCTTGCAGTAATGGATACTAATGGCAGCTTACTCTGGAGTAGCCTTTAATTAAAGCAATTTAGCCTCAGTTCTGGTCACAGCCGAATGCTAGCCCACACCACCGAGATTTTCTGCTTGAGATCCTGCAGCCCAGGCTTTCGGAGCAAGCCATGCAAGCGGAAAGAAATCGTATTTGTGGACTGCAGTGGGAAACTACTCCCAAAGGTGTCTGAAAGATTTCTTTAGCCCTCAGCAGCAAATATGCTCCACAGTTGGGTTTTTTTAATATAGACAGCTTGTTTTAAACAAATCATTAATCTTTTTTTTCAGTGAAGTTTGGGGATCAGAAAAAAAAATAGAGAACTATCACAGACACCAGTCCAGATTTAAGAAAGAGTTCAATGGAACAAAATGCCTCTGTTCCCTGAACATTCCCCAGATTTCACCCATTCCTCAAAAGAGATGGTGTTTTCCAACAGGTCTGGTTTCAATCAGACTCAAGAATTAAATATTTCCCTTTTTTCCTGTCCCTTTCTCAAGAGTTTTCCATGCAACAATGTCACAGTTTATCATTGTGCTCTTTTAAGGTCCAAGGTTTTTTTGCTCTCTCATCCTCAAAGTGATTAATTTCTCTTTTTCTCTTAGACCTTTAATGAGTCTGACACAGCAAATGAAGAGTGCAGATTGCCATGGTGGACTGGGCAGCCTTCAGCAGCCCAAACAAGTGACTGCTCTGTGGCAACTCGAGTGCTGCCAGCACAAATGCTCCATGAGCCTGGGAGGAGACAGATGCTGCCATTTTATTACTGTCTTCTATAAATGAGGCTTGTCATTAAATCCAGGAAGAAAACAAGGACTGGTACAATGTAAAAAGATGAAAAGACATGTAGTATTTTGGGGAAAGCAATTTATAATGAAAGTGGAGTTGCTGTAGATGTAAAGTCTCAGGCTAAGGTAAAACTACAATCAGATTAAGATGATACAGAGAAAAAACCTTAATGCTTTCCTTGAAGAGGCATATAGCAAAATTTTCTCCACTGATGCCATACTTAACCAGTGTCAGTTTAAGTGATCAGACTGTAAAACATTCAACCAATTAACTTATCTGAAGCATTTCCTAGCCAGAGAAATGCAATGCTGAGCTGTAATAGCAGCGATCACATTTTTTAACTGATAATTGAATTAATTACTGAAGACATTTAAATTTCATAGCATAAGATAAGCACAGAAATGTTAACATCCAGATATTTCTATCACCAAAGGCAAGTGCTAATTTTTTCAAGTCAATATTCCCATGGCAACTTTGTTACCGCCAACAAGGAATATGAGACAATGACATACATCAAGTGTGTAAGATAAGAGGGAGAAAGGGAATATCTAAATGCCTGCAACTTTTTAATTCAGAGAACACCAGAAAACAACAGATAGACCCTCACAGTGATGGAAACGTGTGCTGTGTACCCCTGTGCATCCACTGACATACTCTGGAAAAGGTTACTCGTAGGTTATGGAATTATCCCTCCTATTAGATTTCTAAATTGGAGAAGACAGCCATCTCTCTGGAATGGTCTAGGAGAGGGGTAATCTCACTTGACACCAGCATATTGGCTAGACAATGCATCTCCTCAGTTTTAGGATGTGAAATTACTTGCACCTCTTGCCCTCTTGTTATTCCCACTGACAGAGTCCTGCCTGTGCCTATAGACTCAGAAATGGAAAAATAAAAACAGGAGCAACTCGATGCATTACACAACCTTCTTCTTCACTTGCAAGAGCATTTCAGGAAATTTCAGAAACTATATCATTCATAAACATTTTCAGAATTTTTCTTTTGGTCTTGTATTTATGTTTCTCCCAGTTATCTACTCCAAGACATTGCCAAGCAGTCAATGACTTTCTTCTGTGTTAGCAAAAGTCTTCTGATCTTCTGCCTGATAACCAAATTTTCCCATATTACTACAAATCCATTTTCCTAGAGACTCAAACACAATTTTTGCACGCTGTAAGCTTGAGATACTTCAGCAACAAGATTGTTAAGTCAATTCATTGTCTGGGGATAGATGCACACCTTCAAAACTGTTTATACTTTAGCAAGTACATAAGTAGGAAAGATCACCAAAATTGTAGCATTTATTCTGTCTTGAGGTATTTGCCTATGTCTCTATATACAATATATAATTTTTGCAGCAGTGAAAGGAGTTTTTTGTATTTATGGTTAAAGAATGACAAGCCAACAGCAGACTAAGTTCAGCTATGTCCTTGAAGAACTTTGTTAGAAAATTAAAATTGTCTCTGAAATTTTGGGAAGATTTACATATTGTATGAGGACAGCCTTCCATGAATTTTGACTAAAGAAATAAACCCATTCATGGTACAGGAAAAAAAGTGGTAGAAGTCATACAGCATGAACTGTACCCAAAAGATGACCATTTCCTCCTCAAATACAGTAAAAGTGGAGAAATAAAATTTCTGTTTGATGTGGTTCCACGTGGTGACGAGGTCCAGTCAACACAGACACCCAAGGTTCCTGCACCATTACCACAGAAGTTCAATAAAATTTTGGCTTCCTCCTGTCCCTGCAAATCTGCCATCAACAGAGCTACACCAACATCTGGGACCACCAGGCATCTTTCAGTATCGTTTTACACAAGGAAAAACAAGGTCAAAGAACCTGAGATTTCCACATCTTAGGAAGCACTTCATAAGGATGCATTCAGCTTGGCTTGGAATATCCTTACAGTCACAAAGCAATTAAGAAGAGCCAAGTACTCCATTCTCAGCCTCAGCTTCCAGATTTGAGGATGCTAGTCAAGATCTACAGGGCATTTTTGACTGAGTTCTCTAAGTGGCAGCTGAAGCACAGGAGAGGCACTGGTCAACATTATCACCATAACATTATCATCATAAACTGAGGACAGAGAGCACAGACACAAAAGAGCCCAGCACAACACGACCTCCCACGCAGAGTTCTGAAAATGTAACTAAATCTGAGCCCCACTGCTGCTCCAGAGCAGCAGCCCAGAGGCCAGAACACCTTTTTCAGCATCCATCCCTTCTGAGAGAGCCAGGGTATTTTTCCAAAAGGCTTTAGTCTCTTTGGCTCTGTAGTGCTGGTACTGAGAACACAACAATTTTACCGAAGTGTTTCCGTATCTTCCACTTCACAAAGTGGGTTCAATGCTCAGGATAGACCACTAAGAGTTAAAACCACTGTGGCTGGAGCAGTTTTATAACCAGTAAGACTGCTGGCTATTGCTCCTTTGCCAGGCATCTTTGGTACAGTATTGAGCACATCCCAGCTTCTTCTTCTGTCAAAGTCAGGGGAGGGGAAGACGCAGCATCAAACTATACTGATGCAAATTCAATTGCACTTGTAATAATAGCTGTCATCCTTATCACTTTCCCTGAGAATGTTTTCTGAGTATCCTCCTTTTCTCCTAGACTGACAAAGAATATATATTTGAATTCTTTTCTCATAGCTTATTCAGTGTTTTGAATCCTGATATGAAGGGAGAATAACATTATGCACCATTTTTACGGAGATAATGGGAGTAGTTCCAGCAGTGGGCAGCTTCCCTGTGATGGTTTTATATTAATGCATTGGTCAACAAAGGGAGTAATTCCTTACTGTGAAATGTTCTATTCAATAACTTTATGAAATTTCACAGTCCTGATGAAAACCCAGCCAAATAATTTTTATACTAAAAATACCCAGAAAAGTTACTATAAATCTATAAAAGTATTTATTCCCCATTCCCCAGAACGTTAAGTGCCCTTTACTTGTTCACCTTCCCCACCCCCTGCAGAGTTAAATGTCATTGCATTTCCAGATGTGAAAGCTCTCCTTTGTAGTATCCCAGTACATTCAGAAATGAAAATTTATGCCAGGGAAAAATTCACATTTATCTATAATATTGCACTCCATTGAGAATCAAAGTACCTTATATTTTAAAATAGGATGCTTTATGATCCAGCCCCTCCCTAAGTTGCTGCTAGAACAGCACCCAGTATGATACTTCCACAGATTTTTGGGCGTTGTGTCTGTGAGAGGGTATTCTCCAGAAGTTCCCTACTAACAGGGGGAATTTTTAACAGAGAACACAGTACAAAAGGGTTGCAGAAATAAAAGATTATTAATCCCCTCTCCCTGCCACATGCCCACATTCTTTTTCCTATACACTGGTGTAAAAATCTTCAACTGCTTTTTTTTATTCAATACTTTGTGGTTTTTTTTCCCTACGGTTTGGAGACGTGTATCCAAAATGGAATACTTCATGCATGTCTCTAAGGCCTTTCATGATCAGGAATTTGAAAGGAAAATGTGAAGAGAAACAGTGAAAAGCACTCTTGGCAGCAACAATTCCAGTGTCACAGACTAGCTGACACTAACACTGACAGCAGTTTACACATTATCCACAAGGACAAAATTCACAATGTTTTTCAGAATTCAACTCTAATTTCAGTGCTTGCTCTGCTGCACCAGAAACACCCAACAGTTTCTGATACCAACAGAAGAGGGTGTCTATCCTCTGTGCTTTGCAAAAATCAACAACACACTGAGTGATAATCTGAATTGCCTTATTTCTTTATCTTATAGTTTTGGTGAAGAAGGAAAGTTTAAAGGCAGAAGGCAATAAGCACACTAAACAAGCACACGTATCTTGCCTATTTTTGCATTGTGTAACCTTTTTTAATGCAAGACTTAAATAGGTTATTTTACAATTAAAATATCGTATTTGTAATGATGATTTTCCTAATAACTTCCAAGATTACTTTAATCACTTTGACATCCTCTGTAATAGATTTCAGTCTTCTTGCAGTTATATATTCATCTGGTTTGCACTTAGGCAGACCTTCTTCTTAAGGAAAACCCTTCAGCTTGACTCATTTAACATTCCTACTTTAAAAAAAAACACACCACGTTTAACATTTAGATTATCTACACTGTAAAATAAAAATTCAAATTACCATCACAAAATCTAATGGGATCACATCGTTTAAATTCACTGAAAAACTAAGGTCATACTGCTCAGCCAATAAAGGTTTAAAGTGGGAACATTAAAAGAAAGAAAATGGGCAGTAAAACATTCTGAGGAGAAACATAGATTGTTTTCTTTTTTTCTTACTTAGAAGATAGAGATGGCATAGGACACACAGAAAAGGTGCTCAGCATGGAAATAACTCCAAGAAATCCCCACTGGCTTTAGCAGAAGGAAATTACAGTAATGTGGAAGGGAAAAAACCCACTTCTCCAATACTTAAGAGCTGCCATTATCTCCCAACTTCCCTTTGAGCTAAGACTAAGAAAAAAATAGTCGTAGAACAGGAAAAAGGGAAACAAGGAAAAAGTCTGCCCTCCTACTAAGACAACAGTCCCTTCTAAATAACTCAGTCAAGCACAACACGCCCTTACATATTTTTCATGTAGAAATGCTGATTTTGCACTCCAAGATGAGCGATTCCCAACAGCTCTGGTGAACGCACAGAACATTCAGGCTGTGTCTGCCTGCTCCAGTCTATACATTAGGACCATCCTCAGCACTGTACCTCTGGAACATCACTTCTGCAGCAGCCTGGGAGATCACCAGCTGCTGTCCCATCACTGCTGGGCTAAGCACAGCATCCCCAAGCCCCTCAAGGTCAGGAAATCAAGGACTGCATTTGATATTCCTGTTTTAATAACAGTGAAGAGAGCACTAAGGTCTCCCTGGGTGGCGCTTCAATTCAAAGCTGTCAATTCTCTGCCAGCACTTACAGCAGAGTAGAATCACATTGCTTGTAAATGATGAAAGATTGCCTAATTCTTCCCTGGTTTGTTCCCATACATCTGCAGAATGTGATATGTGGGTGACAAGTGACAAAGAATCAAAATGTTTTAAAGTAATCGTTCATCCTGCAGGAAACCAGAGCTTCACCTGCTTGTCTCGCTGGCTCAAGGAATATGCTCCAGAGAACAGAAATAAATTAGAATTGTCAACATCCTTAGCAAGCAACATACCTTAGAAGCAATAATATTGTCATTCCCCTTTCCCAAATAGTTACAGTTGTTCCTTTGCAAAGACACTGAAGGGCTCATTCCTTCTTGAACATATTTTATTAATGAGTTATTCCACGGAAAAACTTGCTAACATCTCCTTCCTGCACTTTCGATGGAAGAGCCAGCAAGCTACTTTGCAAAGCAGCCTCAGTTAATGTACTTCCATGGGGCTTTTCATGTGTCATGTCAGGTGATGAATATCTGTCTCCGCTAAGCCGGATACTTCAAGGAGACCGCTTGATATTTGCAAATTTTGAAAAATGAATGACAACATGTCGGTTGTACCTAAACTCAAGAACACAGCTATGCAGATAGAGCAGATGGTTTTTAAAGATATAACACTAAAAAATGCCAAACTTTTATTTCCTGGGAAAAAAAAATAGAGCTTTCTCAGTTTCTAATTATGTTGGGTCATTTTTAGATGGAAAGCATTTTATCTAATGTGGTAGACTGTAAAGAAATAAAACAAGTGGAATTCTTCAGATGACAATATCCTTTTTCCTGTTCACAAAATGACCAATGAAGACATTGGCAAATCAAGAGCACTAGCAAAAAATAAACCTTAGTATCTACAGCACATCTGTGTAATGTAACAGTGAAATTGATGGAGTAGTTCTCACACAGTCTCCATGGTCTGGTATAATAATGAATTCTTTGGATACTCTGATTAATGCATGAATACAGCGGAAGAATTGACAAAAATAATTTTAATAGGGAATGGAGGGAAAGGGAAGGGAGTATTCATTCAAGTTTAAAAATAAATTTATCCTGAGCTATGCTTATTTCCCACATAAATTTTCTTGGGTCACATTACAATCAACTCTCAAAAATCATATAGTAATTTTGAATGCAAGGAACCTGATTAATGTACAATATTAAGTTTAACAAAAATATGTGAACAATCTAAACTAGGGTAGGACAAAGTTATACCTGTCAACCAGCTCCAATACAGTCCTACTTTTATCCCTGTCGGGATTTCATGTTACCCTTTTGGCTTAAGCCAAAAGGGCTTAAGAGTTCCTATTGCTTTCACAGTCATAACTGAGCTGACCTGCTAATTTAAAGCTGGACCATTATCTCTTCAGTTCTCCAATAATGACCCATATTTGCTCAGCATTACCACAATCCACAGAATGAACCATAGGTAAAAACCATGCAGGCTGTTTATTCCAGTTTTTAATGTGAGTTCACTTGATTGTTCAGTTTCAGTGCTTCACTGGCTGCCTAATTGCATTACCAAGGCTGTCAATAACCACAGCATCACTAAATACAGTACAGCATTTCTTGAAAATACACTTTGCAACTTATAATTAATTGACTTTGTGAAAATCCTTTAGATTTTTTGATTTTACAAAGCTCATCTTCAGACTACTCTTTTTCTGTAGTACCCAACACCTTGTTTGCTTTCAAACCATCAGTTCATGTGTTCTGCAGATAAACGATAATGCTGGGAATGCCAGTAGCTTGGTCTTACTCAGACTATACCAAGAGCAGTCTGAAAAGCTGTACACTTTTTCATTTAAAAGTTTGCATGCTTGTTTAAGAAATTAGCAGTAATAATTAATATTTTACTGATCCTTCCCCACAGACTTCCTATTCTTAGTCAAGCATTCACTCCTCACTGTCAAGGCTGGGTTTCTGCTGCAGTTACAGGCTGCCCTGGATGGATCTGCACAGATCCCTCAGACAAATTCATGGCTGCTTCCATTTGCAGAAGTAATGAGTGTCTTTGTTAGACAGACTTACAATAAAAATGAAATACTGACAGGAATTTAAACAGCAGCACTTAATCCTTAAATACTTCTGTTTATTAAGAACTGGTGCAGAGAGTGCCCTGAACTCCAAGACAACAAAATCCACATGTGGTCTAATCAGCCTGGGACCAGGAAAACGATATAACCACATCATGCAGTCATCTTGTGCAAACTAATTAGATCTACTGTGACTGATTGGATTTGGCACTGCAACTGAAACCAGACATGAGGCTCCCAGACTTGGGCTGCTGAGGGGTGGAGTGGCAGCATGGACTAGGGCAGGAGGCAGCACCTTCTGTCAGGGACAACTGAGGCTTAGGATGCTACATTGAAAGCAAAGTAGATCTTTAGCTGGTTACCTAAGTGAACAAAATGCAACCAGACTTGGGAATTCAGACTGTGGAAGAGGTAAAGGTGAAGGAGGTATCTGCTGTTCACATCCCTTACCTTCTCAAAAGAGCTTCGTTTATGGTAGGGAAAGATGTTTCAGACAGAGCTGAATAACTATATCAAGAGAGAAATAAGGGACCAATAAGAAACAGCTAGTAATAGAAACCATTAGTCACCAGAAGTGGAATGAAGTCACATAAGTTATGTCTTGCAGAGATAACAAAGGCACAGAGTCACACTGAGATGGGTGGTGTCTACAAAAAGAGGGGGGAAAGGTTCTTCAGCTGAATATTTCAGCAAGGCAAACATCAAAGAAAGAATAAATTTTTTCTCCCTATAAGACATAGGATAAATCGCATTGTGAAAATAAGACAAATAATTTGCTTCAAATATCAATAGGAAGACAATGTTGATCTCAGGGGTAAAGAAGCAGGTGAAATAATGGAAATAGAGGACAAAGGAGGAGAGGATATTTTTGCAATTGAAGAACGGAAAAGAAGTGCAGAGCACATGAAATCCAAGAATCTAGGCATAAAATTACAGATCCAGTAGTGATTTGGCTGCCTTTTTCTTCCTTTTAAATTATCAAAATCATGGACAGCTTCATGTGTAGAGACTTACAATGTAAGCACTTACATTTAGGTGGGAAGAGGGCGAGGAGAATGATCTGGACAATTTCTACATGGCTGTTCAACTGATTGCATCAGTATGTCAGAACAGTTTTCATCCCCCAGAGAAAAACCTGTAAGGTTCCTCCATTCTGAGAACTTTACTCTGATAAACACTGGATCAAGTACTCTGTGTTTATATTCTGTCGCTGGTTTCTAATATTAAAAAATAATGTTACATTCTCAGTTGATAATTTTATCTCGCATAAGTCAATGAAACTGAGATGTAAAAAGTAAACTGCCAAAAGTAGATGTTGGGGCTGCACTAGCAAACATTTATAGCTGTATAGAAAACATTGATCAGTGGTTCTAGGAAGAAAGTCAGATATCATGTTGTCAAGTCAGCCTGTTCTGTTTCCTGCAAGTAAACCTTGAGAACCCTTTTTCTTCTTGCTGTTGTTGTTCTTTGAGGGCTTTATCTTTTTTTAAAATAAGTTTTTAAGCACCAGGCCAAAACAATTGTCTCTCAAATAAAAGCAGGGCTCATATTGTTATGCTGGACAATTTTCATTGTAGGTCATTTCTGTAAAAAAAAAAACCAAATCAAAACGCTGAAGAAAACCAGGAAAGTATGAAGTTATCAACCAATACTGTATTTGAAGACAATACTGAGGTTTCTCTGAATTGCTTCTGTGCTACTCAGATCTTTCTTTTCCTGTTTTCCGATTTAAGCAAAGTAAAACAGATGTGGTTGCTGGCACTCACAGAGCTGCTGCCTTCCACCACCCCAGCTGAAAGGCACTTGAGCAGCAGGAGGAGTGAGTGTATACTCACGTGAAGTTTTACTGGCATAAGCTGGTTTTGGATGGATAGATGACCCAGCAGTAGATAAACAGGGATTTTTGCAGTCACATCAAGAAGGCAATTTTAGTAGCTGTTACACCTTTAGCATTAAGAATTTTTTTAAGCCCTGCAAGAGAATACTAAAGATATGAAATTTCAGTGTAGATGGATGGCATAAGCAGCCATGGGCTTTTTTTGTCTTGAACATAAATTGTTACCTGAAGTTCATGAAAAATGTGACTGATGTACACATTGATATTCAACTGCTGTACTTCATACATAACTTTATTTGAATGGAGTGGAAACACACTCACGTGTTTCTTCTACTCAAATATGAGATCATGACTACTGTGTATTTTTACTCTGAAAAATTAAACAGATTAAAGACAAAAAGACAACTTAGACTGTCTGAGCTGCACATCTCAAGCAAGCTTTCCCTCCTCCCAGTCTGGATAAGCAGTGGTGACAGCTTTGCTACAGCGGCATTCACAACTGGCTTCAGGCGCTACGGTTTGTGATCTCTGCAGCTGATGTGGTAGATTTAACCTGAGATATGATAAGTTAAAATAAACAGGGTGTGATGGAGCTGACAAAATGGGCATCTGGAAAAAACCACTATGATCATGATAAAAAGAAGAGGCTATTATCCAATACAAACCTTCAAAGACTGTGTTTTTCAAGAAACATATATTGATAGAGTTTAGCTTTACTGGCTAAACTAATTTACTGATATTGAAACAGAGTTTCAATATTTATAATCAGATTTAGCTCTGACTGGAACTCTCTGCATCCAGCCATTCCTACCAATGTTTCCTCTGTACAGTCTATAACTAAAAGTCAAAAGTGTATTTTTTAAATAGTCCCAACTGCCTGGAAATTCCCGTTACAGATAAACTCTGCTTCCCCACAGTGCAAAGTCCTTCTAATTGCAGCTAGGAAAAGAAGTGGTGCCTGGTACACTTTTACCACTTATCTCAGTGCTGCTGAGATGGTAAAATTTTCCGTTGCATTGATCAGTGTAGGCAGAGAAATTTCCAGAGGACGCACTTCCATGGCCCTACCGGTCATGAAGGAAGCTGCATTTGTCAGTGCAAAAAAAGCAGGAAACCCGCGTGGCACATCGGCTCTGTTTCAGCTTTACCCACACGCTGAGTAGGCAGCTCCTGGATTTTGCCTACCTTAAAACTTGTATTCCACCAAATTCCTGTTAAGATGGCAGGAATCTCAGTCAAAAGGATCACAGGTTAGAAACTGCTCACTGCCATTTCCAGGTTAAAAGTCTTCACATGAGAATCACTTGGGAAGTTCTTTTTACTGGGGCTGTCGTTGCCACACTTGAGGAGTTTTGGTCAAAAAGCTGCTTCTAAAAAGCATCATCTTTACAAACCCCCATGTCCCAAGTGTGGGACAATGTGTGGTGCAGGATGGCCAGATCGGGACCAGCTGATGCCTTTTTACTTGATTTGCATTTTCCTAGCTCAAGGTGATGCTCTGTTACTCACATTGATGATTCAAAGATCGCGTCTATTGTGAAAACTGTGAATTCAGGAGGTCAAGGGCATTAGAAACACAAAAATAATGTGCAAATAAATCTATGAAAATAATATTCAGAGATACACAGTTACAATCGCAAATACTTTTCCATTTCTTTTCTTCCAGTTGGCCACGTTGTTGATTAAATAAAGCTGTGCATAAAGATCAGTTATGAAGGATGCCACAGATGAAGAGTATTAGCCCAGAAAGAGAATCTTAATAAATTGCAAATGCAATTTATTTTATATTAAAATTTAATCAGATTAATCTATTTCTAATACTGTATGCTAACAACTTGGGCACATAGTCCCTCCCATGATATTACTGTCACTCTCATAATGCTACTTGATTTATGTGATATTAAGCAGCAGTCTGAAAGACAGACACATTAGAGATGCAACTGTCTCTAAAATTCTTATTAAGAGAACAGCATCTTTTTTCAATTGTGTTGTAAAATTTCTATCAGACATTTTACAGCCAAAGTCTTAGAGATAAAATACAAGCAATAGATTCTTTAGTTACTTGCTTCATCTATTGTAGTAAAGGAAGCAATAAAAATAGCAGGCACATGGACAAAGTCACTGTCTTTCAATATTCGTCTGAATTTATTTGACATCACCTCTTTAATACTGGATTGAGTTTGGTCTTCTGACCATTTAAGATAAGAGAGAAAAAGAACTTCCCAAGCTGCAGGCTCATGGGGCTCTCCAGAGCTGTAGCTCCAGGCTCACAAGGAAGGTCAGGGTGGAAAGGGACTGGGCTTCAGCACAGCAAGTGCTGAAATGAGAGAAACTGCTGGAGGGGAAGTTTCTGCAAAAGGAAAAGCCAAGAAACCTTTTACTTCTCAGATGCTGTCACTGGAAGGTCAGCCACATCCAGGCTTTGGAGCTCTCTTAAGAAAGATAAATCTTGATTTCAAGAAAAGGATGCAGCAGGGTTGGGATTAGTTCCTAAACCACGTGCCTTCTGTGCAAACCCTCTGAGCCACATCCCATGTCACAGCAGCAGGGCTCAACGCCAGCAAAAGCACCCAGTAGTGACAACAGGCTTCAGACTGGAAGGAAAAGTGTTTGTCCTTCCAGCCAGATTCAAATGGAGACAAGCACTGCTGGTCAGTGCCACGCCTGAGCTTTCCCAAGGCATACACGTGACACTGCAGCCAAAGGTAGCAGGTGTACTCCCTGAGCTGGGAGTGCTAAGGACTTTTTCCATGTTTTCCAGCTCTTTTTCCCAATCCAGCTTTGTGCCACCTACCCCCCAAACCTGTACTGGCACTTGGCAGCTCAGCCCTATGAGCCAGCCAGATCTCACCAGGGGCACAATCCCATTAATGCTTCCACTGGGCTCCACGACTGAGCGAGAGCAGTCCCTGGCACGAGAGGATTTGCTGCCCAAAGCTCAGAGGAAAACGTTCAAGAGGAGCAGTGTCTGTATCTCTGGTAGCCACGGGTGGGTGTTCTCATCCATTTCAGTGCAGATTCAACCATCCTTTTACACTTGATCACTGGCCAGTGCTCCCACTTGTCACGGTTTAACCCAAGACAGCAACAAATCCCCACACAGCCAATCACTCACTTCCCCCATTGGACTGGGAAGAGACTTGGAAAGGTAACATAAAGAAAACTTGTGGGCTGAATTAAAAACAGCTTAATAACTTACATAAAATTATTATTAATAATAATAATTGCAATGAAAATAAAAATAGCAAAAATATCAAGACATTCCAAGAAAAACAAGTGATGCAAACAAAAACAATTGCTCGCCATGAGTTAACTGATGCCCAGTCCCTGAGCAGCAGCCCCTGGACAGCTTTCCCACTAATTTATATGCTGAGCATGACTCAGCATGGTTTGGGATATCCCTCGGGTCAGCTGGGGTCAGCTTTCTCAGCTCTGTCCTCTGCCAGCTTCTTGTAGCCCCCAGCCTCTGTGCTGGTAGGGTAGGGTGAAAAGCTGAAAAATCCTTGACTTAGTGTAAGCACTGCTCAGTAACAACTGAAACATGCTTTTGTTATCAACATTGTTCTCACCCTAAATCCAAAGCATACACTGTACTGGCTACTAGGAAGAAAATTAACTCTATCCCTGCTGAACCCAGGACACCACTGTAGTTTGCAAATGAATTGCAGGACTATATTCATGTTAATCACACAATTGCCAGTAGAAAAGGCACTGAAAGTTTATCAAAGTTATAAGAAATACCACATTCTTCTTACTTCTCAGCATCTTCCCCCTATCTACCTACAGAGATCTGCAGTGTAACTCATGCACTGCATGTGGAAATATCCCTGCCTTGAGTAGCTTCAGCAGAGATTTAGACTTTGTTTTGGCTGCAGGTAGTAGTTTACTTCAGTGGTTACAAACAGCCTGCTTGAGCCATGGGGTAACACCACAATTCTTCATTGAAAGAAGCTCTGGTTGCAAATGAGAGGAGAAAATACATACCAATTAATTAATTACCCAATTAATAACCCAGAATGACTCTGACAAATGAGATCTTCCCGTGCATTATGGTGCATGAGCAAAGATCCCTTCCCCGCACAGCTGGCACTGCTGTCCCTGAGCTCTCTGAGCATCTGCCAGGACAAGAGCACAGCTACAAGCAGGACCTCCCTTTCTTCATCTCATAACTACCTGTCACAAGTCACTGTAAAATAATATAAGGTGACCCAGGAGAATGAAGCCAGCAAGGGCATTTATCCATCCTTTATATTGATAGATGAAGATAAGACATTATAAAAATGGCCTGGCAAATATTTAACTCACATCCAGCTGCTTGAATGGCACCCTCAGCCAAGGCTGCTCCTACCTGCACTTGTCTCCAGGTGTTACTATTTGCTCATACTCAGTCCTAAATCAAAAGGTACTAAAATAAAACCTTCAAGAAAAAAAAAAAGGCAGAAAGGAAAACTTTAAACACCAAGAATTACGTCTGTAGTTACAGCTTCCTTCCCTGCGGCAAGGCAACAAACTCATCTGCTCTCCTTTTCCCTCTCCTGACTCAAGGGTCAGTTGACTGATTTCACACCATCTTTAATTTAACATTAATCTAAACGCCAGCTGATCTGCCCCCACTGGCACTACATGCCCTCACGGTACCACCGTGTGGCTGTCTCAGCTTGGGGAGAGGTAAAGCTGTGTGCTCCCCAAAGCCACTATATGGCTGTGGCAGTGTCAGCTCTCGCTGTCCCAGCTGTCTCCACACAAGCTCCTACCCCAGACTAAAGAGAGCATGTTCAGCTTTCTAGTCAAGGGTGTTCATTGTCCGCGGATGCTGGCAAAAGCCAGAATTTGTACATCCCCTGTGGGAGGCTGACATACAGAAGGATGTCTCCACGCCTATCACCTCCAGTTCTGATTTTCATCCCTGGATCCAGAGCATCCACAGGGAAGATGATCACTGACATTTCCCTCCCCTTGTTCTATTGACAGAAAAGCTGTCGCCCAGACCGGGAAGGGACCCATTCAACAGTTCAAAGGCTGAGTTGGATACATGATGCTCTACCCATGTTTCAACAAAGAAAGTTAGCAGGGGATTTCCCAGGTGCTCCTTTCATCACACTGCATGGATTCTGTGGGAATCTGGCAGATAAATTTGGTAAAACTGGCTCTGGCCTCACAGCGCCATCCATCAGCACAGGAGCTTCATCAACTGCAGAGAAATTTCATGAAGGCAGCATATTATAAAAACATGGGTGTTATTAAAAGTAAGTAGATTTGTCTGAGAGTAAGCACATATTTCATGACAACACAGCACTATTTAAAGAACATTTTTTTCTTTGCCCTCCTTCAGAAGAAGGGTATTATTTGTTTTATAATGTAGCTCAAAATACCTCTTTAAAATCCGTAAGATACTATGGAAGCTGACAGGTTCACAATGAATAGCTTCTCCTCCAGATTAATTTCTATTTTATTCCCTAAGTGAAGCACACAGCAGCAAGCTTTATACAAAAGTGAGTTAAAAGTAGATGCTTTTGAAATGAGCATTGTTGTCATGCACAGCTCTGAAGGAACTGCAAGTCTGCTTTCTAAATATGGATAAGTGAGATATAAAAAAAACCCAAAACAAAACCTGCAATGTATCAGGAACATTTATGAAGAATAAATACTATATGTAATTAAAAACAGGTGGGTGGCACCCCTGTTTTCCAAACTAAAATAACAGAAGGAATTACATCAGGTTGTAGACTTATATTTGTACTCTCAAATATTTTAATTTTTTAATGAAGGTTGGTTTCAAGTCATATTTGGCTAAACCTTTCAAAACATAATGATAAAATCACCACATCACACTTTATTAACTGTATTTTAAGACATCATTTACCCCCTTCTCCTTAAAATTAATATTTTAATAATTAGAACAGAGAAACTGTGTCTTTAACTCACAGTGAATTTTTGCCATGGAGTATCATAAACTTCCTGAAACACAGCCCCTAAGGAGAAATGCTGAGTTTCCTACAGCATATACTACAGTTTTATTAACCTGAGTTGCCAAATCCTGAGAAGATGGAGTTCAGGACTTCAGTTCTGTTGGTGTCCAAACTATTTTTAAATACTTCTTTATTTGATTATCAAGTGCTCTTTCTTTTATTAATCTTATTGTTAACAACATTATCAATCTTTATAAAGCCTTATTATTACTGCAGCAATAAGATAATGTTTATTATTAATTTTAAAGGGATAATGAAATCTCTAACGAGCTGTAGGGATGAAGAGAACCTTCCTCAAAAGTCCTCCTCTGAAAAGGTCATTCTTATCAGCAACTCTTCTGTATACTTAAAACTGATTGTGGCATTCAGCAAGTTTCATTTTTCAGCTAAATTATTCAACACCTGTAGGAAGCCATTCTGAAAGCTTTTTACACAGCATGAGATGAAGCACAAGTGGTACAGGGACGAATATTTGAAATGGCAAAGTTACTAAGGCATCTGAATATCCAGCCAAAATTAGTGCCAGAAAGAAAAACAGCTGGCTAAACTCAAGGAAAAGTCAAGAGAAGCAGGCAGTTAGAAGACAAACAGACTCCAAGCAATGTATCAAGTGTAGTATTTTCAAGGGCACCTCTCCTCAAAACTGATAAATCACTTTCTTTCTACATTTTTTTTGTACTGTTCACTGCTTATTCAATGCCTATGCATAGAAGTGTGCAGCCTTTGGGATGCTGACCCCCTTCAGTACCACCCCCTGCCTTGGCCCTGCAGGAATTATTGCTGCTGTATTCTCACTCCTGAAGGAGCAAGGGCACTCATCCAGAGCCTTTCCACTGGTAACTCAGCAGCCCTTGTGTCTGGGCAAGCCAAGGGCTGATCCACACCAGTATTCACTGGGGAATGGCTTCTCTGCGCCCAACACTTGACAACTTTCTGCACAACTCTGGATTTAAGGGCAGCTCTGGGCTGGTGAAACATTCCCACTCTTGCCAGGGAAGTGAGAGACAATGCCCTGACAGCACCTGTACCTAGAACATGGGGCCTGCTTCAGGGAGAGGAAATACCACCAGGGAAGCAGATCATCAGAAACAGAGACCACTTTGGCCAAGAAAATAAAAAGAGATTTAATATTCATTATTAATAGTTCAACTTCCTTTCCATTAGATTTTTAACTATAGCAGTGCCACTAAAAGAAACCAAGAAACAAAAAAACCCCCTCCAAACAGCAAGGAAAAAGCAACCAAATCCACTGCCACAATTGCCAGGTATACACAAACACAAAATCAAACTCTGCCTGCTTGTGTCATGTTATCTCAAGAACTGGAAAAAAATTCCTTACCTAGACACATTAAATTTTCAGATCTCACTAAGCAAGCAGAAGAGATTCCTGCAGCATTTTCATGTTGCTGTCATATTTGCATCGACTTCCTTTTGAAGCTCCTATGAGAAAATGCAGAGATAAAAGATCAACTGATGTTTTTGCGCAAAACACTGAAGTGCAGATAAGTGAGGATTATCAGACTTACATTTGGCTTTGCAGGAAAACACATGATATGAAACTTTTGAAAATACCAGTTAGGTTGTAAAAGGCAGGACTGTAACTATCGTAGTCAGACTTTTAAGGGGTCATCTGATGAAAATATATCACAATAAAATGCAGTGCACCATAATAAAATTAATGTCAATGTACACCTGCATAAAAAAAAAAACCAAAAAAGCCCAACTGATTTTGAATCTATATCCTAAAGCAAAGGGATTGGGTCTTAAAAATTTGAGCAGAAAAGTCATTTTACTCAAAAGAATAATAAACTTTCCTAAGAAAATTGATGTGCTGCATTTATTTTTATCAGCTGACCTCTGTAATATCTTCCTAAACTCCATAATACAATTATGAGTTTCCACATTAGAAGTTAAAAGATCATTGAATGTTTTAACCTTCCAGAAATGAGAAAATAAAGTAACTTTTTAATTAAAGATAGAACTTGATAACCTGCAATTATTTAATTTTTACATCAACAATTTGTATTATTTTCCAGTGATATTTTCCTTTATAATTTATGCTTTAATATCCTAATGCAAAATATATTTTCAGCAAATAATTAACTGGATCAAAAATATGCAAACTATTGGCAATTTTTTAAGTGTAAATTAGGAGTCATTTTATGTTCCTCAAAGTAAAAAATTCGGTCTAGAACTAATTCTGTATATTATTTTCTTTTAAAAAAATTTATAAATAGAAGTTATGTTTTAAAAGACAAAGGCCACATGTTATTAAACAGTTAAATATTTGAGCTCCCTTAAATAACTGAGTAAAACGTGTCAGGTTTCAGTTGATATACTAAAGAAATGATTTTGTACTAAATGTTCATCTGTGGAAAAGGAAAATGAGAGAAGTGTTCTTCACTATTTTAAACAGATTTTATAGTCTTTAAAAAACTCGGTGTGTGTTGTTTGTTGAATGTGTACATTGAATTTTTATAGCACACAAAGAGATACTTCTGTATTTCAGCTCTGATGGGGACTGAAGCTAGGGGATGTAGAATATCCTGGATGGGGACAGCTCTGGGTATTTGTGGGCACAGCTGGAGGCAGAAGAGACCGAAGAAGATCCTTGTAAGATTTCTTACAAAACTTTGGAGACTTAAGACTGTCTAGCACTTCAGAAGTTTTGCCGCCTCCTTGGCTTCTTGTTTTGGTGCTTTGTCAGGAGCGTCTCAGTGATGCTGGAGGGCAGAAGCTGCACTGGATCCCAGTGGATTTGCCAGATCTAACCCGCAGCGGATCCATCGGCACGAACGTGGCTACCGGTGCAATGCCTCCCTGGATCAAACCCCTCAGAGCGGTTCCTAATTTCACTGCAAGGAAATAAACACATAACCCCCCACGCCAGCAAAGCCTGCCCTGTTTTCCATGACCTGCCTGCTCTGACAGCTCAGAGCTCAGCCCTCAGCGCACAGGAGTGCTCCCACCACCTCTTCTCACCCTCTGCTGTGCCCCTGAACGCGCTGTCCTCGTCCCCTCCATCAGCACTGGCCCTGGCTGGCCCTGCTGCCTGCACAGCCTTCCCAACAACGTCCCTCGCACACAGCATCTCTTCTGTCTCACTGCCAGATTGCTCCGGCTTACCCCGAAACAGGCCAGCCATCCCTGGTGTGATGACACTGCTCTGTCC
Organism: Oriolus oriolus; assembly: GCA_013400235.1. NCBI lineage: Eukaryota > Metazoa > Chordata > Aves > Passeriformes > Corvidae > Oriolus > Oriolus oriolus. Next base: position 153,881 of record VXBT01000488.1, read on the forward strand.
TGGCTCCTGCGCTTTTTCCACCCAATTGTCCCCAGCAGCTTCGGCTCCGCTGCTCTCTTTGGTGTTCAGGCACAAGAGTGTCTCCTGCTTAAATCACTGCTTCCCAGCTCCACTGACCTCGTTAGATCCAGGTTTCTGAGTTGTATTTCTGTTCAGACCACACAGGCCCTGCAGAACAGGCACTCAGCTGACAGCGCTGCTGCACTGCCTTGACTCACGACAGATCTGCTAAGCCACCTTGTCTGAAAATTTACTGCCGCAGTAGCTGGTTGTTCTTTACTTATCCTTTTCTACTCTCTTGCCAAAAGACTTCAGGCAGCTGTAAAGCACGCCTGCAGAGAACATGCCCTGGGCAGCGGCTCACTCCCCTCCACTCCCTCGCCCCAGGGGTCTAGCTGCAAATACCATGCCAGCAAAGTTCAGCCCAACACTATTAACAGGTACTTTCCAAGTGTCTCTGGAGAAAACGGAAGAAAAAGAAAAAATATGGAATAAACCCAAAATCTATATACTGCTACCATACAGCCAGAAAGCTGATCAGCCTCACCACAAAGGAAGAGGGGGAGCAAGCAGCTAAAATGTGGAAAATATTAATCAACTATCTTTCTTCTATCTTAAAAAAATACTTTATCATTACAATATTTATAACTAAAAAGAGGCTTTTAGAAAACTAATCTCTTTTAAGAAAGAAATGCCCTGTCCTCTCAGGTATAACAGCAGCAATTCCCAAAATTTTAAAGCAATTTGTAGAGAGGCAAGACTCTTCAGTAAGAGAAGACTGGGGATGCTAACACACCTAGCTCCCAATTCCCATGCTTTGTGGGAATTTATTCTGATGCACTCCAGGCTTAGACACAATTTTACATCGCAGGTTACAACTTGGCCCTCCTTGGAACTCTGGTTCCAAAAGTAATGGTGATATCAAATGATGCAATCAGCAGTGGGAGTGTTTGGAAGCAGACACTTCATTTGAACACTTTTCTAAATTTCAGCACAACATGACCACTGAAATGAAGAACAGTCCCACAGAGCACTTGAGTGGCTCTTGGGTTAGAGTGGGCAAGCAGTGACTGCAATAGGCTGGTTCACTCCTAGCAGATAAAAAAGAAGCCTCCTTTCTGAATGATCATTGCAGTAGTATCCAAGAATCTTGTTCTAAATGGGGTGAAGAGATACTTTGGGTGAATTATTTCCCAAGGCCATCAAACCTGAAATAATCCAGTATGCTTAAAAGGAGCCCAAATCTACTTTATCTTCTTCACTACTCTTGTGACAAGTCAGGAAAGTATTTCCAGTGCCAGGTATTGCCCTAGGAGCTCCCACAGTGGGTCTGCAAGGCACAAGGCAGGGTTATGCCCGACCATCAGCATCCCTTTGGGTGAGCAGAGCAGAGCTTTACCAAGAGAGAAGGAAAGCCCAGCAGCCTACCACCACAGCCTCCAACAGAGGCTGTCTCTCCTAGAACACACCCCAGCATGAAAAGGTGTCAAACAGAGGATCTAGAAATTGCTCACTGCCTCAAGTTCAGCAAGGAAGATACAATGGAAGATGCCAGTGGCTCAAACTACTCTGCTTCCTTTTCCTTCATTAAGGTATCAAATCCCAATGGCAACCTATCAGCTGTTGCTGTTTTAGGGTAATATTTCTCTGACATTTTCAGTGAGAGATACAATTTCTATTTGCAGTTATTGCAGATTTTTATTATTGTAAACCACCATTTTAGGTTACTCTTTCCTTTGACATGTTTATGAAAAGGTAGGATGCTTAGATTCCCTCTCTGCTCTCAATGCCACTCAAAGAATCAAGATAGGCAAAGGTGTGAACTGCAAGCACAATTACTGTTTTCTTCATTTAAAATAATAAAAGGTAAGGAAATTCAGAATTTCTGAGTCCTTTTAAATGCACTCATATTTCTGCACTGAGACAGAGCCACTCTTGAGGGACATTGACAGATGTCATTTATAGGTATAATCTGCGAGTCCCACACTTAAATTTCATAGCATTTTAAATACCAAATGATACACTGCAGTGAAAATGCTCTTACAGATGGTTTCCTGTATGTAAGAGCAATCTGTGGATAATGTTAATTGCATTACTTGATTCCTTAACAGAGAACTTGATGTCACTACTTAAAATACCTCTGCACTTTAAATACCTGCACAAACTGCACAGAGGAATTCAAGACACCCTGAGAGTGTAATGTTGGCACCTCTAGCCTTTTTGGAGGTCCTCCTATAGCTATTAATTTATTCATTATTTAGTAATTTTTTTTTTAGTAGTAATATTGACATTCGTATATTAAAATGTTTAAATATTAAACTTCACTTTCCATCCATAATTAGAGAAAGTAGATATACACAAACTGAAGTTTTCAAAAATAAAAGATATGCCAGCCTCAGGAACATCTGTCCTGCTCACTGAATGAAGCCAGGTCCTCTGGGATGAGGCAGAAAGTGATAAATTCAGGGTCCACAGCTGAAAACATAACAATAATACTAAGTACCCAGATCTGAAAAGACAATGGTCTTTTTCAAAGTGTTTTCTGGAATGTGTATTTTCTCTGCTTTCTTTTTCTAAAAATATTCCCTATTATTCTTACAATAAGAGACTAATGACAATAAGAATAATTTTCTCAGAGGGAGAATAATGTTTCAGTTTCTAAGTTTTTTGAATCTATGCATGAATAAAAATAGATTTTTCAAACAAAGTGCTTTAATATCAAACATATCAAGATAATGAAGGAATCAAAAAATTCTGTGTCTATCTATCAGTCTTAATTTAACCACAGAAATCAAGCACTGCATTTATTCCTTGGGAAACTACTAAAAGGCATTAAAAGCTGCTGTTACTATTTGCTCTTGGTACACCGAAGAGATTGAAGTTTATACCACATTGCCAGAGATCCATTTATTGAGGAAACCTTTCCTGCCATACCCAACAGAGATATTCACATTATCACAGGTTATCTCACGTGAGAAGCACCCAGTGCGTAAACCCCTGCTCCAGTAGTGACTACAGTGCCAAGTATGGCATTTGCCCAAATAAATCCAGGAATTCACCACTGGAATTCTCACTCTGAACAATGATTTGTGAGACAAGGCTGAAGATCACAGTGATTCACAAGATCAGTTATTTTCATTTTATTTGCAGGGAAAAAAGCCCCATAAGCCTAAAAGATGAGTAACCTGATGTCCTCAAAACCATTACACCCAGCAGAATAAAACCATATTAACAAGAGAAGTTTCCCAAAACTTCCCTCTTTCTTTGAGGAGTATTTTCTATCAGTTAATCCACAAAATAGATACTTTCTTGTTTGCTCTTTTTTTTTTCAGTCTCACGGGTCATTCCTTCCTGAAAGACGGAGGGGATTTCCCTGGGGTGTGGCTCTACAGCCTGCAGACCAAAGGAACATCACCACAGCGAGCAGCTGTGGAGTCGAACGCACTCAGACTATCGAAAAGCAAATCTCCCGCACTGTGTTTGCACAAGCACTCTGCCATCAGGCCTAGGTACGACAGAGCTGTCAACCTCCTTTACTGGGCAGAGAGATTCTCAGGGGCAGAGCTGGAATCCATCCTTACCTTGCACCTTCTCCATGAACCAACTACCTCACCAGCTTGTTTGCTTCACTAGCTTTTTGACAGTTTTCATACTAAAATCAAATAGAAGCCATTTGCAATTACGAGATTAATAGTGACACTTTAGGGCTGTTATTGGGATTGAGATGCTTTGTACAATGCTGTGTGTAGTTTAGGATATTATTTATTTATGATTTATTTTTACTATTGTGCATAAATTCAGATATGAGTTTTAACACTAAAAAAATGATCCTTTAATCCTTGTGAGCAATACACAAATGTCCCGTGTTTTGATATACTAAATATATGCAGAGGCAGCTGATTCCATTGCCAGTTTCACACTGCTGTGACTCTCCTCCCACCCATTTTAGCTCTGCCATTTCCTTTAGGGACAAGGACAGACTGAATGGCCATTTTCAGTGAAACTACAGCCAAAGGCATGGTAACACCAGCACAGCAAAGCTGCCCTCTGGAATCATTACCCAATTCTTCCTTCTTCTTTATTTTACAGATCAGCTTGTGTGAAGTTATTGGAGAAATATTGTAAAATTCAAAGAGGTGATTTTTTTAAAGCACAGCTTTCCTGTGCTGTTACCCAATAATCCAAACAGTGAAACGCAGTTGTCTCCTGGGGAGAAGGAAGGTGGATGGATTTTTTGGGGCAACTATGGGGACCACTCCAAAAGCTTCTGGAAAGTTAAAACTCCTTCATAACACGCAATTTCTATCCTAGAAGATCTACTTAAGGAGCATGTGGCACCTGGAATTTAAATACTGATTTGGGAAAGGTATATATAGAAAAAAAATTAAAATCACAACTTGCTGGTCTTTTAGTCCTACTTAACCGTAAACCTTTTCCTTAAAAAACAGACAACAACAAAAACCACAAAGAAACAACACCCAGAAAACCCCTACATTTTGAGACAAAGTATATAAAGCTTATCTATGGCAAAACTGTGGTTTACTTTTTTATTAGCAGTTACAGGTCCGCAAGATTTACAATGTCAGTTCCTTCAGGTTCTGCTCATCACCTCAGCCAGGTAAACTGGACACTCAACCCTACTGGAGTGTGCTGGGTGAGGACAGCAGGATATTCATCCTCTCACCTGAAACAGAGTAGGTTAAACTAATTCATTAAGTCCCAAACCACATCAATATAAATACATCTAACTAGTTACTTGGGGTTCTTGACCAAACCTTTTGAGCAGCTTCCTCCTCTTGCCCTTCTCCCCCTAGCCCGAAACAGAAGCATTTCAGTGTGGGAACATTATCATAAGTCTAATGGGAGCTGCAAGTTCCAGATGCTTGAAAAATAAATCCTAAAATTTCACAATACTGAAATTAGACCATCACCACTAAAGAACCACTAAGAACAGTAAAAAATTGAACTAGATTCTTCTGAAAATTGTCAAGATCAGGACTGAGTTGTATGCACAGCGCGACATTTTTCTTTCCCTCAGTGATGAACCCTGCATTGTCTTCTACTCCAGTATATAGAAGACTTGCACATTTCATTGAATTCCACAAAAACATTATGAGCTGTAGTGTTTGTGTTGAAAAAAATATAAGGAATAAAGTAATGGGAAACCAATATTATCTTTCTGCAAAAATAGAATAATCCAAATTCAAAATTCTTCAGCAGGTAAAAATATATATTTGATCTGATTAAAACCTGAAAATTTATGTTCAGGTAAGTCAGCTGGATTGGAGTTTTAGGTTTTTCACTAGTATGTGAAAAAGATCCTTTAAAAAATGTTTTTCTGTGTTTTCAGTTTTGAGGATACAAATGCCAACATACAAATGTAAGCATTTCTAAAACAAAAGTGATATTTAATTTTACACAAGGCATTAAAATTACATCTCATTAGAATCACAGAATGGTTTGGGTTGGAAGACATGTTAAAGCTCATCTCGTTCCACCCCCTGCCATGGGCCGGGACACCTTCCACTATCCCAGGTTGTTCCAACATCCATCCAACCTGGCCTTGGACACTTCCAGGGATGGGGCAGCCGCAGCTTCTCTGGGCAACCTGTGCCAGGGCCTCAGCACCCCCACAGGAAGAATTTCTTCCCAATATTTGACCTAATTTCTCCTCTTTCCTTTTGAACCCAGTATCACAGAAGTTTATCTACAGTTTATTACATTATGTGAGTGTGGTCAGGATAGAAATTTTTCCTGAGGGAAATGCGTAAGTGCAATTTCTGGGTTGTATGGAAATGGGCAATACAGCACTGGAACAAATCCTGATCCCTTCAGATTTACACCTCCATTTCTGTATCTAATTAGTACAGATAAGCACCCACACTTCTGAAGCACTAGCTTTTCTGCAACTGCTTTGCCCTCTGAAAACGTCTTCATAACTTTTTCTGTATTAAATATAGTAAATCAGAATGATGTTTCTTGCCATCAGCTCTCCAGCTCCGAGGGTGAAAGCAAAGGCTGCATACAAGCCGGTCAGTTTATAAAAGCTATTAAGATCCTATCCACTCACTTTTATAAGCACTCAGTGAGGATATAAAGGCTTGATTTTTCACAGCCTTCCCCCTGGACCCTCTTCCCTGGGACAACAGATCTCATCAACATGAGGTGCCAGGGAATAATTTCATGACCTAAAGCAAGAAGAGCCAAAGATAAACATCCAAAGATGTGGAAACTTCCTAAAATACTATAATGTTTTCTAAAAAGCAGGAGAATAGGAAAGCAGAGGAAGGAGGGAAGGACATGGAGGGGGAGCTTGTACTATTGGGAAGGTGCTTACCCTTACAGCTGCGAGCACCAGGATCCACCAGAGTCAGGGATCTACCTCCCATTAAACACCATTAAATCTTAAAGAGCCACCATTAGTGCAGGAAAGCTCTGAGCCCGGGGCGTGCTGCAGGCCAGGCTCCTCTGACAGAACAGCACTGCTGATCTCCAGCTTCCATCTCTCCCTGGCATCCACTACTGGAGAGTGCAAGAAACAGGGTGTTACTGAGCGAAATGGATCTCAGCTCTGACACCATACAGTCCTGTTCCCAGCACACACAGAGCAAATGCCACAAAGGGAAAGGCAGCAAAAGAAAGTCATGAGAGCAGAACAGCATTGCTTATAATGGTGCTGTTCAAAGCCCTTATTTCCTGTTTTTTAGATAAGTGATTTTCTTGTAAGTGAACATGACAGAATAGTAGCTCAGTGCAATACACACTTTTAATTCTTGTGTAGTTCTACGTAATTTAGGGGAACTACAGGAACAGCCTTTAGAAGAAAGACTGAAAATTTCCTGCTCAAGTAGTATAACAGCGTCTGCCTATTGTACAACTTCAAAATTTGAAGATTTGGTTAAGGTTTTGCTAAGCACAGAGAAATGAGTTCGTAGCCAGCAAGCACAGTATGCCCAGCCTCTGGACAGTGTTGGAGAAAGGAGGACTCAGACACTTCACCCTAAACTTTATCAGTCCTTTTTCTTTACAGTGGGAAATGTGCATTTCAGAGCATGGGCAAGGCATTCCAGCTCCCCGAAGGAGATTTCATTTCACACCTAGAGGGAACATCACAATTATAAAACATATGCAAGGTCAGTAGTGATGAGCACTGTGCAGGGAAGCACAAAACAGAGTAGATAAACACCAAAATAAGGTATTTTATTCTCTAGGCATTACAGAATTTGAGTCCTAACATGAGGCAGACCTCTGAGACTTCTTGTAATTACATTCTTTCTTTTCTCTAAATAATTATCTTTTGACTAAAATTTATTTTTCTTTATTCCTCCTCTACTTATACATATATGCTCCCCTGACAGGAAAGTGTTATTGAGCTGTGAATCAACAGCAGCCAGTGGAAGTAGTGAAGTAAATAAACAGGAAAAATGTGAACCCTGATGTGAGCAACATTCTAAATTTGAAGGTGTCTTCATGACACTCTCCAATAAAAATAAGTGAAAAACTTCTGCTTTAAAGAACTTTAACTCATCCATGACTATAAGCTTTCTTGCAAAGAAATTGAACTAATATTCATTACTGTAAATCTGAGGGACAACTGTGTAGGTATGAGTATTCCACAGAAACCTTTTTTCCCTAGATGCAGGAAACTGCAGAACTAACCACAATCTGCACTGCACAGTTGCAACAACTGACCTGCTGGGCAGAACCCTGAGAATGCACCCTGCAAAAGAGATGGCAATGCTGCTTTGCTCCAGCAGGTCATTAAAGCCAACATATTCCTGTTCTTCAGGCACTCGAGCAATCCCACTGAATGCTTATGCAAGCCTGAAGTCAGGACGTGCATAAATACTCATCTTGAATTCATGTTACATCTGGTTTTTATTGTACCAGAGGTACTTTTAAACTCCCTCTGCTAGAATTGGACCACAACAGAAAGACAGTTAACTATTTTTATTTTTACTGTCAGCATTTAACTATTGCTATGATCATTTTGTTCCTCCTGAGTAAAATAACAATAAGCTTCAGCCATCAGGTACCAGCCACTAGAATCTCAAGTACCAGAACCCACTCCAAGAGGCATTTCTATTTTCCAGCATCCTTGTTCTGATCTTGAGCTATGAAGCAATCTAATATTCTCTAGAAAGAAAGTGATATTTTTTGTTATTATTGTAGTAGCAGGTTCTGTACTCCAGGTGAAGGGATTGCATTTCACTCTAAAACTCCTTGACCTTCATTAGTGCTTCAGGGAGCTTGAAAGCCAGATGGAATAACAAGAAATTCAATAAAATGCACTAGTTCATATCTTTCTGGTTTTCTAAAACAACAGGGAAAATAATAGCTATCAGGTCTAAAGATTAATTTAAAATTAAATGCTTGCAGGCAAATAGATATGATAATTGCATTAAATAATATACTGCTTGTTTTTAAAAGGGACATTAAATTTTATAATTAAATCAAGTTCTAGATCATATTTTAAGTTATATTATTTTAATTAATCTATTTGAAAAGAACTTTGCAAATAACCAAGGCAGCCATTAGATATTGCAATTTAATCAGCACTTAATTTTGACATTTAAAAAAAGTAGATGAAGGCTCAAAAGAAAATCTTTAGACATTCATAGCCCAATAAAATATCCATATGTACTATGACCATGAAGGTTTTCATACCTACCTGCTGTATTTTGTTATACTAAGTCTCAGGCCCTTCATACAGTGTAAGTGTCATGTAGATTTACTGAAGAAAGGAGTTTTACATGCACAGATAGAATAGTGCACTCACCTGGAACAAGCCAGTAAAGCCCTGGATGATTAATATGGAAACATAAGGGTAGAAAAGACCTCCCAGATTATCAAGTAGTGTCTCTGCAAGCATTTTACTCCAGACCACATTTTGATATCCCCTTTCTACTTATATAGCACTTGGCCTGTTATTAACCCAAGGGCATAAAAATGGCCCAGTTTTGCCCCAGTTTAGATTGACTGTTAAGACAGATCTGGAAATTATAACTACAGCTTAAAAGCGTTCCTTGACTTGATGAGAAGTAAGAGGAGGAAGACAATTTCCATCACTAGAAGCAAATTTCTCCAAACCCAGATTCTAAATCACTTCCATTAGCATATTCCATAGATACACACATATATATGTATATATAATGTGTGTGTGTTTAAGAACCTATAACCCATTTTAAACTGCTTGGCAAGATCCAGAGACATGTATTTACCAAAGTTATACTTTCTACCTAGGAAATTTAGAGTTTTTATTAGGCAGTTCTGTAAACACCATCCATGCCATTGCAAATATCCTCTTTTCAGGAGCACTCAAACACAAGCTACATACGTAATTCTTTAAGGACAGTAGTTATATCACATTGATTTTAACTTCTTGTTTTTGTGTTTCCAGGACTGCAACCACCCTACTGCTTGAAAAAATTCCTATCCTATTAGTTCAGTGGATCACCTGCCCTTAGCCCACCTGGTCTTTCTAAAGAGAATGTGTAAGTTCCTGTGGCTACAATCCAAACACAAATGAGCCTCTTCTTTTTGCCCCTAAACTGTATTTCCAAGTGGGATTACAAATTGTTTTACAGGAATGTTTTTCCTTCACTACAGTCTGGCTGATGCTAACCACCCATCACAGATTCCCTGCGTTTAAAGGCATAACCTTACCTAAAAGCTCTTGGTTGCATCGGAGTAACAAAGATTTCGGAAGTTGCCACATTTTTAACGTGTCTGACTTTGGGATGTCAAAACCAACCACTCCGCTGTTATTTTGAAGCCAACTCAGTAAAGAGAAAGATGTTTGTTAACGATGGAGCAATTTAAAATCCTGTATTAAAACAGCAATTTTAAAACACATTTTTCATCTAATGCATCTTTTTTATACTAAGGTAGCCAAGTTTTTAATACTCAGAAATATACATTAACTCATGGCTATTTTAATGTCCCTATCCATATTAACCTAATTCTTCATGCTTCTACATGGCTGCAACAGCTTTTTTAGAATTGTTGTGTGCTCAGTAGCTCCATTTTAGATATTTCTGTAGAGAACTGCAAGGAACATTTCACAGGGTAGTGCACAGAAGTCCAGGTTTTAATTTGGAATTCTAAAGAACATGTTGTTTAAAGTTCTTTGGACTTTTTTGAGGCTATTTAGGGCTCAAACCATAGCTCTCCTTTAACAAGTACAAAGATGTGTGTTCTGGGGCAGAATTAGAATGGAAAAATTACGTGCAGAATTCATAATTTGTACAAAATTCACAGTTTAAATCTGCATTTTCCTTTCGTTTGGGCTAGGAAAAATTGCATGTAAAAAACTAACGTTGAAAGAATGGCAAAAAAGTCTTTGATTTTTATGTTTATTGGGGGAATAAGATCACCCAATTTAAAAACCAGATACATATACATGTGTATATATAAATATGGCAAACTTGCAAAAGCAGTGATTTATAAAGACCCACATTCTATCAACTTGTACATAAAACTCTAAAAAGGCAAGATCATTCCTAGTTCCTTGCTATAACTTTGACATTAATTATTTTTTATTATTGGTCTGGTTAGATATTCTAGTGTTTGCATGCAGAATAGCAGAAATTTGCATACAAATAAAACCTGTGTAGTCATATTTTGTTCTAATTTCCCACACACGTCCCTAAGCAGCCCAGGATATATAAATTACAGTATCATTTAGCTAACAATCCATGATGGCTACGTGCAATAACATAACCTGCCCAGGATTTAATTAAGCAAGTCCAAAACATGGAAATTAGAAGTAAGGAGCCACTAGAGAAGGATAAATTTAAAGAGCTGGCCTCCATTTTTAAGCTTTTATGATTTTATTACCTTTACTAAGAATGAGGGTAAATGCAAACAGAGAGGATAAACACTTAGTGTTTATCTTTTTTTTTTTCTTTCCAAGACAGAAAAAAAGACTTTGCTCTTAGTGTCCCACCCTCTTTTGGAGGTCTTGAATCTTTTGGAAAGATCTTGAATCTTCATTCCACTAATGGCAGGGATAAAATCTGTCTAGAAAGAGTAATGTTAAAGTTCTCCACCTACTCTCTCCAAGCATGTGGTGACAGGGTATGGAGAGATAGAGCACAATGATGCCACCTGACAGTGCGTGACGTCCTACAGACTGTAAACATCACAAAACTGAGACTATACATGGGGAATATTCTCTTCTTCTCACAGTTATGTAGCACAAGAGAAGTTCCCTTTAACAGTAAACACGGTGGTTTTCAGTGCCTGTATTCCATTTGTCTGTGTAAAACAGATAAATGTGAAGTAACGTTACCTTAAAAAGGAACAACCATGTATCCTTTTATCAGAGTAAACCCCATGTTGTCTCAGGTCTGAAACTGCCAAAAGAGCAACTGTTCTGATTTTACATGGGATGGTTTTGATGTTTATGATGTCAGGTCACGTTTGGCACAGCAAGATCTACCTCTAATGTGTCCCACAGCAAGATACCTTTTTGGAAGCTCAGAGGTAAAAATGAAAGATAACAATTTTACCTACACCAGCACGTTTTTTTAAAACTAACAATCTTTACACCAACTGCATCTAATTAGCTTATCTTAGCAGTTGCCATTTTGTTTAAATAATCCAATCATTTATTGGCTGGGGTTTTTTAATTATGTGGATTTTGGGGGTTTGGTTTGGTTCCTCACCACCACCATCACACCCACCCCACTGTATTTTAATCTTGTGAGGCAATATTCCTTTAAGTCTTGTAAAGGTAAGTGATCAAGGAGAACCTGCTTTGAAATTCCTCTCACACAGCTAGAACTCCTCGTCTGCGTTGCTATAGGTATTTAATTCCTTTCCACTGTTAGATCAGCTGTCATGAGTTTATGTACCTACTACAACCTGAGGTACTTGAGGTGAGGTAGATCAAGACTCCTCTTCATGGGAATTTGCTACAGTGGAAAAAAAAATTGGGTTTTTTTATTATTAGTTTCTGTCAATCATTTTGACAGGGAACCTTTCTTTAACACACCATAACAAATGAAACTCACGAACCATTTCCAAAACAAGCCATGTAATGTTGGCTTGTTGGGGGGTCTTCCCAGTTAACAAAGTTAGGTAGGTGCTCTTTTCAGGTTACTAAAAGGACAAAAGTCTTTCTTGGAACTTATGCCAAGGAAAGGTCCTGCAGTGATTTTCATAGAATTTAACAGTATTTCTCTTTTAACTCTTGAATAAAAAGGATTTTGTCACTGTTGTTCAGACCACCAAAATGAGAGTAAAGAGTAAAGAGCTTGGTAAATTAACCTCTACAGCTCCTTATTAATAACTACAGATCAAGGACTCTGTAGGTTTGCAAAGTTCGTTCGTGTGATACCTTGTCTGCTTTCTGAATGTTGGTTTTCAACTGGTACTTTATTTCCTGATTTATTTTTTCTAATCCATATTGCCAGGAGTCCAGAGTGACTTTGCAATTGGGAGGACAGCTTTCCTCTCAGGTACTTTCAGAATCTATTCCAACAGCTCTGGGAATAGATATCCCTCACTACACACTGATTTCTAGGGGCAGATGCACCATCTACAACATATAGACCTGTAGTAAGTGCAAATGCAGTGGTATTATAGATTGTACATCTGTTAATTTCTCAATATATCAGCTTCAGACTGAGCTTTTGACCAGTTATTATTTCATACAACAAACAAAGTGGCTTTATCATAGAAATCAGTCAGCCCTTTTTTACATCCAGAAAACCATGATGTTGCCAAATACTGTCCATCATGCTGAGACTGGCACTGGAGATGAAATGTTCTGGAAACTTAAGGAATGACAATAGTGTAAGTGTTCCAGGAAGTTACATCGGGACTAAGGTTTCACTGATAAGACTGTAAAATCATGAAACAATCCAGAACAAATAGTTCTGAGCAAATAATGTGTAAAAGGGTTTACAAATCCCTTGAGGCTTATTTTACAAATTGGCTTTAAAATTTTTGTTCCATATCTTCTTTATTTCCTATCCCACGTTCTATCTCTATAGTACAATAACACAAGACACTTATTCCAGACAGTGTTTCTGACAACAAAAAGAGATAAGGCTATCTGTAGAAAGGAGAAAAAAAATCTTTCAGACTTGAAGAATCTGCATTCATTTTTCCACAAGCAAACAAAAAGTCTTGATAAAAAAATGCAGAATAGCAAATCTCATAAGAATATAAAAACAGAGATATAGATGGCCAAAACAGCATACTAGTTTTGCAGTATTTACCTTAAAAGTTCTTTCTGGTATTCTCTGCATTTCATAATTTCCTTTGCTACAAGATCTTCATTGTCACTTATTATTTTGAAAAAATCAGAAATATTGCAACTGCAGGAGCACATAAAAATGTCTGGGACTACTTTACATTTTCCTCATTTCAATTTTGCTCTGCAAAGGGAGAAAAAACCCACCATTTTTTAAACCCTTCAGCATCTGTTTATTGAGTTAGAATTTAGTATAACAACTGTCTTCTGATCCACATGCAATTTTGATGCATATCTTAAAGAAAATACATGAATAGGACATCTGGCACTTTAGAGATGCTAATTTAATTTAATTCCTTAAGTTCAATTTTTGTCTGGACCAAAATAATCTGATATTTTCAAAAGAAGCAGTAAGGAGCTCAAAGAATTTTTGATTTATTTTAGATACAAAAACATATGTTTAGTTCATAAGAATATTTCCATATTTATAGCCTTTCTTTCTGTACGTTCTTAAAAGGAAATCATCTCAATAATTCTAGAAAGGTCACGGAAAAGAAGGTATTTCTTCTACCATAGTTTAGCTTAAATAGCAGAAATGCTAACTCTATGGTTTATGGTGCAAGGCAGAGTTGCAAACTAACAAACTGCAAAATCCAAAATTCTGGGTTTCCCCATTACAAACACAGATAGTCCTTCTGGGTTCTTTTTTTTTTCCCCCACCACCTTTGAAAGCAGGGAAGGTACCCTCAGGGCACACAGCAAAGCAGGGACTGAACTCACTATTCTGCATACCTTCACTCCCTTTCCAAGCACCAAACTGACTCAGGTTTCATGCTCACCCGAATCACAACAGAGATAATCCTGTTTGCATCGTTATTTTCCATTACTTAATAATAAATGTCTCATTCCATAACTGAAGCAGGACTCTACCGATTCCCTGGTTGTTTTGTTATTTGTGGGACATTTCACTCAAAGCACTAAATTGTATTTATAGAGTTCATACAGCTCTATTATTTGTGTATTTCGTGACTTACGTGAAATTAAATCAAAGATGTTCCCAGACAACCAGGAACCACCAGTATGGGTAACTGCAGCTAACGCTTGCCAGAAAGGCAGTGGACCAAGAGGATGTGCAGACTCCTTTCACCAACAACGTGCTCACCAGTGCTCAGGACATGGCCCTTTCCTGCTTCCTTCCATCTCTCCAATTTGTCCTACAGCTAGAGCAGGTGAGTGCTCCTGAAGTTCAGGGTAAGGCAGCATTGGGAAATACCAGGGAAGCAGCCCACGCTGATGTCAAAAAGCTACAAAAAGGTTGACTGGAGCTTTGAGCAACCTGGTCTAGGGAGAGGCATCCATGGCAGGGGGTTGGAACCGGATGAGCTTTAAACCCAAACCACTCCCTGATTCTATAACAGAGCACTGCAACTGCAGCCTTGGGCAGGAAGAATACAGAGCAAGCCTCACATTTAGCTGCTCTTGCCACCTAATTTGGAGAGGAACTGCAGGTTTCAAGCAATGGGTCAGAAAAGCAGGGACTCAGGTTTGGGAAGGGAATGGTTTAAATTAGACCGATGCTAGGGATTGCAGGTACAGAATGTGACTCAGATTGCATGTCTGACATGCAGGAGTAGACACAAATGCTACAAGAGCCCTGACCCTCACCTGGCTGACACAGGGCTGTGTTTTAGAAACCATTCCACCATGTCCTGCTGGAATATCTCAGCCATGCTGGTATCTTGCCTGCTTGGAAGCTTCCACAGCATCCCCAAATCAGGTGTGTTGAGAACAGGGCTGTCTATCTCCCTTACTCAGAACTTACATATTTGGTCTTTTGCTTCATACTTTCAATAAAAGGGACAGGAAGCAAGAATATCGTTCTCAAAAGCTTATAGTGACGAGAAGTGCCACACAGTGTCCAAACACATTTGCCTAAACTACTTCCCACATGTCCAACGGGGAATGCTGAAGAAAAGAGTACAAGAGAAAACAGGACAGGATTTCCTTTCTTCCCTAATGCACTCACCTTTTTTCTGGCTATCAGCAGTTACAGGCTTGAACTTTATCAGCGCTGCCATGTAATATCTGTTTTCATATCGATGCACTTCACGGGGAATCACAACTGCTCTGATCCATTCTGTAACACCCATGTTCCGAGTAAGGAACAGAGATTTGGTTTGGCTTAAATGACAGCAATCAGGGGGCTTTCAGCAGAAAGAGCTGACCCTGTCTTTGTTAACACAAACCAGCAATAATCCAGTAATCTGACATGGCAAGATGTATTTCATAAATCAAGGGCTAAATGCCTCCATTTCTGCTGCCTGCTGAACTCCCAGAGCCTGAACTCGAGGTGAAATCCTGGTTGTACTGAATTTAATAGCAATACTCCCACTGACTTCCATGGGTCCAGGTTTTCACTCCCTGAAGCCACAGGGGTTTTAAAACACTTTTTGGCATACAGAGAAAAGCAAAAATAACTTATTTGGCTTTTTTTTTTTTTTTTTAAACAGTAATTCTGGGCACTGTTCTATATATATTTTCTAAGAATCAATTATAGTCTCCTCTGCTTCCCTTGACTATTGACTATTTTGTGATTGATGTATTATTTCAAGTAATATATAAAGCCTTACACCTATTTATTGACAACAGACTAAGTTAGGTACCTTTTAGGCAATTCTCCAGCTTGAAAAACCAAGTGCTAACAGTGAACTCCAGACATCTCAATACCACAGGCTGTTATAGTTTTGAACATAAATGTACATATTAATCAGCTAATCACTAATCCCTGAAACCTCTAACTGCAATATTGGCAGATCTTCTTAAAAACTATTTCCAAGCTTGCATGCCTGTTGTTGCTTTTGCTTACGGAATCATCCATCACATAAATGGCTAGTTAGTGAAATGAACTAATTAACAAAGAAGTTAAATGGAGGAATAAATCTCAAGCTCAAGACTACTGAACTGTTGTCATCCTTTCGCATCCAAAGCCACCAGAAAGGCTTACACTTAAGAAATACTGCTGCATTTTGAAAGCCTTTTACACATGTGAAACGTACCATTTAATCCCTATTCTATCATGCTGAACAACCATTACATTTATTAAATTTTTAATTTAATAATTTAATTTACATTAAAATACATGTAGCACAGTACGAAATACAGGTGTCCAGGTCTGAGCCCCCCTTTCCTCTTACTTTCTATTGAAACCCTTGATTTGCTTTTTAAGATCAACTTAAGAACTATTCCTGTGCATGCTTTTGAACTATTTTATTAATTTGCTATTGATCTGTACCTATGGGACTCAGATCTTTAGATCCATGTTTAATTTCTGCTAATGTTTGTTCCAACTATTCTGTGATATCCAGTGGGTATATACGTATTTTAAACTCCCTCAATATTTTGACCGATAACGTTTTATGGAAAACTTGGAATCAGATTAACATTTTAAGCTAAAACTAGCAGTGCAATTGCTTCCATTTCCACTCATGTTAATAAACGAGAGTATCGTGTTGAAAGCAGTAGGAAACAGATGGACACTTTGTCAAAGTGTGAAGCTCAATGATTTGGGTGATAACATATGCATATGCGTGTATATATATCTAGATATAACTGAATAACACATTTTTAACCTCTAATACTCCAATTTCTTTATATAGTAATCACTATTTTTTTTTTCCACACATAAAAACCACAGACTTATAGGAGGAAAAAAATGACAGACAGGATCACACAGTAAGCTTATAGCAGAACGCAGAACTGAACCTCTTCCTCCCAGTTTCAGTCCAAACCTCTGTGAACTGGAAACTCATGGAAAAACATGGTGTTCCCATGGAGCACTGGAACTGAAAATACACACACACAAACACACACAAATTCTGTAAAAGGATAAACGATAAATTTATGTTCTTAGACCTGAGCAGTTTATCTCTAATTTACCTTATAGTGCATCAAACATGTTAATGGTGTTTTAACTGACATGATGTGGGAGTAACAATAACACTGCCCAGCATTTAGCTTGCTAATGGCTTCTTAATTACAAAAGGGTATTGAGGCTTCATGGGAAGCTGCACCCTAATGCTCATGGCCCCTTTTATCCCACTTGAGCATTTCGGTATTAATGATTGTTTTAATCTTGCCATTATTTTGTCCAGCTCTATCTTTGACAATTCCTCGGCTCCTTATTGTGAGTGTATCAGCTACAGTGTTGATATTCATACTAATCAGTCTCTCCTGGCATCTGCAGTGTCAGCTTGGAGCTGATTCAGGAAAAGCCACAAAATCATAACACTACTGTTTCTGTAATTTTGTGCTATTTAGGATGCATGTAACTCGACTTCTGAGCTTTTAAAGATGCATCTGTAAGGCCTCTCACTGTCACTTTGAGGGGAAAATATAAATCTCAAACCACATTTTTGTTCATGATATACAAACAGTTCTGTTTCCTCCCATGAACTTACAGTATTTCTTCTTTGTAACAGTGATAAAAGAAAACTTCAAAGTTCAAAAGAGGTAAAAGGGTGATATTGGTTCCTCTGGTTTAATATCTTGTATCTAGCCAGTTTGCCTTGTGCACCACTATCATCTGATACAGATATCATCATTAAAACAGCACACCCAGCTTAGACTCTCTCAATCTCCCCTTTTTCCATGATCATAGAATAGTTTGGGTTGGAAGGGACCTTAAAGACCACTGAGTCCCAACCCCCCCACTGTGGAGAGAGACACCTTCCACTATCCCAGGCTGCTCCAAGCCCCATCCAATCTGGTCTTGGACACTTCCAGGGATGGGGCAGCCACAGCTTCTCTGGGCAACCTGTGCCAGGGCCTCACCACCCTCACAGGGAAGAATTTCTTCCAAATACCTGATATAAATCTACTCACTTTCAGTTTAAATCTATTCCTCCTCCTCTTGCCAATCCAAGACCTTGCCCAAAGTCTCCCCCCAGCTCTCTTGGAGCCCCTCGGCACTGGAAGCTCTAAGGTCTCCCCAGAGCCTACTCTTCTCCAGGCTTACCAACCCTAACTCTCAGCCTGTAAATTAGAAATAACTCAACCCAAGTGAGCTGGTCTGTTACAAAAGCACGGTGAGAATCACAAAACACAATAACCACCTCAAATATCTATTTCTTCTATTCAGGACACAGGCAGGATCACAGGTAACACAAAGAGCAGCATGTTCAAATTCTTAAAACCAGCAAGAGAAGCAAAATCAAGAGATAGTTTTTATTTTCCTTTGATCTTCCACACTGACAGAATTCAGAAACCAGCAATAAAAATATCTCAGCTGTCAAACATAATAAAAGGTCTTGTTTACTTAGCAAGGCCCAGTCTGTCAATAGTAATCAAGGCTTTGCTTCCCAAACAGAAATGGATTGCAAACCACCCCAACAAAAGCACTAGCTCAAGGTAAGTAGCTGTGCCCAGCAGGTAAAATTGAACAAGCTCTATCCCCAGCATTCCAGGTCTGTGCATCTGTACATGGGTCAAAATGCACCCAACAGTTCCCCCAGGGAGTACTGATTTTCAGCTCTGGTCATAGCTCACTGCTGATTGCTGTCTAATTACCTCAACTATGCAACAGACAAAGCAAATTTACTGCTCTGCCCAAGACGTGCAAACCCAATAGTTTTCATTACTTTTACTTCTTTGCATGGTTCTGGCTCTGCTTTTTGTGCTGCTGTAGCAAAGGTTACAGCATTCCACACTGGCTCATTCCTATAGCATATCCAAGGAGGTTATATGAGGCGATGGCTTAAATAATTTATTGTCCTAATCCTTTGTCCATCAATGGATGCCTGCAAGGACAGAAAGTTCTCCGCTACTGATTTCAAGACCAAACCTACTGCAGGTGAAATTCAGATTGCGCTCACCATCACCACTGATTGCAGAATTTTCTTGGGGTGTGTTTCCATCAAGTCACTGAATTCCATAGATTGCAACTTTGTGTTCAAGACTAACCCTTTATGTACATCACACTGGTGGAAACTGAGACATTACCAGGAGCAATTCCCAAATGAAAGCATCTCTAGGACAATTCTTTTAATTAATGATATCTTTGAATAACAATAGAGATGGCATGGAACAAAGTCAACCCAGAAAAAACCTATTCAAATGCCAGTGCTTGTATAAAGAAAGAAGTCTTGATAAGATAAGTCACACCAGAAAACAAACCAAATCGTATTCCTGGAGTACTAGAGCACATACTGGAGATTTTATTTCACCTGTAATATGTGCAAGTTAGAGGATTGAATAGATGCATTTAAAAGATACTTAAAATTTGTCATATCACTTAACTAACTTTTGCATACAGGACAGGGAGTCTGTGGGACTGGGAGGGGTTTGTTTAGATTTCTGCTTAGATTTGAACTAAGAAGGTGCCACTGCATTATCACAAAGCCTGAACAAAAACCTTCACTGAGAGTTTGGCAGATTTTTTAAACATATATGAATTAAATACCAAAGCAAGGGCAGCTCATCTGGGTTGTACCAGCAGCAGAATTTGACAACAGCAGCCAACTGTTCTTATGGGGAAAAGAAGTTTTCTGCAGAGCTCTTATCCTCAAGGTAATATAGGCATTGCTATTTTAGAAGTCTGGAATAAGAGGCCAAATATTTGTTTCCTATTGTATTAAGGCAAATTCATGTTAGTAGCCCTATAAAATATATTAAGTTTTTGTTAACTTTGCTGACTTAGGCTGAAGTAATTCCATTTGTTCCTAATACCTTGACATGGTTATGGTCAGTCTAACAAAGAACTGCATTCTCTGTGGCAGCTGCATTTTTCCTTAAGCATTTTTGAAAATACTATTTTGACCATAAGCATAGAAATTCGCATACTGTCAAGAAGGGTTGGAACCAGTAAACAAGAATATGGCTCCCAGAGGGCTTCCTAGGCAGGAATTTTTCAGTATCTGTACTCTGCTAATTCTTTAATACCTGTATTAGCCCATATACTTTTACTTCTCTCAGGTACCACTACAGGATAATGCAAGAAACTTCAGAGAGATATTACAGAACATTTACTATGTTCAATTGAATCCAATAGTGCTCCCTATTCCATATCAACCCATTTTGCTGACACCTGACTGTTATGAACAATGTAACATGTTATTGTGACTGTCATTCAACCATTCTGCTACTTACAATGCTGCATGTCGAACACTAAATAATGCAGGGCTTCCTACAGAGATGGCACAACTTCCATGCAGACTTCCCTTTTAGCTGCATGCAGAACTTACACACAGCTCTGTGTGTGCACTCCCCTCTCCTATCAGCCTGGCAGCAGCTTTGCTGAATTGTTACATTCTCCCCACGGCTGTTTTGCTTGAAATTTGTCTTCATGTAAAATTTCTGTTCTCTTGTAAACATTGAAACTCCAGTTCCAGGCTGGAAGATCATTTTGGATCTATTATATGCTTCCCAAATGCTTTTCTCACCATCCCTCCTAAGTCAATGCAGTGCCCATTAAACGTGCCACATTGACTGAGACTTAGGGTTGTTCTTTATTCCCCAGGAGCTCCAGAAGAGGCAATGGCATTGCAAGCTCCTACCTAGAGGTGCCAAACCATGTCCGTCATGACCCGGTGGAAACGAAGGAACTCACTCTGGGCGGTTTATGAGCCATGAACACAGGATCATCACTCTCCCTGCAGCCACAGCTACGATGTGTCAGCTGTACTGCAGACCAGAGGAAAAGAAACCATTTTTAGCACACAGGCCATACAAACATAGCTCTCGCTGTCATTTTGGACCAAGACAGGCAACTCAGCAGTGAAAGGCCTTGTATTTCATTATGAACTCCCTGAACTAGCCTGGTCCCTGGGAGCACCCCTTGGCTCAGCTCTCCTGCATCACACAGCTTGGGAGAAGAGGTCATTTATTGTCATGCAAGTCAGCTTTAACTAGACACAGGCATGTAAAACGTCAGCAGGCTCAGCTTTGCTCCAGGGATTCACAGTTTATCCATGAGGCATCAGCATCACCTTCTACACGTGGAAGGGGCTGCAAACAGCGATTGCTGCAGTGAAAAATCTGCATGCAGCAAATCACTGTCACAGCCTGCACTGCCAAGAGAGCTTGTGCAAATCATAGGGAATAAAACAAGCTTTACTTAATGCAGGCTACTTCATCATCTGTTTTACACCAAAGCCTGCATGTTACACCTCACTTAGTTTCTCTCCTCTTGCTAACAAAGAGAAGCAAAGAGAGGAGACGATCATGGAGAGATGCTGCAACAGAACCAGATGGTCCAACGCTCCCAAGCCTTGGCATTGTGTCTCTTTCTGTAACTTTGGTATTTTTATCTTCTCCCACCCCTCTTGGTCCCATCTGCACCTTCCTCTTTCTCCATGTCTGTCACGTTGTTTTTCAGTTCAGCTTCCCCAGGAAGAGATGCTTACGCTGTCATGTTCCTCACAGTGAACTCAGCAGACAGAACAAGGTGGCCACGTTGGACAAAGGGATGGGACTCCTCTGGATTTCATGACAGTATGCCTGAGGAGAGCAGAGATTTCCCAAGACTGCTTCCTAGTAGGGGAAAACTCTGTGCTGAGCTTCGATGTGAGGCCCCACAGCGGGGCCTGTGCAGGCATCCCACCGCTGCTCACAGACACAGAAGGTGCACGGAAATAGCCCTGAAGGAGCTTGCAGTCATCTTGCAGGCACTTTGAAAGTGTTTTTGCACAGCTTTTACCCTCCACCTTTTCCCTACTCTTGCCTGCCCATTTCCCAGCCAGGCTGGATCTTGTCTCTCTCTGTAGCTGCTGATCCCCTCCTGCAAAGCAGCCCCTTCTCACACATCTACCAAGAACAAAAGGGAAAGGGAATTTCTTTCTCTTTGCTTTTGTCCAGCATGAATCATGAAAAAGAAAACCCACATAAGAAAGAAAACAGCCAGCCAGGGCTGACTTCAGCAGACACGTGTCTCTCTGCATCAGCTGGTGATCTGGTAGTCAGATGAACAGCCCTAAAACCCTCAAATTTATTCTTAGTTTCAGTTGCAAAGAATGTTCTAAAAGTAAAGCAATGAAATAATGTTGGTTTTAGTGGCATGGCAAACAGATTTATAAAGGAGTTTGTTCATATATTCAAATATACACTCTATATTTAAATCTATTTCTACAAAGTTCTGCCTTCATATGAATATTATTATATACCAAGGGTCTCTGACTCTTTAGCCCATTTACTCACATGTAAATTGGTGTCTTGCTTTTAATCCTCCCTCAGCTTTTATTGCTTTCATTGAACAATAGGGAAGCCCACTTGTAGTTAATTTACCACCTGAAGACACTAAATAAAAGTTGCAGGGCCTCATTTATTAAATCTCTCCCTAAGACTGGAAACACTAGGCATCCAGTCAATGCTATGTTTTTATCAAATATTTTCATCAGTGAAAATAGAGTATTTATCCAAACAAACATGAGGGAATCCAGCATAAACCAGCTTATTTATTGGTGATGGTGTTAAGTCAGGTTAGTAGTGCTGACCCTTGTGTGATTGTCCAAAGCACACTATTGTATTATTTTCATTCTCAATATCCATTATTTTAGCAAACTTTCTAGCAAGTTGTCTCTTGTGTGTTATTTCCTTTATTGTCTGCCTTTTACTAAAGCATTTTGGCACTCTCAGAGTAAAGTCAGAGGAAGAAAATAGACTTGTCCAAAAGGAAGTGACCCATGCTCTGTGTGCTCCAGCTTGCTGCAGGCTGTATCACTGACCCAAGACCATTTCCCACAGCAACCCCCACACTCAGCTTGTGAGGTCAGTGCTGTTTCAGGTGCATTCTCTGCCTTTCTGGGCAGACCAGTCCCTTTGTTCCCATAAAGAACAGAGACCATATTAAGCAGAAGCCACATCATCTGGAAGGTTCTCTATTTACCCAAAATGTAAGTTTATACTTCTTAATCCCCATCACAGGACTTTTAGATTCTGAAGTGGCTGCAGATGTCCCTATTGCAGTTTTTAAGTGCAGGATCTCTCCTGTCTCTTACCTGGTCAGCTCCTGCTTGATGCTGATGATGTGAGTCCTGTTTGCATGAGGACTCAGGATGGTGATAAAGGGTCTTTTCTTTGGCTGCAAAAATGTCAGAAGTTATGTACTGAACAGAGCTGATTGACAAGAAGGATTTTTGTTATACATGAGATTTTGACATTTTGAAATTTACTTCTCTTCTAATTCATAACATATAATATTTTTAGACGTCCCAGAAAACAGATGATCTGTACAACTTTCCCTTTGGACAAATATTAACACACAGTTTCCAAAATTAATTTGTTCCCTCAAACCTCAGCAGCTGCTGACTGAAAAGGCTTTGTTCCTTAAAATATGATTTGGCATAACATAACCTAACATCATACCCTAGTCTATTATTAAGGTTGAATTGTCAAATGAATTGTGTCAATGTAAATTAAATGCTGGGTTTATATTATTTTCCCTTAGAAGAAATTTCCACCCATCTTCAAACTTTCTCATGAATTCAGAAGAGACATTTTCAAAGACATTGTTGTTATTGTTTATGAAACGTCAAAGTTTCCTGCAAAACACTACGACATTTTTCCAACATCTTTTTCAAGTTGAGCACAAGAAATACTGCTGAGCTCCTGGTTCTATTATCTCAGATTCATCTCTCTGACAGCATGGAGAATGGCTCCATAAGAAACAAGTGCTTTCCCAGCTCATTGGATCTACAGCAAATACCAAAGGTCAAGTGGGCAATAATGTGCCCATCAGTCCCAAGTGATTTTTCAGTACACTTGGCAATCAAACATTGGTACATATGAAAATTTCTGCCAGGCTCCATATGGCTTTTTCTAAATCAGAGTAAGCACTTATCCCTTTGACTGAAGGTCAGTATAATGCAGCCAGATTATTCTGCATTTCTCGTGGGGATAACATGCCCAAAAACCCCAACCTGGACTGGGCTTGTGTGATCCATGTCCAGTGACTGAGAACAAGTGCTCTGTCTGCTTTCACAGAAGCACTCATCCCTGGGAACGCTGGTACAGGAGTCAACAATCCAGGTGCCACCAAATCTATTTGATGGAGTCTCTTAAAGCAGAGCAGGCCTTGCTCACACCTTCCTGCTGACAGATAAATATGGGAAGCAGTGAAAGGAAACCCAAGAGGATGGGGCCTCAAATTGTTGAAGTTCAGTCACAGGGGAGGACAGTCAGGCTCTGCCACTCACTTTGGTTATTAATACGTCATCATGTAGCAGATGCTCTAAACATGCCACTGCATAGAGCTAAATGACATACCATGAGCTAGACAGTATTTCATACCTCATAAATGTACACAGCGTTTAAAACAACCTCTTTGAGAGACATAAACCTATGCACAAGCACCTCAGTAGTAATAAAATCACAGAATTACCTGGGCTGGAAGGGACCGTAATGACCATCTCATCCCATGGGCCGGGACACCTTCAACCACACCAGGTTGCTCTAAGTCCCATCCAACCCGGCCTTGGACACTTCCAGGGATGGGGCAGCCACACCTTCTCTAGGCAACCTGTGCCAGGGTCTCAGCACCCTCACAGGGAAGAATTCCTTCCCAATATCCCATCTAACCCTGCCCTCTGGCACTGGAAAGCCATTCCCCCCATCCGGTCGCTCCAGGCCCTTGTACTGTAACATCCCATCCTCACTGGCTTGGCTATCTTTCGTTTTTAATCTCTCGCATAATAGATTTGTTCAGCTTTATTTATTTCTGGCTTCTAAATTATTTTTTTTGATAGATTTCTCAGACGTCAGCTGAAAGCCAGCACTTTCTCGACTTCTGCATTCTAAAAACTGATATTACATGTTGTCCCATCCTGCTGTTAAAGGGGGAGTCAGGGAGGATTCTTTTTGATAGATTTCTCAGACGAAAATAAAGCGCAAACGCGGCAATATTATATTTGAGGGCTCTTTATTGATAAAGAAAGTTAAGTGTTCCAGCAAAGAGGGGAAAAGAGAGATGGAGAGAGAACAGAAAGCCGGGACGGATGGACCCCGCTGCACCGCAGGCGCTCTGTCGGCGTCTGCTCGCCACACGGAGCTGCCACGCGTCTGTGGGGCTGCCGCCGCGGGCCGGGCGCCATCTCCCAACAGCGGCGGGCGGCGCGTCCCTTCCCT
The DNA here is from genome assembly GCA_013400235.1 of Oriolus oriolus. Classification (NCBI taxonomy): domain Eukaryota; kingdom Metazoa; phylum Chordata; class Aves; order Passeriformes; family Corvidae; genus Oriolus; species Oriolus oriolus. Next base: position 179,199 of record VXBT01000488.1, read on the forward strand.
CGGCGAAGCACGGGCTGCCGGGGCCAGGGACGCGCTGCCGGGGCCAGGGACGCGCTGCCGGGGCTAGGGACGCGCTGCGGGCCGTTCGGGCCGGGGCACACCGGCGGCGGCTGCTCCGTCGGGGAGGAGGGCAGCACCAGGTGACAGGCGGTGACAGGCTGCCCCGGGCAGGCGGCGAAGCACGGCAGGACAGGTGCGGACAGGGGTCAGGACCGCAGGGAGGAAAAGGCGAGGGGGAGAGGGCGGCCAAGCTGGCCCTCCAGGCGAACCCCTGCTCCCTCCAGGAGGCCCAAAGAAACTGGCCCCGCCGCGTCGCAGCTAACTGCGTTTGTATGTTAAGGCTCCTCCCACAGCCCGGTGGCCTGGGTACTTTTTCCGGGCATCCATGATGCCTGACGGGGCCACCTAAAACCAGAGACTAG
>VXBT01000488.1:179664-253314 GCA_013400235.1 Oriolus oriolus
ACTAGACAGGAATAAGGGAATAAAGGTAGGTATTTATTTGAAGGGCCTTCAGAGGTACACCCTGGGGAGTCCAGAGGCTACTGCCCAAATGGACCCCAAGATGGACAACCGGTCACAAGTTCATCACACTTTATAAGTTGGGTCCATTTGCATATCAGGGTTAATTTTCCAATTAAAACTTAAGGTAATGATGTAATTTCCCCAAGCTCACCCCTCTCTTAGGATGTTGGTTTACACATTTTGGGCCTAGGACAGTCTGAGTGTCCTTGGAGAGCAGGCCTGGAGCGGCTTTGTTGTGTCTAACTGGCAAAAGAGAACAGCAGCTAGCAGGCTACAAGGAACTGCAGAGTTACACACTAGGCAATACAGGATGTGAAAAATATGAACGTTAAAACCTAAGGCATCATTCAGGGCTCTGCCCCACTGGCAAGGGGTGGTCGCTTGCACGCTGCTTGTGGAAGCTTCCTCTGCCCTGGCTGGCTGCCAGGTGAAGCCTCCCTGGGACAGGGCTCCCAGCATGTGTACAGCCCCCAGAGTGATTCTTCACCTCATGTATCGCGTATGTTGAGACATAAATAAAAATAAGATTGGTCCCTCGCACATGAACGTCACCATGTAAATATGTATACATATAAACTCATTCATATATATTTGTGCCATGAAAAACATCCAAGCCTTTAAAATTTTAACACTGACTTTAGGACCATTACAATGAAAAGTACTGAAAGAAAAAGTCAGATACAAACAGTGGTATTTGAGCAAACTCGTGCAAGCTAAAAAAATCGATGTTAATACAAACCTGTATTTTGTTTTCACCAAAGCTCTGCAGATACGACATCTGCAATGGAAAGAAAAAAAAAATTAGGAGACCACCTGGTGGTATCAATAGTTTGTTCAGTTAATATAAATGGCACTAGTTTTATTAATACAAGTTGTTAACATCCTCTCTACAACCTTATTAAAAAGCATGTCTCAGTTGGAGAGGATAATGGGATTGTAAAGATGTTTATAAGGAATCTGATTTACCAACATGGTATTAAAATTAACATTTATTTTGTCATTACAGTTCTATGTACTATATCACTGAACCTGTCCGCCTACATTTTGGCTCAGGTGTTTATGGCCAGTGTTTGTTATGCCAAATATGAGTTTAAAATCTAACCTTAAAACAACTATGACTAGATATTTTCATCCTGGTCTAGTAGGAAGGCTTGGAGGCTTAAACATCAACTGGATAAGTGCTCAACACCTTATGCCCTTCAGAGTAAAGAGCAGTGTCTTTGCTTGATTCTGTGAAGCCCTCACACATATTGTATATCTCAGAAATAAAAATAATAGAAAAAGTTATGAGTTTACCTTTTCACTTTCTGGAATGAACGGCAATTAAACTAAGGGTTTCTTAATAAGAATACTGTTTCCCATATGTTTTGTTAAAAACTACATAAGCAAACATTATTTATATCCACTTTTACTAGCAGAAATAATACATTTCTGAACCATTTTAATGAATTACTGTAAACTCAACTTTTCCAAATGTGAACAAAAGAGAAATTCTCTTCATGAGCATAGAGCCATCACAGTCCAATTCAGTAATAGCAGCAATTTCATACTGGTATGAATTTGTTTAAAAGGTGACCTAGACAATGAAGCAAGTATAATTAAATTGGAAACAGCTAATTCAATAAAGTACTGATGTCAAAAGTAATAATCAGGGGAAATTTTAGTGCAACACTCATCTGCAGAAAGGATCATTTTAGAATAATGGTATGCTTATGTGAAGAAATTTAAAATATAAAATGTCTGATGATGGTTGATTGAAAAATAAAACAAAAAGGGGTTTATGTTAATAGATTTCAAAATGAGTAAAAGAAACAGAGACACAGAATTGCTATCATTAATATGTTGCCACTGGTTTATAGAACAAAGAAAGCCCATTGAATTTGATTAAAATCTCTGCTTCCTGACTTGAAATGGTTAAGTACAATTAAGTTTCACCCGACCTGAGCATTAAAAAGTGCTCTATTAAATAGATACTATGTTTTCCAGAAGACAACTGTCACTGCACAGGTATTCAGGGTACCAACCTCTGTGCATGAGGGGAACTCAGCTAATGCCCGAAGCTGCACTTCATCTGCCCACAACACAGAGGGTAAGTTCTCAACCTCTTCCATTTGTTTCTGCAGAAGATCAAGACTAGTTTAATATTAATTCAGTCTCTTGATCCTCTGGCCCAGCACACTTATTGAGCTGAGGTCAGTATGAAAAATACACAGCAGCGCTCTACACCAAAGGTCAAGTTCCTCTGCCCACTCTTCAACCACAAAGGTGAAGTTCACCTGTCCAGCTCACAGTGCCATTTTCAATCAGCTTGTGACTGATCCAAGGCAGGGGAACGAGATCCTACTTGACCATGAAAAGTCTCAGGCCATTCCAGTCCAAATGTAATGTATGTGGCCTACACATTTATTTGTATAAAAACTTGTAAGACACTTAGAAATGCAGAAGTAAAACTATAAAATCCGTTTGCTGAGATGCATAAATGGTTCTCCCAGAGGGAAAATCATGAGAGAGCATGAACAAACCAGACTTTTGTGCTGTTTCTTATTGAGCAACACTCTCACTCATGAGGTTTGTCTGATTTTGAAACAATACCAATAGTCCTCCTTGAAAAAATTAGCTCATATATGAAGTAGTTCATATATGTGCACACACATGGGAGAAATATCCCTGTTGCACTGTCAAATGGTGAACAATCTATTTAAAGTAGCTGAACTATCTGTAAAGAAAGATGTTACGTACTTAACCTTTTCTAAGTGTGAGACTTGTAGCAAGTTGTAGTCCCAGGAGGTGAAAACAATGCGTTGTTCTAACCAAGGATCAGTATGAATTAGTCCAGTGTGAACTATACAGAGCCCAGAAACAAGCAGGTATCCTTTCCCTGTTTAAAAATTAGGGAAACCCAGATGAATTTTGCCTTGCACACCATAGGTAACACCACCACCTCGGGTCTGAGAGCCAGCACTGCTGGCATGGCAGTAAGAGAAAGAACCACGGCAGAGCTCAGTTCTCTGTTCCCACGCTGAGCCGAAACACTGGCGGCTGGAAAAATCACTGCCTGACTTGTCAGCTGAGCCAGCTGCAGCTGGAAATCCCTGAGAAGGAAAAATATGGAAGCCCACAGTCTCATTTTTCCAGAGTCACTTTTTCTGACTACAACCACACTGTAATTTGTCAGTCAGAGTCTCTCAGTCCCACATAGATCTTGTTTCCTTGGAGACGAGTCTTTTAAATAGCAGTTCAAAACACCAACCAGATTGAAAGAGGAATTCAATTAAAGGGAAAAACCATCTTGTTGCACTGGGGGTCTGTGCTAGGAAAAGCTTCTGGAACATGTATTTCTGGTTTCCCGAAAAGCATGTCTGGGGTTTTTTAATTTATTTATTCTTTGTTCTCCAGTTCTTTGTTATAGGCATGGATAAACACAGTCAGGTTTTATTTGATAATTCAGTTATACTGATGTTTGCTATTTTTTTATTATTCGCTAATAACTTGGATTACTGCTTTTTTTCAAACTTTATGTAATTTAAACCTTTGCTTATTTATAACTTTTTGACAATTCATATAATATTGTTCCTGCTGTTTAAATAAGCTACTTTTAGAGGACAACAAAGTTAAATAATAGTTAATCTTAATGACTTGCTTTTTAGACCAGACTCTGCCAAAAAAACCTGTTAGACTGGAGAGATGTCGGATCAAGAGATCTCCAACCCACGTGATTCAATCTGGAACTTCTAGGAAGTATGAATTTTGAGAAAATTAGTGACTTCTTATCATGAGATGCAGCTCAAACACAACATTCTAAAAACACATAACATCCATATGTATGCCAGTGGCACCCTTTAAAGAGTATTTTTTTATGAAGGAAAAGATGAATACCCTCACGCTTGAAATACAGCTCTTTGGAATTTCAATCCACATTAATAAAAGCTCTGTTTTTCACTTCCAGTCAGCTTTGCAGCAGTTACTGATGGAAAGAAAACAGGAAATCACTTCCAGGCACTATTACTTGCAGCAGCGATAGGTTGTTTCAAAAAGTTAAATTTCCACAGCCACAAAAAGTGAGTAATTAAACCTCTGTTTTCTTTACACTTTCAAGCACAATTTTCTCCTTTACCTGTAATGTTAACTAACTAAATTTGATGCCAACTTCCCAAGCAGATTTCCAAATGTGTCTAAAGAAACACCAAATATGTGGAAGATTTTTCCCTTCTTTGCACCAGTCTAAAATGGGAAACTTCAGTGTTGGACTAACAGCTGAGTGGCTACTGGTCAATGTAGATCATGATTTATCACTGAAAAATTAGGGAAATGTCAGTTATTTCTTCTGCATTGCAACAGAGCAGATCACACAGAGGGAGGAAACAAACTCATTGGCTTTTAAATAGTATAAAGAGATAGTGTTGCATGGCTTTGTTATGCCAGTATTGATGGCCAGATGAGACATCAACATATGTCAGAGGTGCTTTCCTTTAAAGATATTGTCAGGACAGCAGAAGAAAACTGGTACCTAATGTTGCAAAGAAAAAAAATTATTTAATGCCATCTGAATAACTTTTTTATGACTGGGCTGCAGGTTTTCAAAGAAAATTTAGTACACTGAAAGGTTAAAATTTCGTAGAGTGACTATCCCAAAGCAAATTACAGATAGAGGTAAGGATTTATGTATTGTTCAGTTTAAATTGCTGAAATGAATTATTTGGCATCCTGAAGTTGAGAGAACTTGTTATTACTTAAATAAAATTGAGAAAATTGTAGAATTATGACAACAGTCCGATGGTAGACATTTAGTAGAGAACAACATGTATAATGCAAACAATTTGTCTAGTAACTGCAATACTCTTATATTGATCACTTTAACACAGGCAGCATGAGTTCACCCATGTGCTGTACCTGAGTTTATTAAACCTAAGTTCAGTAGATTAATAGTACCTGCCTTCAGCATTTAAAAATTACATAATTATTCTTCCTACACATTCTGATCTCCAGAAACAGTACTTTTCTGAAGAAATTAGTTCTAGTATCTTTTTCATACAAAAGTATGCCAAATTATACTTGAAAAAATTAAATTCAGGTGCTTTGTTTTTAACTGAAGGTAAAGGATATTGGATATCCATCACGGTTAAGACCTTACAGATTTGTGAAGCAGAGCAGCAGTGACCAACACAGTGAATGGTGGAGTAGAGGACTATAACTGGTGGGACATGATCTAACATAAGACAAGAACTGGATGCTGTAAGAGATCTCTCCAGTAAAAATAATGGCATTTCTGGCAAACCTTCTCCAGCAAAACTGGTCTGAATCCTCAGACAGATAGGTTTGACTCTTTATAATATCTGTTTATTCCTGTTTTTTTCATACAAGTAATATTTTTGTATTTATATATAATCTGTAATTAAAAAACAGTGGCCTTCTAATCTAAAGCAATCAAAGTTATTGTGTTAATTATACAGATTTATTATAAACTGAGGCTCCATCCTGTTCAAGTGTAGGAACAGTGTTAAAAAATGAGGTGGTGCCTCTCCCAGAAGGGTGACCTGAATCGGTGGACATGCAAGCTGAACTGGGAATAATCACCAAATAATTCTCTTGAAAGTTTTTGTGTACAATCTTCAACCACTAAGTTTAGATGCAGAAATCTATTAGTTTGGCCTTTATTGTCTAAAAATTCCTGTGGGCCTGGAAACTCAGTGGTAGCTCACTGAACCTCTGTGAGTGGAATTAGAGTCAGGATCAGCAACTTTCCCCCAGCTGATGGCTCAAGGAGCTGTCGAGAGAAGCACTCTCCCTCCTGGCAGTAATTCCTTTTGGAGTGCATTTGTTCTTTCAAAAAAGACACCAAAGAGACAGCCAGTATATTACAGAGCTGCAAAAAGAAGCAATCTGTTTTAATAGCTGGGAAAGTTGTGAGCAAAAGAAAAAGCCTGTGTTTTGAACCCTCCTCCAAAATTTTTCCGTTATTCAATGGTTCAGGACAACTGAAATAGGTGATTGTTAACCATTGCTCCAATTTCATATACAGTATACTTTAATTTTTTTTTTAATCATGCTATCATAAGAAGAAAAAATTAAAGGAGAGGGGACTGTACTGCAAAAAACCTGAAGAATCTCTTTTTATCATTACCTAAGCTGATGGTTTTTACTGGTAAGAAGATGAAAGTCCTTACAACTACAAGTTTTGATCACCTGCTTTTCTTTTATATTCTACTGTAACATGTTAAATTGCTAGAGTTATAATTTATCCTGACTTTGCTCGAAATTGCTAACTGTAGCAATGTAAAGATTTTTGTTATTAAAAAGAATCATTTCTGGCCCAAAGACTTTAAATAAATGCCACACTCCATTTGGAAAGAGTGTTTAGTTATTTTTACCTTAAAAAAAAAAATATGGGTAATTGCAAAACACTTAGTATTGAGATCAGTACTGATCGAGTAGAACTTAACAAATTTTTGAAGTGCCACCACAAAATGGTTTGAAAAAGAACCCTTCTGGTAATCGTGTTCAGAGATAAGAAAAAAATCCTCCTGATCTATTGAGGCTGAGGATCCACTGGGGAAAGAACAATGTTAATTAATATTTACAATTCTGGATGATTTTTACTAACCTGAACAACAGTGAGATTCAATTCTCACCTCCACTGACATCTAAAATGTGTGCTGGGAGCATTCTAGCATAAACCATAAGCTGTTGAACAAACATGCCCTGAGACAAGTCCTGAGAGATGTCTATGCAGGAAAAAATCATCTTTCTTTCAGCAAAGGACAATTACAATGGGTTTGGGGGAAAGGGTGTCTCTTATCATTTCTGCCCCCTCCTCTCTGCTTACACAATTCCTTTTAAATGATAAAGCTGAATCTTAACTCACGTTGACTCAACTCATCAGTTAGTGGATCTGGGAGGGGACCTTACGTCCCCTCAACCTTGCCTGCCATTCTCACTAAATCTTCACTTTCTTCCACACTGAGACTGAGCAACATCAGAAAGAAGGAAAAAAAAAAAGGACAAAAAAGAGAGAATTAACTTCCGTCTGCCTTGGATGAAGCCCAGCAGCAGCATCCTGCTTACTGGTCTGTCAAGAGCTCCCTTTCGTGCCCTTGGTAGACGTTTCTCTCTCATATCGAAACTATTTACTTTTTCACTTTCCAAAAACTGCTTTCTTACTCAAATTTTGGCCAGGAACACCCCACGCTGGCCTTTTCAGCCCTTTGAAAGCATATTGTCACAGATCTGGTGAACTATACAGACCTTGGGGAGTCCCTGACTTCTTGGCTTGCAGAGGCAGAGCCCTTCCATGGTGTATGTTGAACACCCAAAAGATCAGACCCTCTATTAGGAAATAAAACCAAACAAAGCAACCAATCTCAGCACAAAAGGACAACAAAATCTGACTAAAAGGTACTCAGTGATCGATTTGCAGTAGGGAACTGAGACATGTTCTTGTGCCGACAAGGGACAGGACAAGTCCTGTTTCTCTGAGGAGAAATTCAGAGCAGAACCCTCACTTAGGTTCCATGTGCTTCATCCTCCAGGGAAACCTTTCTCACTTCATTGAACATAAAAGAGTCTAGACAGATTGTTTCAGGAGACAAGCCTAAAATGAGGCAGAAAGAATACCACCCACAGGGAATTTGTTAAAATTACTGAAGATACAGATTGCAAAAAAACTCCTCAGAAGATTTTGAATTCAATTCTGATTTCAATAGGCTATTCAAAGATAATTTATTTTTATATACTCTCCCCACAGGAAAGAAAAAAAGATACATTTGGGTTGCGTGCTTTGATGGTTGGATTTTTTTCCATACATGGAGTGAAAATCAGAGGAATAAAGCACTCAAGAATTATTTAGCAGAAACTTTTCATCTTAAAAGTTGACAGAAAAGTTTAATATCAACTACTTTCTAGAAAGATAAATTCTCAAGAGGTTTGATGAAAAATGGCAAAAATAATGACGTGTATCACCACAATTATATCCAGCTTTAAAATACATACACAATGAGGATTATCATTATTATTGGATAACAAAAATGACAACATAAGGAGCAGTATTCCTTCTGTGAGTGATAAGGAAAAAATACATTCTCTGTGTCCATTATGGGGTGGGGGTGGGTAGGGTGGAATCTGAAAATCATTGAAGGGAAAAGTTGCATCCAGTTTGATTTATGCCTGCTCTTCTTTTTATGCGTAGCCTGGGGAGCCTCATGATGATGTGTAATGAGTCAGGGTGAAATGTGTATAAATAAATGCACTGCACAATTTGTGAAGGCTCTTTAAAGCATCTTTTTTATACACTCCATTCCAAATTGCATTTTCTGGGGGAGAGATGTGAGACATCAGATAGAGCTCACATAGTAAGAAAAATCTCCGCTTGTATTTTATTTCTGTTCCTTCCTTTTTTTTTTTTTTTTTTTTTCATTTTCCTCTTGTTCAGAAGGAAAGCCACTGCCCAGTATTTCATCCTGATGCTGCAATAACCAGGTGGGCAGAGTTCTAGATGAATACCTCTGACAGGTCTCTGTGTACAAGCAAGTAGCATGCCTTCTCCTCCCTGGAGCTAGGGAACTCCGTGGGATAAATACAGTGTCAGTTTTACCAGGGAATGATCAGAATACCATTCCCTCTTCTTTTTTTCCCTCTCCCTTTCCCCTCCAGTCCACAATTCACTGTTTTTCCCTAGAATATCAGGTGTGAGAGTTCAAGCAGCTCTTTCACTGGCAAAGGAAAATCCTTAATATCCTAAACTATGTTCTTCATTTATGGAAAATAGAGTGTGAGGAACAATCCACACACCAGCAGTTCAAAAACCTAGATTCCTACCCAAGAAACAAAAGGACCCTGAATCCTTCTGTATCTTCAAGTGCCCCTAATTACAAAGGCAAGCAGAACTGCAAGTTTTTTATATTATGGTAAATTTTTGTTCAACCTTAGCCAGCTAAGGTAGCCGATCCAATATGTTTTTTACTGTCAAATTACAACTAATCAAAATAAATCAAGATATATTAATCCACTTCTATTTTTCATTTTATGTTTTCCCCTCCCTCAATCCTCACTCACTTAAAAATATGAAAATATATGGAAGATCTTATAATAAAAACCTGAGCTATAATGTGCTGTAATTGAGTCCACAGAAAAAAAGTCCCTTCACCTTTACAGAGGTTCAGAAACAGTTCTTTATATTTATATCTTCTTATTCTCACAAATTTGCTTTTCAAATGTGTTCCCTCTAATCATGAGAAAATTTTTAATAATGTACAAGACTGAAAGAATAGTGATTTTAAGATCCAAAAGCAGTATTGAGCATTCAAAATAAAATAACAAAAGCTGTCACACATAGGAGTGTGCGTGTATATATAGGCAACAGCATTTTTTTGCTGTATGAAATGCTTCATATAGCTAATAATTTTCCATCAGTTTGTGATGGGAAAAATTACTAAAATCAGTTATGTTATTCAGTGACTAGTAGCTGGGAGTACAGTGTCACAAATTCCTAGGAGTTCAGTAGCTCCTTTATTAGAAATCAGTTTCAAATTACCAGTTTACAGACTTATCACTCTAGGACATCCCTACCCAAATTGTAGCCTCTACTCACTAGATGGTGAAGCTCACAATGAATTAATACAAGCTAAAGTTCCACCATGACTTTGTAGCAATTATTGCTACTCACTGGGGACCACACACCAGAAATATTTGCTATTTCTACCTGAACTTACATGCATTTGCTAAGAAAGTTCCTTTAGGATAAAATCTAAGCCACCCATATTTTTTTATAAATCAGCACATTGCCTGTCTCTCAGAAATTTTCATTGTCTAGGGAAATCAGAACATGTGGCTCTCTTAGCTGGGTAAGTACCTGCTAATGTAGTGGAGATACTTGGGTTTAATTGATAAGACTCACTAATACATCATCCAAAAGTAAAAAGGCATCTCCTTTTATGAAAGTAAAGACATTTGAGCTCGCTCTGTCTTTTGATAAAAGTCTCTGCTGTACCCCTGTGTTTGTGACCAGAGAAGGAGGAGAACATTATCTACAATAACATTCAATTCCCCTGACATTATCCTCACTTGCACCTCCTCCATCTTGCATCTCTTGGCTCTTTCCCCACCCTCAAGTTTAGAGCCATATTTATCAAAGGAAGTTGGAAATTGCCAGTGTCCCAGTTGTGCTTCTGATCTAATTCACAAAGCACTTCTCACCATGTGAAACGCAGTTCATGAGTTGCTGGAGAGCCAGCAGAAGAATAGCGACTCACTTATTTCCATAGAAATGACCTCATTGCTATGCAGACTTGGGATAATTTATAAGAAGGGATTCTCAGCTGAAAACAGGGGTCCTGCTGGCAATGCCCTTCTATTTATACACAAAGAAATTAAATTTCAAAATGATTTAAGAAATACAATTTTTAAATCAGTGAGGGGAACCTCACCTGGACCCACAACAAAAGCACCAACGAGGTGCAGAGCGCTGGCAGACAACCAGGGACTCTCCTGGAGTGTGAAGGTTTGTCACCACTCAGTAAAGCAGTGGAACAGTATCACAGAACCATCAAGTGGTTTGCGTGGGAAGGGACCTTAAAAAACATCTCATTCCACCCCCATGCCATGGGTAGGGACACCTTCCACTATCCCAGGTTGCTCCAAGCCCCATCCAACCTGGCCTGGAACACTTCTAGGGGTATGGCAGTGACAGTTTCTCTGGGCAACCTGTGCCAGGGCCTCACCACCCTCACAGGGGAGAATTTCTTCCCAAATCTCATCTAAATCTACCCAGCTTCAGCTTAAAGCTATTCCCCCTTTTCCTATCAGGAAAAAAAATGGTAAAAGGCAGTTTTAAGAAGGAGTAAATATCATAACAAAACACATTTAAAATGCAAATAGATAAGACATATGATAAAATATCTCTAAAATATAGATTATTTCTATAATTACATATGAAATCAGCATATTTACAAGAAAAAAGCTGTTAGTCATAATTTCCATTTGTAAGGTTTTGTCTGCCTGTTAATGTTTGCTCGTTTTGTGTTTCATCACCTTTCATTTAGAAAGGCTTTACCCAGAGACTATACAGATGACTGAGTTTAAGATTACTTCAGATAAAAAGAAAAATGATTGTACATACTCCAAAAGTTGCTGGTTTACAACCTCTACCATACAAAAATACATCACAAATATCGAAGAAATGGATTTGTCTGAGGGTTTCTTGCAATTTTCCTATTCTGTCCCAGTCAAACAACAAAATTGCTCACAGTAGTTTGCTGATATTAGTTATTTTCTGCACTTTAATTTCACAGGTGAAATATTCTGAACTGTTTTCCTAGAATAGCTATACCAAAAATGAAAAAAGTATCTCCTCCGTTTTGAAATGGTTCTTAAAGAGAAACAAAGATTCAAAAAAGTGAACTTTTTACAGATACATCCAATTCAATCTCTTACAGGGAGTGAAGGTCCTTCTCAAAGTTTTACCCAGCAAAAAGGAGAAAGCAAAATTCATAGAATGTGAAGGAAACATTTATTTCTTCTCCGCTTACTTACTTGGCCTGACTATTTATAATTGTGAGTGCTGTGAGGACACGGCATGGCAAAGATGCTCCTGCTTAGCTACTCCGTTTTGTGTGCAAGATACTGAATTCTGAATTTAATTGTAATTTGAATGACGTTTTAAGCAGATGGGGGAAATGTGAGTGCTACGTGGCGTGAAAAAAACATTGAGAGACCACGTGGAAGGGGAGCAGCGCTGGCACAGGGGGAAGAAGACCCCAGATCCCATGTCCGCATCCTTCTTTGCTTGTGTCTAAAGGAGCACAGCAGGACTGAGGTGTAATTGGCACTCACTGGTTGCCATACACAGGTTCTTCCAGATTATTGTGTTGCATTCTCTCTAGAATGTTAAAAATTCTTTATGAGCAACCAGTACAACAGCAACATACCTTCCTTGGACATGCTGTTAATGTCACAGGGCTATTTCTCTCTGTCACATCCTTTGGGCTGTGACTGTCAGAAGCCCTGGGGCTGCAGGGGACCAACCCTACTCCATAAGGCTGAAATTTGTTTGCAACCAGTTTACTGAAACAGTGACTTAACACCCGTTGTTTTCTCTGTAAATTTTGGGGTTTTATTATCAAGTTTCCTGCCAGGTAAAAATGACCATCTTGGCATTGAACAGAATTACATATTCAGCTAAAAGTAACTTATTGCACCAGCTGAAGGGTAAAGTTAATTATGAATGTCCTTATGCACAGTGTAAGTTCATTAAAATTAATTCAAAAAGTACATACAGCTAAATTTCAACATACGGGAGTAGATTTTTTTCCTATGATTCTGCTACTGATTATACTTACATTCTATATTCTATTTTCCATTTTAATTTCTCCTTCACTGATAGTTTCTGAAGTGCCAGCTTCTATTTCTGACAGTTTTACAGTGCAGTTTATTGATTAATTATAAATTTACATGTACATACACACAGAGAAAGATTCCTTAATTATCTGGGAATCTCCACCCAAACAGCACAGGTTTATGTCCTAGGCATAAAATTTTTCCTCTTTTACTAATTACCCCAGACCTTCAATGCACACCCATTTCAGTCCATCATTATAAAACTACACATGATCCACAGACTGGGACATTTGCGAGGGGTCTGGCAGAAGCGAAGGTACCTGTGTGAGCAGCTTGGACCACTGATATCCTGACTTAGTTCCAACACATCACAGACCCTTGAAATTAAGATAACAGTTTTTCAAAGTTAAAATATAAGTTCAGAAAATCATGATTCTATTATTAAATTCAGCTCAATTGCAAACAATATATGCCTGCGAGGATTGTAAGCAGCACTTCTCCCTAAAGAAGCATCAAAACACTGAGATGATTTTTACTGTACGAGATGTTGGGAAATACAAACCTATACAATTTATAAATACTCCCAACAGCTGAGTCTGCAGAATTGTTGAGAGTTGAGCATATACTATCAAGAGATGAAAGAAAATGGATTGTATTTATAAGGCATGGCAGCCTCCACATACTTTTCTTGAAACTACTTGTTCATGGCCTAGAAGCCTTTGTAAATGTTGTGATAAAGTAAGTACCAGAATAGAGAGCAGTCATGCATGTGATAGGAAAATTCACTGGCGTGGCAGAGGAATATATATGAGTGCTTGCATTTGTTTGTTTGCTTGCTCGTACTTTTTACAGCAGACAGAGTTATTATATTGGATGCTCTGAAAGACTCCTAAAATATGCAGGATTTTGCAAAATATCTTTGTAATTGTAAAGAAGAGATGTTCTGCTTTCTTTTAAGAATGATTATAGAAAATTGGTCATGGCAATTTAATATCCTGTGTTATGTGGCTTCATCTCTCCCCATTCTCTGCTAACCTGCTGGAAAAGGTTGCTGTTGATTTATGCTTTTGTTTGTGAATTACACTGTAGAGTTTCAGAGGCAATAAGAGCTAGAAAATTGCTTCTTACAGTCAATGACCTCCTTGTAGTTTACTTCCTTATTTTATCATAATAGAGACATTCACTTGATGGAGATTTCCCTACCAAAGAGAAGACTCTGATCCTTGACCTTAATGAACATGTTTTCCTACCTGCTCAAAGCATTACAAGTATTTTAGTGGCAGCCAACTTTGAGCAGAGATTTAAATGGGGTTTGTTATTCAGTGATAAAAGTGCAGTCTACTGAGATAACTACTGCTGTTAAGAAAACAATGGTTTATCCTTTAGATTACAGTACCTCTCACATAAACTTTCATTTCTCTTCCCCAGCGAATTTATCTTCTAAACAGGACCAGCATTGCTTGATCATTGCTGTTAAGGCTATTTATCTGTAGCTCAGAATGAAATAGAAGTCTCTTACAAGTGCCCAAAATCTGAAATCACTGGGAAGCTTTTCCTTGACTCCAGGAGGATCTGATCAGTCTCTAAATGCACAGAGCAATTATATTTTCAGATGAGGTACAGAGGGCTGCTGTCTTCTGTCAACAGTGCTCATGCAAATGAGGATTAACACCACCACACTTGAGCTAATGGAATTGCTTTATGGAACCATTGAATCATTAAGGTAGGACCTTTAAGATCACTGAGTCCAGCTGTTAGCCCAGTACTTTCAAGTCCACCACTAAACCGTGTCCCCAAGTGCCACATCTAAATGTTTAAATACCTCCAGCAATAGTGCTTCAACAGCTTCCCTGGGCAGCCTGTTCCAGTGCTTGACAACCCTTTTCTGTGGAGAAACTTTTCCTAATATCCAGCCTAAACTGCCCCTGGCACAACTTGAGGCCGTTTCCCCTCATCCTCTCGCTCATTACTTGGGAGAAGGGACAGACCCCCACCTTGCCATAACCTAGGAGAATCCTGAGTTGGGAGGGACCCACAGGAATCATCAAGGCCAACTCCTGGCCCTGTGCACGACACCCCAAGAGTCACACCATGTGCCTGAGGGTATTGTCCAGACACTTCTTGAACTCTGCCAGGCTTAGAGCCATGACCATTTCCCTGGAGAGCCTGTTCAGTGCTCAACCATCCTCTGAGTGAAGAACCTTTTTGCAATATGCAATTTAAGCCTCTCCTGACTCAGATTCAGGCCATTCCCTCATGTGCTGTCACTGGTCACAGAGAGAGCAGTAGTTCTAAGGAGTGATAAAATCTCCCCTGAGCCTCCTTTTCCCTGGGCTAAACACCCCCAGGCCCCTCAGCTGCTCCTCACAGGACTTGTGCTCCAGACCTTTAACCTGCTCTGCTGCCCTTCTCTGGATCTGCTCCAGAATCTCGATGTTCTTCCTGAACTGAGGGGCCCAGAACCGGACACAGCGCTCAAGTGTGGCCTCACTAGCGCCCAGCACAGAGGGACAGTCACTGCCCTGGTCCTGCTGGCCAGGGCACTGTTTTGGATCCCAGGTGCCATTGACCTTCTTGCCCACCAAGGCACGCGCTGGCTCACGTGTTCACCAGCGCCCCCGGATCCTTTTCTGCTGGGCCACTTTCCACCCACTCTTCCCCCAGCCTGTATCTCTGGGGGGGTTGTTGTGACCCAAGTGCAGGACATTTTCTGTGAGCATAAGTGCTTGTTCCTAATGGCAGACGAGTGCTGCAGTGCACAGAGAGATGTGGTCAGCCTGTTCTGGTCAAACCAGGCATCATGAACGTAGCTCAGTCATTTGGCATTACTAATCAGTTGTTCACAAATACCACATTCCTAGAAAAGAGGAACCTAGGCATGCAAGAAAATGAAACCTATTACAGAAGTAGGCTTCCTTTTCTAAGCCCAGCTCAGAATTCCCATCTTCCTAAGGAAACTATATTAATAAATTCTCATTGTCTATCATTCTCCACACTGTAGCTCTCCAAACACCCAATTTGCCACCCACGCCTAGGAGTCATGGTTAACCCTATCTGACAGTGGGGTAGGAGCACCAGAGATGTAAAGCTCCCAGGTTTGTCAGAAGAGGTGGCATGAAACTACCAAGGAGAGAGGCAGATTAATACTCCCACTGAAAAAGTGTTTACAGAGCAGATTAAACCATTATTAGACATTCCCCGCGACAGATGGCACTGGGGAAAATCAAGCGTCATGCGTTCTGCCACTCACAGAAATACTCGCTAAATAGGATGCAGAATAGTCGCTAATGAAGATAACACGTAAGAGAGTATTATACTGCTCTAAGGCTTAATTTGACTCACAGGGAGCATTTCCATCCATCCCAGATTGCTATTTCTTTTTGCAGAATTTCTTTAATGCCTTTTTTCTTTTAACACATTTTGTTCTGTTACCTTGATGATAGGGCAGTAAATAGCGGAATGAGATTTCTCCTAGGTTTCTTGACAAATTTCATTCCCTAAAAAAAGCAGCTGAGGTTGAAAAGTCAGTTTTCTTTGTCTTCCTTTCTGTGCCACTCCAATTAGAGCCTCCCTCTGTTGATGAGTTCTTGCTTGTCTCATCTTGTTAGATGTTGTAGTCTTTACGCTAAACATTTTTATATGCAGATTTTTGATGTCTCCTTAATTTAAATACCTATTGTCTTCTGCAAAATTTAATAACCTATTATTCGGTTATGTTCACGCTTGTTTTATTCAAATTCTTCCATCTTAGTTTACAGCTAATGTCAGGTAGCATAGAAGGACAGACTGCATTAAAAGCAAATGCTCGGCATACTTTTTTATTTAAATAATAAGCATGAAATTGCTGTATATGAAATTAAAAAGGAATGTCAAAAGTTCCCTTCACTCCAGACCACCAGGCAAATCTGATAAACGTGTATCAATTACTGTATAGAATAAGATATATATGCACGAGGTTGATGAGTTTACCCTCTGGTTATGGCTCTGCAGCTTCAATTACGAGCTAATCCCTGTAAGTCTAGAGTGACTGAAAAATGGCTGTGACTCAGTGAAAGCCCAATTTCAGAAATTACATTCAAAAAGTTTCAGTAGAAGGAAAGAAAAATACTTGAATCACGAAGTAATTTACATTCTGGAGGTTCAGGCAATGCCTTGAACAATCAGGTTGTGATTCCTCGAATTAAAAGCACAAGTCAGGCCCCCCCATTCAAAAGCATGTGGCCACCGTGAGATACCCACAAGATGAGATCCCTCACAGAGGGGACATGTTCTGAGACTGCTGGATG
Source organism: Oriolus oriolus (assembly GCA_013400235.1). NCBI lineage: Eukaryota > Metazoa > Chordata > Aves > Passeriformes > Corvidae > Oriolus > Oriolus oriolus. Next base: position 196,338 of record VXBT01000488.1, read on the forward strand.
AACTGAGCTCTTTCACCAAGGGTCTTCTATTTTTCCAGATCCCACCTGGATGTGGGCTTTCAGAGGACATGTGAAGTTACAGGCAGGAATAGCTCCAGATCCTTGTGTCACAGTAAATCAGTCAAGTGCCTCTGTAGTGGGAATAGTAACAAACTGAAGCTTTCCTCTGACATGAAAGAGAATCCTTCTGACTTACATGGTTACCTCTTACCCAGTCTCCTTTTGGACAGCAAGGTGTCCTCTTGGGCCCAGGCAAAGATTACTGTTCTCTCAGGACTGATACTCCAAATGAGAAGAGAACCTCAAGATGATCAAAGACATACTAAAAGGTATAAAATTTTTCTGAATTTTATGTCCATTTTACACCTTAATCAAGAATTTTCCAGGAAGTTGCCACACTGCTATAGAGTACTGGAAAGAGCCAAAAGACCACAACATTGAAGCTGAGGGGAATGTACAATCCCAGGAGCATTTATGTTATTGCTGAGATACAACTACATCACCACCCACACGCTCACAGCAACAGACTGAAAGGCACTGGTATGCCATTTGTACGGGACCATTTTTCCAATGATTAAGTTTCCTGTTATAAAGCAGAGGAAATTATATTTACATTATCAGTAACGTAATCAATTGCAGTGAACCATTGCAATATATTAGAATTTATTTCAGGACTTTCTGTTAATTACCATCCAGGAGCTTTATCATTCAGCAGAACTTGAAGGAATTCATTGCATTTATCCAAGGGCAGAGGTGAAACTTACAGGTTTAGATCAGGAGCTGTGTCCATGGCAATAAGCAGAAATTAAATTAATTCAATCTTCAAGCTCTTTTTCTGAAACAATAATACTTTTGTCTTTTACCTCTTTCTTTCATCACCTACCAGCTGTTTTTACAGACACTTCCATTTTATAAAAACATCGTTTTTTCTTGCTTTTATGATGATTATTTTTTCTCTATACTCCTGTAAACTCTATAAGACTCCAGCAATAAAGAATATTTCATTTTCAGTCTTTCTCTGAGCAGAACAAAGCCAGTCCTGAGACTTATGTCTCCTTAAAGCAACTACTGATTACATACCTGTAAAAAGACCATCCTGTTGACATCCTCCTGTAGTGCATTGTTGTCTAGGTCAATTAACTGGCATCATAAGATCTTGAAATCGATACGATTTGGGCATTTTTCTGCCACTTCAAGGGATAGAAAAAAATCTTATTTTTAGTTTTCTTTCATTGCTCTTTTCATCTTTCTTGAGCTAAATAGTAGGATAGACAAAAGCATTTTATATTCTTAGCATAAACCTCCCTTGTATTCCAATGAGGCAGTCTGTTTTCCAAGGAAAGGAAATGCACATTTCTGTGAGGTACTGCAGCCAAGCTCCCACAATGCAAAATATTAGGACATGCACAGCATTTTGTAAAATATGGCATACATTTCTGTTTCTCATAAACAGACTCTAATTCGGCTCACTTGCTACCCATGGACAGTAGGTGTCTGGGTTTTCAGGAAAAACAAGAAAAATGCAATCTGGATAGGTTTTAAATGGAACTTGTTTTAGTTCAGCCAAGAGCAGCCTGGAAGATAGGAAGGAAACTGAGCAGTGTTCAAGGAGAGAGGCTACTTGGAGAAATTTTTTGTCAAACGCAGAAGACTTGCTGAAAGCAGACAGAAACCAGAAGTTTTCCCCTGCAGCAGGCATTCCTACAGAGATATGTGCACATGTGATAGGTTTTGACAAACTCTTGAGAGCCCACTGCTGTCTAGGGAAGGTCATCTCCTCCGAGCATGATCCCCACAGCTTTCAGCTGCATGCTGCTACTCTTGTGAGGGGTCATAACCCCAACCTTCACTGCACACCGCAAGGAAAACTCTCATTTCCCTTCAGCACATTTTGTTCCTGATCCGGGGAATGGGTGAAACAAAGATATACATCTTTGATTAAAGAATTATAATAATTACTTTTATTTCATTAGTGACACATTGATGTTCTCTCAGTGATTCACCAACGACCCCTGACAATTCTTGCTTTAGTCGTAGTATCTTTTTTTCCCAGTCTTGTCCCTTTTATTCTCCTCTCCTGAGAGGGGGATTTCCTGCCCCAGAGGGTAAATTCCACTTATTAACACAGAGTTCATGGCTGCTTGGGTCACATGCAGTCAGGAGCAGATGGAGCATGTTGTGCCCTGGCTTCCCACCAATACAAATTTAGGTCTCACATCTGCCGTCCCGTCTTCATCTCTGACAACATGTGCTTCAATCCTCCTTCCTGGCTTCTCCATCCCAATGACTAATTCTCCTCTCCCATCCCTAAAATGACAGAAAATTGGGGGCTGCCACAGCGAAGTATAAAGATGTTTTGCCATCTTTATGCCAAGAGCAAGATCCCCCAGTCAGCAGTTTCACCTGGCACAGGGTCACTTCATGCTGCTCCAAAAGCATCAAGAGGCCACAGAAAATCAGAAATTCAGGCCATCTGTGGCTGTGTTATAGCAGGAATTTAGAAGGTTGTATTTTGTATTAAATTTACTGTAGCATGGATGCTTATGACATCCAGTAAACTGCACATGGAAACATACTCAGAAACGTGAACTTCAGCTTATCTGCCCTGGTCTGCATTCCCTCTCAAGATAACAGAAAAGAACAGTTTCCTCCAGGAAAGGGTTCAGAGTTGTATTTTAATTAAAGCTACTCTGGCGACTCTTCATTTTAGCCACCCTCTTCCAACTCAATGAGCAAGAAAATCCAGGGAGAGCAGTTTTCTCAGAGTTAGCTGCTGGGAATAATCTCCCCCACATCTACACCAGAGCATGATGGAAGCCATGTTCCAAAACATCTGTGGGAACTATGCCTTTAATTTCAGTATTTCTAATATTATTTTACATCACTGAATCAATGTCACTAAAAGATGCAATTCCTTTTGGATTTCTCTTGGCCTTCTGAAGTTCTACTGTTGTCAGCCATCTTAAGCCCAAGATTTTTTTATATTGCCAGTAACAGTTGAATATAAATCTTACTTTATGCCCAATCTATGCAAATAGCAGTTTGTGGACTGTGCCCTGTACATGCTGTGAGGGGCTGATTGCAGGGGCAATGGCTATTGATTTTAATGTTTCTTGGAACCCACTGCACCATGCAAGTTCAGGGAATGGTCTTGTTTGGGGTTTTTGTTGTTGTTGTTGTTGTTTACTTGGGTTTGGGTTTGTGTGTGTTTGTTTCAGCTTTTTCTTCTGTAAAATGGCAGAAAAATTATAATAATACCATTTCCCACTTCTCTTACACAGGAGAGAAGAAACTTGGCAGTTACTACATGATATTATTAATTTGATATTAGTATTAGTGAATGAAAACACTACTAAAAAGATAATTTACATTTTTAGAGATTAATGGGATTTTCTGATGCATATTTAGTTTCTGTCATCATAGCCTAATTACCAAAACTTCTTTTTATTAATGAAGAGCACAGAAATGTTCAAAAATAAACAGTTTTTTATCTCACTTCAAGTCCTAAATCACTGAATACAAGAAGAGACAAAGAGCTGGAGACTTTGTGTGGGGCCTGGCACAGCTTTGACACATTATATTCTTATTATATAGTGGAACTTTATTAAGTTTTTTTTATTTAGAGAAATCTCTTCTTCCTCAGAACGTAAGACTCCCCTTCTTTAAGAAGGGGGCAAAAAAACCCAGACATGGTAAAAAAAGGTTAATCTAAAAGAAAGAATGTGTGTGGTGGGTTTAGTTGAGCGAGATGCTTGTTTCCAAACCTTGTTTCCAGTTGCACAGATAGGTTGTAGTGCCCCTATTGTAGATGCAACCTCGGGGAAGTGAACTTGTCCTGGTCGACCAGTCCTACAATGAAATTTAAGAACACCGAGGTACTGTTCAGAGACACTTTCCACCTTCATGGGAGATGTGTCCAGCTGACTGCCCAGGAGACAGGTAAGGGAATTTTCTCCTGGGACCACAGCGGCTCAGTGCTAAAATTCACATGTCAGGTTATGACTCTGAAGGCAACAAGGTGTGCCTGGCAAACTGCTACTTCCTACAAACAGAAAATGATGTAGGTAACTGGCTTCAGACTCAGTTCCTAAATATGCCTTCTGCCCAAAGATGTAACACTCCAAGGCACGGAGGAATTAAATCAGTACAATTATGGCATATAATAATAGTAATAAACGTTACCCAAAATTAAAAAGATAAGTCTCAAAGGGCACATTTACCACCAGGACAAGCATTCCCATGGGTTTTGTTAAGGTCCCTACCCTGGGGATTTGCTTTTAGGTCAACAATGGCACTGAACTCTTGAAAAGAGGAAAAAAAAACCCTATATTAAACCAGAAACATCATGAAAACCATAGGCAATGAGATGTAAAAAAAATATTTCAGAATGATAAAGAACAGTCATATTCTTGGTGTAGAAGGACTCTGCAAACCCTGCACCTGAGTTGGAACTAAAGATGTGAACTCCAGGGGCCTTGTGCTTTTTTCCAGTTCTGCTTGAAAACCATGCTCAGACTGAAACGTAATCGGTCTTTAATCCCCTATCATCACTGAAAACAGGAAAATCACAGATGGCAAAGGACAGTACCGCTAAACCCCAGGAGTGTGGAACCTTCTCAAAGCACCACTGAAGGGAAATGTGTTATGCCAGTCTTGTCATGAATTTGCCTATCCCATTTTGTTTTGAAGACTCTTCCTACAATAAAAGCAAAGCAAAATGAAGAAGTCTTAGGGCAGAACACTTCTACTACAGGACATACCAGCTCTTGGGTTTGGTGTGTCCTATTGTATGTGGCTAACATGCAAATTTAGTTGCTCATAATGAGTGAGGTACCAGCTCTTACATACTGTAAAACTTTGAAATGGAATAAAAATGTACTCAGACACCCTGACTACAAGATTCACTCCCCTACAGGACACAGATTTCTGCCCAGTAACAAACCCTGAAGAAAAAATCCTTCCATCATCACAGAAAAATACTGATACCTGTTTTTAGTTGCGGAGGAGTGAGTGTCTGCCCCTTGTATAAAGTGGGTACATTCTACACAATTTTCCTAAGCCCATGTGCTAATTGCTTGTTTTTGCAAATGCTATGGACAGCTACATAAAAAACCATTCTCAAAATTTTATTACATCTGCTACTGTGCCCTTACCTCATGTGCTCTTCATTTAAACATGCTATGAGCAGTCAAAGAAGAGATGTGATTTGTTCTTGACAGACCTCCATATCGGCAGCTTACTCTCAGTTTCTACATATATACATATGGATCATTTAAATTTACAGCATCTTCCTTGCTTTTTGTAATTAGGCTGCCTGCTTAATATTTCCTGAAACTCTCTGCATTCCATCTGTCATTGGAAATAAGGCTTATTTTGTGCCTTCTTTAGTTCTCTGGGATTTTACCCAATTTTAAGCACAGACATTGCTTTAGTTAGTCCTGAAATGCCCTAGAGAAAAATTCATCAGATCCTGTTGAGCTGGAAGCATCTAATTGATATAAAAGTTCTTTGACCTGTTCATTCTCTTGTTCCTGTCCCCTGTTGTGTTTAATGATTTTATCAAAAATAATTAAAAATAATTAAAAACAATTAACCTTTTATGGAAAAACTGAAAGAGAACAGGCTGCTAATATTTGGTATTTTCAGTTGTTTACTCACCCTCCTCATGAAGTCATTCTATACAAGTTAAGCAGTAATTTATTTTAAATCTGTCCTTAAATTATGCAGCCACAGGTTGTCATAAGGATAAAGTGTCTATTCTCACACACCAATTTAGCCTCCATTATTTTCTGCCCTCTACTTGTCCTCCCGCATACACTTTCACTCCTTCCCACACCTTTTTGGCCTCCCAGCACTTTTACAACTCCACTTCTTTTATGGCCACTTGTTGCTTTCCAGCCTCCAAACCCTTTTAAACCTCCTACCTCTTTATGGCCTCTAACTCCATTTCACCCTTTCCTTTGCCCTGCCTTTTCCCCACCCTTGCCTTGTATTACCTACCCCTCCCTCGCCTTATTCTTGCCTACACCACCCTTGCCTTGCCAACCCATCCATTGCCTTGCCCTCCCTGACCCTGCCTCACCCTTCCTTGCCTTGCCTTCCCTTGCCTTGCCTTCCCTTGCCTTGCCTTCCCTTGCCTTGCCTTCCCTTGCCTTGCCTTCCCTTGCCTTGCCTTCCCTTGCCTTGCCTTCCCTTGCCTTGCCTTCCCTTGCCTTGCCTTCCCTTGCCTTGCCTTCCCTTGCCTTGCCTTCCCTTCCCTTCCCTTTCCCTGCCTTGCCTACCCCTCCCCTGCCTGGCTTTGCCAGTCCTTCCCTTGTCTACCCCTCCCTTGCTCTGTGCGGCAGAACACGGAATCCTTGGCTGTACCACAACACATACAGCCAGCAGGATAAAAATCTAGAAACTTTCCCCCCCCACCTCAAAATTTGGCCACTGAATCACCTGTAAACATTGCTGCAATCTTTTTATAGTGGCTTTTGCATGAATATTAACTGTGCTGTTGATTATGCAGGAATACTTCTCGAGGCTACTTTTCCATCTTTTAAAATAGTGGAGTGTCAACTGCTAAAAACCTTTGCTGGATACCAACTATTGCCTCCTGATAATCATCGTGCATCTCTTTTCCAGTGCCTCAGACAGATGTGTAGGATTTCCATCACTGCTCTCAGAAGCAGGCCTGCACCCTGCGTATTTATATAAAATGGTACAGAAATCACAGGCTTTGCTAGGACCCCGTTTTAGGCAGTGCCACCTCTGCTCAGAGTTCCCTGCTGACAGCTCAATAATCTGCCTTGGGTTTTACCCCATATGATTGTAGTGAAATCTCAAGTTCTATAATTTACTTACCTTAGTGCTGTAGTTTGCATGTATGACTCTAGACTTTCACTAAAAGAGAGGTAGGAAGACAAAGTATTTTATTATTAGCATCAGATAAGAAAAAGTATCATTATAAAAACTCCATCTTTATCAAAAATAAGAATTCATTTTGTGTTGAAGTCCTTGCCCGTACTCATTACACAATGCTCTTCATTTCACTTCTGCTTAACTTCACAGCTGTAAAGTAAACTATTTAGTGCTATTAACGTGATGCCTAAAAAGGCCAACCTGGAAACAGAGACTAGACAGGGTAAGGGAATAAAGGTGGATATTTATTTTAAAAGGCCTTCAGAGGCACACCCTGGGCAGGCCAAAGGCTGCACCAAGACAGACAACGAGTCACGAGTTCTTCACACTGTTATAGGTTTGGTCCATTTGCACATCAGCATAAATTCACCAGTTAAACTTTAGCTAATGATGTAATTTCCCCTCAGCTTGCCCCCCTTCTCAAGATGCTGGTTTACACATTTTGGGCCTAGGACGGGCTGGGTGTCCTTGGAGAGCAAACCTGGAGAGGCTTTGTTATGTCTGTGTGAGCATGAGAGAGCAGCAGCTGACAGGCTGTAAGGCAGTTCAGAATTACACACGAGGAATACAGAATTTTGAAAAATATAAGAGTTAAAACCTAAGGCATCAAACACATCATTAGGACAACCTTTTTAACCCCTTTTAAAAAAAATTAATACAAGGGGTGGAAATGCTAATATTTCCTGAGTGGCCAGAAAGAAGCACAACACTGTGGTGGTGGGAATTTCCTTCCCAGTCAACAATGAATTGTCCTTATCTCCCCAGCACACAATCTCACCAGAGGAATTATTACCATTTGTACTATGCTGCTCCTGATCCACAGTTTGAAACACATCAGTGCCATGGAGAGAGGCAATGTAACAACGTCCTAGATTACACAGTGGAGCGATTAGCCCTAAAGCAGATCAATAACATCAATGGTTTGAGCTTGAGGATAAATAAAACCTGATATTAGTAACAGGTTAATTGTGTTTCAAGCTGCTCATGCCAGTGATAAAAATTTGATAAGACTGAAGATTTCAAAGCCTTGTTGCATTTGGTTCTGGTTCTTTTTTATTTTTTATGACTAAACTAGAGGTCTAAGCTCAGACCATAACTCAATTATGCTGAGAGAGACGTAAGAACAAGAAAATAAAATCACAGAATTTAATCTTATGAAGTGTGGTCCTGACTCTGCTACAGCAACGACTCAGTGTGTCACTGTGCAAGTATGAGATGAACCACAGGAGGCTGCTCTGCTTTGCCACTTGCATTTTAATGAAGGTTTTTCAGTTTAAACCAGAATATTCTCAGAAAGGGGCCAGATTCTGACCTCCACAAAGCTTAGTCTGTACCTTGGTGACCTTCAGCACCTGACAGGATCGTTCAGTGTTTTCTAACAAATCCTGTAATTGTTGGGAACATGACTTTTTCCCCCCACAGCTATACTTAACTACTGTGAGGTAAAATTGCCCCTTACTGAATGATCAAGCCATGAAAACACAATATAGATGTAAGTAACAGATGCTCCCTTTGCCACAGTATATTGAAATTAACAGTTTTTTCTCTCAGATTTGCCCTGCATTACAGAAAGCCTCCTAAATAATATGCTTGGAATGTTAGTACTCAACTTTTTGCACAGTTAAGTAAAAGTAGTAAAATCTCATTTACACTTGAACTCCTATATATTTTCCAATAGTTTGAAATGTTTCTGGTAGCAGTGTGTAACAGAGAGGGGCATGTTATAAATGAGGTACATGAAGTAAAAATGATTATTTTTATGTTGAACACGATTTTTCTCATTTAAATGATCACTGGATTCAAGGTGACTCAATCATGAGCTGAACCCAGGGTAGCTCAGGAGTGAAATTTAATCACAGACATATCTCCTGAGAAACTAAACATAATCTTATTGGGATCATATAGAAGCAGTCACTTACAGAAACATCTCTCATTTCAACCTTTAATTCCCCTCAGAGTTTCCTCTTTTTTTGCCCCAAACTCTGCTTGCTATCTGAAATTACTCTTCCACTATTTGCGTGTTGCTCTTGCCGACTGGAATATCAGAGCTATATCTGTATGTGACTGTAGTTACTTACACACACATATTCACCCCGTTGCTCCCATAAGGGTTCCTATTTGCTGATTAACTCTGGGAAGGAAATTTTCAGAGGGAATCCTGGTGATTACATCCCCAACTTCCACTGATTTCCAGAACTATAATTCTTGCCCTCCATAGAAATTAACTAGCTAACAATTGCAAATTCGAAAAAATTTGCCCACATAGATGCCCAACAAATTATTTCAATATTAGTAAAGAAGCCTCATATAAAACTCAATGCAAAAGAAGAAAAATATATAACAACAGCCTGCCTCCTATATTGCCATATTTCCTAAATAAGAAATAAGGCTAATTAAAATTCTACTCCATTTCAAAGGAAGAAAAGCACCTCATTATGATTCAGTTTTCCTAATCTCTGAGTAAACGATTATAAAATGCAAATATTTTCCCATTTATGCATAAAGAAATCACCATTTTTCTTTTCAAAATAAACAGGTATGGAAGTCAGCTTTAGCAATAGTCCCTGGACTTGGTGAGAACCACCGTCTGACCACACCAGCAGACACAGGGCCAGGAGCATCCCAGATCTGCAGACAAATTAAATCCGGTTTTCACAGTATACTTATTCCACAAATACTAGTCAGAGTTGGAAGTCTTTCACCACAGAATTTTTTTTTAATTTCTTTCTAGCCTAAAGCTTGTACTTTAAATATATAACACTGGGGTACATTCTAGCAACCTACACGTTGTACTGTTTAATGTCACTAAGACGTCGTAGATACTGAGGAGAAATATTTCAAAACAGGTGAACTGACCTTTAGAGTCTTTCTGGGGATTCTAGTCATATTTGTCTCAGACAGAAATTGTATTTTGTTCTGGGTTTTATTTAATAAAGGAAGGTTAGGCAAATACAAACAGCCAGAGCAACAATTGTTTGCTCGTGTAAAGATATAAGCACCAAACATCCCAGACATATTGTAGGCATATTCCCAATATTTCCACACATACAAACTTGCAGCTTGTCTCTTATCAGTTTGAGTTTCCATGTTTACAAAATGTGTTTGTTATTGCTTTGTAATTGTATTTTCCTGGTCAAGAAAATACACCAAAAAGTGGCAGTGAAATTTATATATACCATGGGGCAGATTGTCTCATACGAATGCTGCATATTATCTGCACTGTCTGTAATCACAAACACAGCAAAACGTCACTTCTCTTACTTAAAAAAAACTCGCCACATTTAGGTCCTTCCACAGTGCCAGAATAGTGCCTTATGGAAACATTCACTAGGCTTTTTTAATTAATTGAGTGAGTAATCACTTTGTGGGAAGAGAGACAGAAACCTTAGCATCCTTGGAGTACAAATCCTGAGCCTACCCAGTGAAGCTCATGGAAACTTCCCAGCTTCCAAAGTAGCAGCTTGTATTTCAGAGTCATTTGCAAATGCAGATGTAAACTAGAATTGATGAATCCCAGCAGTGAGACAAGGATGAAAGGACCTGCAACAAGATGAAAGGGAAAGAATAGGACACAGATCAATAAACCAAGCACTTTAATTGGACTGAGCTATTTGCAGGGAATATTTCAGAAGAATGAAACATTATTAGTCATTAATCAAAACATTTACCAATTATAAGCCATTATTAGGAAGCATTTAAAAGTGGTGCCCAGTTATATTTTCCACTGAACCTGGTCACGAGAAGTCTTTACATTCTAAGAGATCGCGCACCAAAACTCATCACCTCATCTTTTGGAGGACCCAGCGACCAAGATTACATATTTAGTGCTGGTCAGAAACAAGTTAATGTTTCAGGATGTACCAACTACTCATAAAACTTTAATACACTTGCTGTGTTGACATTGATCCTGGAAGAATTTCATCTCAAAAAGCCTCCTATCACATCTTAACCACTTCAAATACATACTCGAATTTTCACTTGAAATACACACACACATGCACACATACACACATATATGAAGTGCAGTTATGAGCCACTTATCTTACAAAGTATTTCTCCAGGATGAAATAATTATTTGAGGGATTAAAAAACCCAGTTACGTTGGTTAGCTAGAAACAGGACCAACCAATTATGAGAGAAAGTCAAGAACTACAAAAAAACCCCATCAAGGAGTAGGATGTCTACATAAGCCTATATGTGGAAGTTTTTGAAGGATATACAAGGAACTTAAGAAAGGTCATATATGGACTGAACATCAAGAAATGTTCCTGGCAGTGAAAATGCAGGCTAAATAGCAAGAATTATTTTTGACAGCAAAATTGTAGTTGGTGAATCAAGCTTCCAAAGGAAGTGCTTCAGCTGGAGCCCTGAGAACTACTCAAAGCAAGACAGAACACACAACATTTTCAGAACCCTGAGATTTACATGAATTGTCCAGATGCAAACTGGACTCTGGTTGACATGAGAAAAAACTGTCTCATTTTCCTAGTTTTTCGGCAGACACGTCTGAAACTACCAGTGTTACCTTATGGACTTGTCTAGATTTTTTTTTCCTTAACATTCGTTTCTATTATGGAAAAAAGTTTCATCTCCAATTACTTTACAATCCATTAAAAGACTGTAAGAAAAGGCATTTATAAAAGTAAAAAACAGGAATTTCCAACAAAGGCAGGAATAAAGCAGTATGCATTTCTCTATAATTAAAATTTCTGCCTTCATCACAGAAGTCACTAACTTTATACAAATCTCATCAGAATAGTCATCTTGTTTGCAACTAGCTGTGAGACAGAAATCATCTGTAGTAAAACCAGTTTTGAAAGCACCCTTTAAAAGAAATCCTATTGTTCCTTTTTTTCTATTTTACCACAGATGTTGTTATAATGGTTTCTAGCAATACCTGGCAGATGTAGAATTAAAAACTTAGATATATTAAAAAAGTAAACCTTAAAAGTGTTATTTAAAAAAAAATAATAATCTTGTGGCTCCTGGCTATGGCTGCCAGAGGAGTTATTGGTGTATGGAGCAAGTGAGTGGAGCAGAAGGCCCAGCTGCCGGGAGAACAGCAAAGCACACGGATCTGCTGCCCCTCAAGTGTCTATCCCAGCTGTACAGAGAAACAGTCATTTAGTGAATAAATGAAGCAGTGAAATTATGAGAGCAGGGAGGGAGTTCCCTAAGGATGCCAATTTTCATGGACTGTGTAAGGCACTTCAGGCATTTCCCACAGTCTGTGAGAGAGTGTTTAATACAGCACACACAAGTCAGCACCTACACCACTGCAACTCCAAACTCATGCCTGTAGCGAAAGGTGTCTAACCTGCATTTATGTCACTATAAACCTAGAGTTCAATTTTGCCTTCTAATTATAATAATTTCTTCCAAGTTTCTTCCTTTTTCCATCCCATCTCATTCTTTTAAAGCAGCCTCAAAACCCAGATAAAAGTTGGAGCCCTGAACAGAGCCATTAACTCTTCATTATTGGCTTTGGGGATGTCAAGCTGCAGTTATTGCTGGAGGAGTAACTGCAGCTAAAACTTTCTGAATACCTTTGTTTTGGCTCAGTGCAGCATATAAATCAAAAATTGTTATGTACAACTTGCATGTTGTTTACTGTCCAGCATCATTCTAGCTCCATTTTAACAAGCTTAAGCTCAAAACAGACACTCAGGAAGATTTTAGACACTCCAGGCAGGCCCCATCTTTTTCATTAGTGAGAAATACATGCCTATATGGACCTGTGAATTGGAAACTGTTCCAGGTCTCATCTGTGCCAGTGATGTAGAGATAGGAAGATTATCTTCTCCTACAGCAAGTACCATTGCAGCAATACTAGCACAGTTGGGGATGAACTGTTTTCAAAATCTTGAGGTGTCTGAGTCCTGACAGGCCAGACTTGAGGAATGAAATGCAGAACACTGATTTCTCCCAGAAGAATCTGGCATGCTTCCTGCTTAGACATCTACAGAATATCTCTCAGCATGGAGCACAGACCATTCCAAAGGCTCCAGTTCCTCAGGGCTGGAAACTCAGCACCGATTTCTGTTCCCTGTGTTCTTGCCCCTTTCACCATGTTAATCTGACGCAACGCTGGGATAACAATCTTTTGCTGTCTTCTCTGCCAACTGCAATCGTGCTGAAGACTTTCTGCATATGTTCTGTAGATGTCTCTGACAATATCGATTCTCTCCTACAGCACATCATCTGTGTGCAAATCGGAGCTCACAGTCCTCCAGGAGGGTTTTGCTCTCCACATTGGGAAATATATAGGAATTAAATTCTGTGAGAATGTTTTAGACTGCTCCACAACTCCATTTCAGAGCAGCACCAGCACATTAAGCACATGGAAATATAAAGTGGCAAATTTAAGCTCTTTAAAATACACTGATTATTTTTACCGGAGTCTTTCTATTATTAAGCAGCTTAGCTCTGACAATGCTTTTCTCTTTACGCTATTTACATGTCTATGTTTTTCAGTTCTGCCTGGTACAGCTGCATAACATACTTACAGAACATAAGAGATACAAAAATCCTTACTGAAAAATGACCTTAAGGGATCAGACATAAGGATTTTTGAATTATACCCATACTTCAATGTCTTTAATAAATTTAGCCACTTTCCCCTCCCTGCCCCCCCCCCCAAAAAAAACCACAGTAACACTTTTAGATCAAATTTTCCTAAGGACTGCACATCACTGAAACATATAAAGGAAATAGGCTGAAAAATGTGGCATTTTCTGGTTCACCTGCTATGCATTTTGAATTTCTATCCAACATATGTGCAGAATTAATACTTGCACAGAGAAATCATTTCAGTTCAAATAAGTGGTGGAAAAACTGAAGGAACAAAGAGTCATTCCTATTCAGAACCTTTCAGGAAAAAAAGTCAAGAGCAAAGAGTTATTTTGCTATTCACTTGCAATTCCAGCCAGATGACCTTTTTGCCTCTATTCTTCAGCAACAGAAAGCAGTTTCTTCCTGCAGATTTTCTGAAGTTTTTTGGGTTCCTGACTTCTTCCATCAGCAGGCAGCTGTCAGTCCAGTTACAGCTCTCTTAACATTATTAAGCTTAATTAAGCAGCATAGTCTCCAAGTTGCTCTTAAATTTATTCCTGCCATGAGTGTAATGGAATGTTCTGGTTTCTCCCATCTAGCATCAGTTTCTTCTTGGTTCCTCTTTTTTACTTTACATTATCTTAATGATTTATTTCTTTGCTGTATTACATGTTCCTCGATTGCCCCTGTCAGCTGTCACACTAAACCCCCAGCTCTCCCGCCTACAAGAAGTTCAAATCCAACTTCCCAGGTGGTCACTCCTTAGCTTGTGACACACAGCTTTCCTGAACTGTATTACAACAACAGTCTGCAAAGGATTGCACTGAATATAAATATCAAGTAGTATTTCTGCTTCCACCTTTGTACATATGACTTCTGGAAAGGATCTGCAGACAAAATAATTAGAGGCAGAGAGCAGAACTTGAGGGGAACCACAACAGTTCAGGAGAGCAGTCAATACTTCAGTGATAGTCAATAACTATGTGAATAATTATTTTCTGTCAAATTACAATCACACAGTGTGCATGATTTAACTAAATTATTCCACTTGTACAGGACAGGTTTCACAGTGCAGTGATGAAACAGGAGAATCAGCCTGGTTTTTTATAGGAGACCATCTCTAGTGGTTCTCTTGCTTCATAAAAAGTAGCTAGAAAATAGTGGGTTTTAGCAAACTTCATGAGCTCAGTCTGCTTCAAATATTTCTAATTACTTAATTTCTATCCTTAATTTTCAGTAATGCCATAACATATACCCACAGAAACATCAGCTCTCCTGCCTTCCTATGGTTTCATTATCCAGCAAAGGTTCTTTGTTACAAAGGAATAAAGGTGGGAGTAAGTAGAAGCATGCAACTAATATATCAGGATAGATAATTAAAGACTAGCAGGAATTTTTTTCCTCATAAATTGTCACTGGTGTTGCAAAACATGCTGCTGCTAATGTGTTTTAAAGGATGAGGTAAAACTGGAGGTGGCTGGCAATAGCACGTGGCTGCTATCACACTGTCTCTTAAGGTAAACTTCCCTGAATGGAGCCCTTTAAACCTTTACATTTAACATCAAGCTCAACAGAAAAAAAAAATATCTACATCTTCAAATGTGAATTGCTTGTCTTGCTCTGAAACTGACAGGATTCCCAGAGAGAGAAACAGAATCTGATCAGGGCAGAAGAAAGAAACAATTCATGGTAATTCCACCTTCCACACTGCTTCATTTCTTAAACTGGCTTTTCGCAAAAAATACCCTTCACAAATTCTGCCAGGGGAGATCTCACTACAAGCATAAGGACAAAGCAGATTCAGAAGAGAGTGCAAAGGGTTCTTGCACAGTCCTCTACCTTATATTTGCCTTTCATATTTTGTCAGAAAAAATTATTCCATTTTTTACCTCTTTGCCATTTCCTTGGCAGCTTACATCAGCTCATATTAGGTTTATAGCTTTCTCTTTTTCTTTTCTCCTTCACGCTGCATTTTGGGCATTCCCATTGCTTTTACACAGCACTATACATTCTCCAGTAGGGAAATCCAGAAAGAAAGAATCCAAATAAACACCCAAAAAGTCCGGATTCCAAATTTCCTGGGAGCTGTGCTCTAGGGACAGAGTTGGAGGTGCCTCCAGAAGAAGCTGCAAAGGAAGCTCATGGTGCAGCCTGTGACCTTACGAATGCAAAAAGGAGGAGCTGCTGGACCTTATGGCAAGTAGTTGGTGTGGAGGTGCACTACTCAGATACTGGAAACCCCAACCTTCTGTCAGCCCTCTGGCTTGAATTTCAATTGCAGAGTGGCCCCAAAAGGAACAAGTATTAATATCCCATGCAGTCAGCATTTCAATGTTCATTCCTCAAACACACGGCCCTGGAGGGTGCATCTCTAACAAGGGGTACAAAGCCATCAAGTCCTGTGACTGCTGGAAAAGCTGTCAGCAGTGAAGCCTTCTAACTTTCCCAGCACTTCTGTGAGATTTCTCTCTTTCTCTCTCTTTTTCCCAAACAAAACTATTATAAACAATTCTGGGAGTTTTTGTAAATTAATTAAGTTTTGTGCAGCTGCAGTTCGTTATCATTTTTGCTTAGAAAAATATTTTAGAATAGGTGTTGGCAGAATTAACCAATGAACTTGGTAGGTGGCTGACCAGAGGTCCAATAGCCTCTTGACATTTCTGTAAACTTCAAATGAGTTAAAGGATATAAGCCGCTCTGTAAAATAATAAAAAAACTCCACTTCACTTTACTCTTCCGGATGCTGGACTCTGTGTCGTCATTTGGGACTTTTGCGACAAAGTCCCAGTAGGAGAGGAGAGTTTTACACATAGAAAGTATTCACTAGAAGGTGGAAGTAGAGTCTGACTTTGACATTTGAAGGGGACAGAAGCTGACACAGCAAAAATCTATTTTTACAGACTTCCAAGCTGACACTGAGCAAGAGGTGGTTGGAGGGGCATGGAACAAGACCGCACACTTTTCTGCCCTCCCCTCCTTCCATCCCACAAAGAGGAATCTGAGACCTTTTCCTATTTTGTTCCTTTGCACAGGGAAAACCAAAGCCCAAAGGGAAGCTGAAAGCACACTGCTGTTCTTCCCAGACCACAGTTAACGCATCCCTGCTGTACATAAAGAATGTTGGTATTTATTTAGCTAAAATATCCCAGTCTCAAAGTTTTCTCTTCAATATAAGGGCAATATAAGTAGTGAGGATTTTGTTTTAACAAAATACTGAGACTTAGTGAATAACACCAACGAAAATATCAGTAGTTTCACCACAGTAAAACAGGGACTGTGCAACAAGATACTCAGAAGCGTTGCTTGTAGGATAAAAAGTTCAGATATTTATGAAAGAAGGAAAGTTACTTAAGACAGCAAACAGTGCTGCAGCTGTCTGAAGGTCAGTGGGCACTACAGGTGGTATCTGAGGTGGCTTTACTCAGGTCTCACAGCCACACCTCACCTTGGGCTTTAGTGGCAAGGTTTTAGAGGCAACTGAACCACATCATCTGCTTTATATTATCCCTTCATTTGATTCACATAGCTCCCACTGTTTGCAACACTGCGTGAAGAGGGTGTGAAGGACAAACAAAATACATTAATGAATCTGGAGAACACAATCCTTATTTATTTAACCACCTGACATCTCGGAAATGTGGGAGGCTGAAAAGACAGACGGACCCAGACTAGAAAGCAACATTACCCAGTTAAACTAACCTTTCCCTGCTTTGCTATAAATACTGTAGCTTCTGGTATGTATTTCAAAGTATTTTCATGCAAAGTTTTGAAATTATTAATCAAACAGGTTAAAAAAAAATTAGACATTCAAGCAGAAACCAAATTTTAGACAAAGAGAGCCCCATGACAATCAAAACTAAAGGTATGGCATGGAAACCTTGTCTTGTCTTTTTATTCATGATTCCTTGACACAATGCAATGGCATCCTTGGCATTAGTGCCAACTGAAAGATTCCTATACCAGCCAAGATAAAGTTTTCTGCATCTTCATTCTGACAGCAGACAGCCACAGTGTGCATTTCCATAATTTGTGAATAACAACCAAAGATTGTATTTACCTTGATATTTTTTTCCTCCCACGATTGTCTGCCCTCCCCTTACATCTCCCGTGGCTTCTGCTGCCACATGTTACTCATGGCTGATGGGGAAAGCAAAACATTTCCTTCATAGCCCATATAAATGTAAACAGAACCAGCAGCTGAAGGTATGGCCGGGTTTCTGCTTCACACTTACTCACACTCATGTCACACAAAGGGTTGGTCACCATGGCAATGAGATGCCAGCACCCGTTTCCAAACTTTCACGAATATTTAAGGATGGGCAGAAAAGTTCACAAATCACTTCAACATTTTGCTTCTTTTTCAGCTCACGAGCTGTTATGAACACCATTGCTATTTTCTTAGTCATTCATTAGTCACAATTATTTTCAGATTAATTTTAACAAAGAATTGATATTATTAAGGCACTTGAATTAGAGCCACAACCTGAAGTTCAGAATTACGGGACAAGGTCGCATTGCACAAGATACTGAAAACAAAATACAGATCAGAAAGATGGTTATGGCCCCAGTAATTAGGCAAGTATCAGAAATTAATCATCAAAAATGTTACTGAAGAACATCACACATTGAAATTTAATTATTCAGTGCCATTGTGATTCAGTGCCATTGGAACTGAATGCCACAATTGAGTTCTGCCTTCAGAAGAAATGGGGCCATATTTTCTGTGCAGACCTGGTGGTAACTATTCTGTAATTTTAGTCTGAAACTCCCATTCAACAAAAGGAGAAACAATTTTCTAGAATTACTACCAAAGGCCAATACGATATGTATATAGGCATCACTATATAAATATATACGTATGTATATAGGCATCACTAAAACCCCTTTTTTCAATAAACTCATAACTGGCAGCACAATAAACCATGAGTTATGGTGTCATCATAACTCAGCAAAAACTGTGAAATCACAGCTTTGGTAGAAGAAAGTATTTTCATTGTGACACTGCTAATGTCTATTTAAGAAAAGATCGAAGAACTTTTTTTATTTGTACACATTGCAAGTATTAAGAGATACAAACTTTCTAATAAAAGTTTTTCCTTTTCTTACTAAACACAAGGCTTCTGCCTCTCCCACACCCCAAATTTAAGGCAAATAACATTACCATACTTTCAATATTTGCTGTTAAATTAAATGGAAACAAAACCCAGAGTGTCTGAACTGGCTCCAAAAGATGATATTGTAACCTTTACAAAAGAACTACAAAAGCAAAGAAAGAAAAGAAAATGTTTCAGCCATCTTGTGCCTCAGCATTATTAAATGCATAATCAGTTTCCAGGTCTTTCTGGAAAAAAAATCCAAGTGGTAAATTCAGTCTCATTCTGCCTTTTAGCCTGAATCCTTACATTTATTGTATCTAAGTACAGAAGACATCTTCAAGCCAAAATTCTATCCCCAACAATCCAGCTCACTGTCTGAGAGCTGACATACATATTTTTATAAAATATTTAAAGCTTGCCACAATCAAAAGTTATTCTGCAGCACTAAAGCCAACAGAAGACCAAATTTCCCACTCCTCCATGGGCTGCCCAACCTGCATCACTCCCACTCTGATGGTTCTGCAACAGTTGAAGCTGCATCTAGAAAAAGAGGATCCCTTTCCCCCGTAAATGTGTCCAATAGGTACGAGTAGTGCCAAGTTGGATATGTCACTGCACCAAGAAATTCAGTGTCTAGAGGAATGCTTAGGCTTCACAGGGATCCAGACGTGTATTTAGAGCCTCTATACATGGCGTGTGTGTGTACCTACAGATATCCCAGGCTTTAAACAAATACTCCGTTTCTCACTGGGCAGAGTCTCCAGATAGTCACACACACAGCAAAAGCACCAGCAGTGTTTTACCCAAGATGATTTCAGGATATAAATAAGCCAAGGACTGGAGGGAGAGGTGATATTTCCAGCTGCTATTTTTGGAAAGAAACAGATCATCTTTTGGACACTAGAGCTTTCTTTGATCTGAGCAAGAAACAAAGACCTTTAAAGCTGAAACAGATGGAGAACAATTGCTCAGAGTTTAAAGCTGATTATACTAATCAATAACAGTCTAAAAAGAGATCGCTCCTTCCTACAGATATTGCTGCATTGGCAGGGCAGCCATGTGGAATGTCCCAAGTTGCTCCCAGCTACCACTGTGCCCAGTCCCACAAGGACACTATGAGGGCAAGAGCATTCCAGCTACATCTTTTTCAACAAACAGCACTGAAAGACAGCACAGACCCAGCTCTAGACCATGTTTCTCTAATTAATCTTCATTTCAGGTCTAATTCTGTTTTGTGCCATGATCTGCATTAATGTGCAGGGATTCAGGTCCACAAAATGTCAGTTGTAAAGGCAACATTTGTTTTAGAGGAAAACAAGCACATAAGTTCTTTAAATAATGACATGATTGTTTTTAGGTCAAGTTTTATTGCAGTAGAAACTTTACCTCTGTCAGAAGTTTTGTAACTGCTTCTCTGTTGCCTGCATTACCTCTTGACAAGATAATTGTTGGCACGACACACGCAAGCAGAAAACAAGGCATCAGACAGACAACACATCCCTCACCAAATTAAATCAATGTCTCTTTTCAGCTTAGTTTGTCTAGGGAAAAACAACAACAGGAAATTAAGGAGGATATAGCTCATTTTGGCCAGAATGTTTGGATACATTCTAAATTATTTTGAGGTGTGAGTGCAGATACTCCATCCCCTCAGTATCAACTCTTCATGAGCCTTTTTATACTTTTGCTTTACTATAGTCCAGATATTAGTAATAATAACAAATGTTGATAAAATTCAGATCCATTCCGAACTGACTACAAAATCATTTGAACAAATGCAAAGTCATTAAGAGACACAATCTGTTTCTTTTCCAAGAGAATGAAAATTTATTTTCCCAACCCTTCATTAATATAATCTATTTTCTGCTCTCCTGAAAATTGAAGCTTCAGCTCTGGGTTATTTATTAACAGTAGAAACAAACTTTTAAAGAGCTATTTTCCCTACTGTAAATCAAACCCTGGACAATTCAAAGCACCTACTGCTATAAAACTTCTATTTTTTTGAAAAAAACCTTTGCTCAAAACTCAGGGCCTTTTTTTTTTTGTATATTTCATAGACCATAATTAAGTAATTGCAAATTTAATCTCCTGAAGTTTTTGAAATGTGGAGGTTGGATTTCCTTCATTCCAAATTCTGCATTTGGATGCTTAAATTAACATATAAAAGAATTTTTCTGGAGAAAAACATCACTAGGCTCTATGAAGCTTAAATACAGCAGCCTGATGCTCTCCAGTGTTAGATAGAGGCACATATCAAAGGATCTCATTCCATCTAAAGGAAACAGCCAGTTCCCACAGATTGTAATCAATATTTGGATGTTCTCACAACTTACGTATTTACCAAATTGAACATGTAGTTAGGGGTGGATGGCAGTGTAGCTACTCTCACTTGTCTGCCAACTTCAGCCACTTTTAAGAGCATTCAGTAATAAAGACAGACTTTGGATCTCAGATGAGAAGGTAATTCCAAAAGGAGACAGAGCTTGTCAGGTGTTGGGAATGATCCCCACCTTTTTTCTCCCCTCCTCAACCCTCTTTGAAGTTCATAGAAAAGCTAAGTTTCCTTCATCACTTTAAAGACTGTGGGGATTATATGACATTTAGAGGAAACGTGCCTCTTTCTGTCCAGTAACTAAAATGCTTATTTTTGCAGGAGAGTTTTGATCATACATCATAAGTGTAATAAAACTTTTAAACAATGCAAGTGATTCCAAATTGCTGTCTTATGTTCAATTCATACATTTGCAACTGCTCTAAAATGGAATGTGAGTATCTGGGCTAACCTGAACATCTTTAATCAAGTTACTTACTTCAACTAAGACTTAAGTACTCAGCAATTTGAGAGTATGACTGATAATGGGAGTAACATGGAATTGTTTGGGCGGCTTGACTGGAGGAGTTTCCCTTGTCCTTTACAAGACTGGTGATTTTGGGAACAGGAAATACGAAAAACTGCAAGGCCATCGAAGCAGCAGGATTCATTCGTCCTTCTATAACAAAATATATTCAACCTCTTATTTTCCACAGGTTTTTCACTTTCAGAATAAAGCTGAACTGAAGTTTACAGGAACAACTGCATAAGAAGTACAGCTACATTTTTGATCCTTTCAATCTTAAGAGTTATGGATTTTCTTGGACTACATCTATTCATCTCTGCTCTGTAGCAGTTTCACCAGATCCTTCTGTATACAGAAGAATTGAAGCTGAATTTTCAAGCAGCAATACTGAAAAAAAAAAAAGGGGAAAAAAAAGCTACCTGAAAGTCCTTTCCCTGAGCATAATTCAGAGAAAGCATTTCCTGCAAAGGACTCCAGCTGTGAAATCTTCCAGCAGGTCTTACTAATTTGGATTCATCATGGCAGATTTCAAAGTCATACTCTGAAGAGCAAGAATTAAAATAGGTCAGCAGCACTGTGGGAGAAGCACACAAAAGCAGCATCTAGCCTGCAGTGGCTCAGCATCTCAAGCAAAACCTTGTGTCTCTGTGAGCTCAGAGAGGCAGACACGGAACGAGGAGCGCAGTTCACCGCAGGCACCGCACAGAGTGTCTGGGTGTTGCTCTGTCTCCGCACCTGGCTGCCACTCGCGCTCCTCCTCAGCTGCCAGCAGACCTGGGAAGAGCCTTCACCAGTAGGAAACTTGGAAAAGCATTCTCAACGTGACACTTTGCGCAGCATTCCCACTCCTCCCACACCCCCACACCCAGTGTTTCTCACTCCGAAGGAAACTCTCAAAATCTTCTTCTGAATGTGCCCATCATTCCTCTTTCAGCTAAAGCCATCACTGGAAAATAATCACAACCTGGATATATTCACCATTTGGACCTATGGTTTTGTTCCAGCTTAAATCTGATTTCTGCATCTAAATATATTCTCTATGGGCATTAAGGCAGGAACTGGCACCCTCCTCTCTCTACAGCTTCCAAAGCCCTTCTTATTAACTCTTTAAGGGCCAAAAATTAAGCAGTTAAATCACCACACAGAAGTTTCCTTTATGTTTTTTCTTTTGCACATCTTGGGTTTTTTAGACTCTTGTCTTGCAAATTTATCTTGGCTCTTGTTTCTTTATGCATTCATTACAAGCTCTTTACCACAGATCTGTCACAGGAAAAAAATAATCATTAATTTGTCCTAAACTTTTTTGGTCTAAATGCATTCAAAGAACTTCCAATGCACAGTGCACTTAATTCAGTCATAGTAAACAAGGAGGGATTGCCTAAAAACGATAAAAAATGAGACCTGTTTCAGGACACCACACTGCATTCTGAGCTGAGCTCATTTTCAGCAGAAACATTGATCCCTATGGATTTATCACATTCTGTCCTTGTGGCTATTACTATTCTTACAACTTCGGCACATCCATTTTGCTTTGTTTCCAGCATCTACGGCAGCCAATTCTTCACATCATTTGCCAATTTATATATTATAGTCTTCAGACTAAATTTACATGTGTGAGATATATTTAAAGTGTTTTTCTTCAGCACTGAGAGTTGTACATTTGCAGGCATAGTTTCACATACAATCCCACATGTTCAGATTTTGAGTGGGGATTTTAATACCTTTTACACATCATGTCACAAGTCTTTTTATCGCTATAATTAGACTGTAATTTTGTTTATTTCTATTGATTTATTTAATGTTAATTTACATTTCTTGCTATAATTAGCATATGATTAGCATTAGTCACAATGGGTGTCACCAATAACTTCTTTCTACATATATATAAATACTGGATTTCATAGGTTTTCTGAAGGATCCTTAAGACAATTTTTCCTGGGAATCCAAACCATATTTGTTCTGCTCCTAAATATTTTTTACAGATAAAATCAGTGTCTGACATCGCTGTGAATTCAGAGAAAAACAGACATAATTTTAATCTTAATTTTTGCTGTGTTAGGGCCTTGCAGCTCAGGTTAACTTTCAGACTGGTCTGTTCAGGGCACTGAACAGACCTGTTTCTGCCAGAAATTTATATGGTTGAAACAAGTAAGAGGGTATAAACATACTTGTGACTTAACAAGTCATTTTCTGTATTCTTTTTGTAAATAGCTCATGTTTTTGTACTAAATATTTCTCTACCTTTTTTCACCATCTGTTACTATAGTCTTTTCTTTTTTTTTTTTTTTGGTCTTTCTGAGAAAGAAGCAGAGCAAGAGCATCACTCCATGCAGTGACCCAGCCTGCCCCAGCACAAGGTCACCAAACTCTGTTAAACACCTACGTGAGGTGCATTTTTCACATCAAAGATGCTCTCAGACATTTTTACATGCTGGTCTGGGCAACTTCAGCACCGCTTTAGCAGATGTCTCTGTAGTATAGATTCCTCCTCCTTCCTTCTCTTTTTGGATCTAATTGTTTAATATGAAGGGCACAAAAGGGGCTGCAGAGAAGGACTGCAGAGCACAGAGAACACCTCACATCCAAAATTTGGATTTATCTATACTAATGACTTTGAGCCTGCAAGATGTTTTCAAGCTGAGGATGAATAAAGGTTCTATTTTACAACAGTAACATTCCCTGGAACCAAATCCGTTATTAAGCCTGCAAGAGTCATCCCTAGAATGAGGTATAAGAGAGTCAGAGGACAATGAGACAAAAGCATTCTGGTGTTTGGCTAGTTCCATTTGATTTTCATTTGCATTAGAACAGAATTTAATCTGTCGACAGACCAAACCAGACACTCAAAATGTAATATGTCAGATACAAAATTAATTTGGCAGTTCTACGACTAAGCTTAGAGTGCCCCAAGTAGTTCCTTTAATATTCCTCTCTGTTTAAAGCATAAATATTAATTCTATTTCAACAACTCTAAGTTACACCCAAATTAAAGAGCTGACTACGCATTGCCTGGGGGATGCTGCTCCTGCTTTACTGCAGGCAGAGAAATTCTGGGGCACATACACAGCAGCTGAGTGTTAGATCTGTGCATCTCCAACCACAATGTCCACCTACCCTCCCCTACACCAGATATTGTGATGCATTCATAAGGTACACCCAAAACAGAGGAGATCCAAAAGTGACCTTTCAGACAGAGATGCACACTAATATTTTTACTCTCAAGCAGAAATTGGTCCCTTTTTCCCTCACAACTGGTGTGTGTAACACTTTCTTTCCGTAAGGTATTTTCAGCTGAATCACGAATGGAAGGACCAGACTGGACCAAAGAGTCAAGTGCAACCAGAGACTCACACAAAAGAAAATAAGGATTGGAATATCATTACCTCAACTGTTTATTGTGCTGTAAAAATGGAACAAAACCCTTCTTTTAAATACACCAACATGGAGAAGAATACCTACCAGGATTCCCTAGTACAAAGTTTCAGCACTGGAGAAGCCTAGCTCTTTTGAGAGCATGCTGTCCAAGAAACATTTTGGGGAACTGAGAAGGATATGTGGGAACCTGCGCTAATGTCACAGGTTGTGACATACTGATATTGTCCAAAATCCCTGCCACTGCATGCAGCAGCAGTACTATCCTTCCCTCAGAGAGAAATGCAAACAGATTCTGCTGAAGCACCTGAATTATCTCCAGGGAACACAAATCTTAGCCTGAATTTTTTAACCTGTAGTAGAAATGTTTTCCCTTAAATAAAACAAACATAAGATTCCATGAGATAGTGCTTCCAAGGCATTAATTATTTTTATGTCCCAGTAGGCTACCTGTTACCAGAGGAAGAGAGACATTAATTGCCTTCTGGAAGACAAATGGGAGCAACGTTTGCATGTGTATTTTTCAAGTAAGTTAATGTATACATTCAATAAAATCTCTACCTTATTGCCAAGATGATGTGTAATAAACTAGGAAAGTATCCATTCATGGAATAACAAGGTTTCGTAAGTGTTTGATTTAGGATGCACGCTCCAAACTGTACACTTCCCAAGGCAGGTATTGTGAGAAAAACAAAATACATTATTACACACCACAGAGCTCAGTCATCACGCTTACATTCGAAGGGCAAAGCTGCTCTAGATGTAAATTCACTTAGGATATGCAGCTGCACTACCTCGGTATCAAAGCAAACAGGGGATCTGCCAAGATGTATGGGGACAACAATGAACAGTATTTCTCTTTTTACACTGCTATTGTCAGTGTAAGTGGAACACTGCTCACCTGCCGACTGAGGCCAGGCCGGTGTTTGGAAATCTGAAAGTCTGAAAAAGAGCATCAGTGGAAGAACAAGCTGCTCCTGCAGCCCTGACACTCACCTGGGACTCAGCACGGCTTTGTATTGATCCTTGCTCCCAGAATAAAGCATCCCAAGACAGCCTATATCCAACTGCATTTATGGATGGATACAAACTACTGCCTAGTGGCAACTGTGAATAAAATTACTTTTTCATTTTTGCCTTGGGAGACTCCTAGAGACATTTTATTTTTAAATTCCTTGTCATATTCCTGAATTAGTCTTCTCTAGAGTTTGTATTTGCTAATTAACGATACAACAGAGCACAGAGCTCTGCTGGCAGTTTTGAAAGAGTTTTTGGTATTCCCTTCAATAGCAACTGATTTCTTTAATCTATGTCTTTAGCATAGAAATTGCTGGTTTTTCTGCAGAAGGTGTCATATAAACAAACCCAGACCTACCTTTAAACTGCATTGTTTAGTGCTATTAAGCTGCACAACAAAAAAATCTGTGCATACATCCCACAAACTTCCAGTTCAGTTTTTCACAGTCCGTTGTAGTGATCAGCTGCAAAGATGGACCACTGTATATCCTGAATAGCTGACTCCTGTCGCGGTGACCTCTTAGCCTGCCCGGAAGGCCAGAGGGTGACAGTGAATACCAGCAGAAAAGCGTGGGTCGCTGGACACTGAGCCAGTCAGCGTACGAGGTAGCGCGCGGCAAGGTGGAGGCAAAGGAGGAGAAGGACTCTTGGCGGCAAACGCAGTCCGAGTTTATTCACCCTCGAGAGGGAACAGACACGAAGGGAGAATGCCAGCCGAAGAGCGAACTGACAACGTGAAATGGGGTTTTATACCCCGGCTAGCAGGGGGAGGAAAAAAGGGGGGGAACGAAGATGGGGTAACAGGTAACCAATAGCAGTACTGTAGAAGAGGTTTCAGTTTAAAATAGCCAATGAACAACCAAAGAACAGAGAACTTTCTAGACACGAATTACATATGGAACGGGGGTAATACATAAACATGAAGGGGATACCCAATAGGGAAACTGGGGCTCTGGGCTCTTCTAGAAAAGAGGGCAGGTACGATAACTGATAGACACTTAGATGGGTTGTGCTTTTAGACTGGGGTTACACCCACAGTCTCCTCTCCACTCTCGCCCTCCGGGTCACTGTCTTGGGTAGGGAAATCAACCCAGTCTCTCTATTTTTGAGAATTCAGTGTCGCACACTGCCACAGACTCCTGTGTTAGAAGTGACAGCAACCGATCACCAAGTCCAAGCATCGACCCAGCACCACGACTGTGTTCACCATTAACCATGTCCTCAAGTATAGAATCATAAAAATCAAAAATGTTAATGGATATTCACTGTTATCAATCATAGAATCACAGAATGGTTTGGGCTGGAAGGGACCTTAAAGCTCATCCAGCTCCACCCCCTGCCATGGGCAGGGACACCTTCCACCAGACCAGGTTGCTCCAAGCCCCGTCCAACCTGGCCTTGGACCCTTCCAGGGATGGGGCAGCCACAGCTCCTCTGGGGAACCTGTGCCAGGGCCTCACCACCTTCAGAGTAAAGAATT
This sequence comes from Oriolus oriolus, assembly GCA_013400235.1. Classification (NCBI taxonomy): domain Eukaryota; kingdom Metazoa; phylum Chordata; class Aves; order Passeriformes; family Corvidae; genus Oriolus; species Oriolus oriolus. The sequence goes on from VXBT01000488.1 coordinate 223,595, forward strand.
TTTTCCATATATCTGATCTAAACCTACCTTCTTTCAGCTTGAAGCCATTCCCCCTTGTTCTGTCACTACATGCCTGTGTAAACAATCCCTCTCCGTGTTTGTTATGGGCTCCCTTCAGGTCCTAGAAGGCCACAGTTTAGCTCAGTTTTGACCAAGACAAATATCTACCACTGGCCCCAGCATCTGAGTAGAAACACACTGTTAAAATATGTAAAAATAAAAGAAGGTTGTTCAATTTCAAGGACAGCTTATTGCCTGTTTTCAGCTAATTTTTATTCATGCACATGATGGCTAAGGAAAGAACTTAACAGATGTTCCTCTATGCAAAGTTGTGCATTTTCCTCATGATTTTGCAGACTGGTTGTTTCAGGGGAAGGAAAAGGAGCAGCCATGCAGACAGGGTGTCTTCCGTGCCAGAGAGGGGGAGCAGCAAGACCTCTGGGACCCTACACATCTATTAACATCTATTTTATTCTGCATACTCTCAGTCCAGTGCATTAACAAGCATCGGTACTGGCAAGGGAAGCTTAGCATACAGCCCCTAAGGGGTCAGGAAACGCAGATGAGCAGCAGCAGTATCAAAAAGTAAAATGAAGAGGAAATTGTCCTAGATATGAAGAAAAAAATCATTAAGTGAATTATCTTTCTAACTGTGAAATCATGAAGAGAAAGGAAAAGGAGAATGAAGGGGTAAAAATTATTCTTCCTGGATGTATCCTTAGAAGAAAAGAAATCTTTAAGGTCTTTTCCTAAACTTTTAAGTGTAAAATCCAAAACCTTTCCAATTTCAAAATCATCAGAAGTGTTTGGAACAGCATATGCATTTAATATAATATTGTACCTCATGGGAACAATGGGAAAGAGTAATACAAATGATGAATAGGCTTCATTCATGAAGATTTCCTAACAGGCAAGCTGTAGGGAAAAAAGAGGAAAAGAGGAAAGGAAATGCAAAGAGGAACCTTGGGCTTTCTACTTGTAAAATAGTGTATTCAAACTTCCTTGTAAAGTAGCTGATGAATAACACATGCACTGACCTTGCGTTACAGTGGTCATTAGAGGAGAACACCACCATAAATATGTTTTGGTCACATCAGCACCTTTGGATTGCCTTGCTCTGCCTACTTTTAAATGTATTAAAAAATGCAGGCAGTGGATTCTGAGGGCAGCAGTGATGTAGTGGCTTGTGTAGGGGGGGCATAAAAGGGCACCAAATCACAGCAAACCTTTTCTAAAAAAGAAAACCTTTTCCTAAAACCTTTTCCGTAAAAGAAACCATACCAATACTATGATATTCAGTATCAACACAGAAGAGACCATGAGAAGACCCACCTCTCATGAGCTTCCTGTTCCTTCCCCCACTGGACAGCAATGCAGCACTTCCAGCAGGAGCAGATTTACCTGCTCGTATCATTAAACCTGGCCTGACCAACTCTCAAAACTTGAAATACTCGGCATTTCCCGGTGGCAATCTGCATTGGCATCTGGAATCCTCTAATGAATACTAAACAACTAACAATCTATAACCGGAGTCTGACATTCAAATATCTGACTAAATTTCTCTGTAAAACCACACGGTGGTCGATAAAAGTTGTTTGCATTTTCAGTGATTACGGTGACATGCCAACACACTTGAGCTGGTTTTCCCTGACGCTTGGTTATGGGAAGATACAACTGTAAAGACACAATGAGGCTCCCAAATTCTTGTGTGGGAATACTTTGTGGAGAATTTCAGGAATATTGTTATTGGCCCTCACTTCTTGGTTGTCACCTAAGGAGAATCAAGAAGTCTACAAGCAAAATGTACTGTAAACAGTGGATGACCACAGATAATGGAAATCTACTGCATTAATTGGGAAAATACAAATATTACATCAAATTAAAAACGAAAATAAAAAGAGCAGTTATTTCACATGAGTAGATGTTGACTCTCACATCTGTGCTCACGTGGTAACCAAGTAAGTGCTCTTGATTTCTATCTAGTCACGTATGAATTTGGGATTTGAATGTATTTTGATTATTTTTATAACCTTTTAAAGAGCAGAAGACAGAAATCTGAAATTTACGCAAATTGCTCTATCTGCTTATGCCCATGGTATTTTAGGCATGGCAAGTACAAGCAAAATAGAATGATGTTTTAACAGGAGTTGGTTGAAAAACATTCATTATTCTCCAGAGATCTTTCATCACTAAGTTTCATAAAATTAGAGTTGGACAGAAGTCAAAGAATAAAGCATTACTATTTTTTCATGTCAAATCAAAGTTTTTCTTTTCTTCAAAATTTTTCCAAGAAAATACTTTGATTTTGGAAAATGTCTTTTAAATAAGACCTTTGGAGATGAAAATCTATGTACTTTCCACCCTATATTTAGGTACCCTCACACATCTAAGAATAATGCTTGGGTAAGTCCTTTTTTAATTAAAAATAGAAAAAGACAAAAGAAAAATATTTCCATTGAAGACTGACAGAAAGCAATTGCTCAACATTTCTTGTCAACCTGCTTCAGAGGTTTTTGGGACCTGGAAAAGATGACAAGTCAGACAGTTTATGCCTCTCTAACAGAAGGCTTTTGCAATTTCATTTCCAGGGCTGTTGTAACACATCTCAGCTCTTTGGGAATCCAATCTGTTTAACCAAAGCAAATGCCATGATATATATATACATATATATAAATATACACACACACACACACATATATGCAACCACCCACCCCTTCTGAGCTGCATGCTCAGGATACCTTTTTTTAAAAAAATACCGACAGCAGCCACCAAGCCGAGCATGGGGCCTCGTACAGCCTGTGGCACTCCTACCAGTCCCATTCTCCTGGGGCTCTGGTGAAGCACCGTGCAAACTCGCATGCAGATTTTCTTCTAAGAACAACACAGGAATTCTTTTTCTGTCAAGGAACTAAATGTAACGTAGCCAGAGGTGCCCCTGTAGCCCGAACCTTTAGGCACATCTTACTCAGCTTCTCTGAGCTCATCTCCTCCTGACTTTTCATACTTTGCTTTTGCTTTTTTCAGTAGCTAAATGAACTCTTCCTATCTGGCCCTGCCTTGCTAAGTCTTTCCTCATCTGTAAGAGACCTACATGTGGTAAATAAACTCCTAATTTCAGGATTAGGTCCCACAGCTACTTCGAAAACAAGCCATCTCATACCCTTCAAATGCAGTTAACAGATTACACAGCGTCTTTTAATTTTGGTTTAGAAAACCAGCAACAGATGGAGATCTGTGATTTGAAGTCACTAGAAATGGCTGAGCTTTGAAGATAAAGACAAAGCAATAGGAAATGCTTGGTAAAGGCGACAGACAGAATTTACAAGGGCCTGTAGCACAACAGAGCAGCAAGATGAATACAACTGCATAAACATCAAAGATATAATTACCTGAAAAAGCAGAAAAAATCATTTCACTACAAGTATTAAAATAGGCAGCACATTCAAAAGTCCTGAGCACACAAAAATGATTGTTGCTCCAATGGCTTTGACTTACACCACCATCAGCAAGAACTCAGAGGCAGCACTGCCCCCACTGATGTCCCACTCTTGTCCAGCAACCAGCCATGGTACAGAGCACACCCCATACCTTCAAACAGCTTGTTTTTATGGAGCAGGTCATTGGATAGGGTAAATCAGCACATGGCTCTAAAGTTTCCCTGTAGAGTCAATGAGTATAATAGGAGAACTCATTCAATTATAAAAAAACGAAACACTGAAAAATAGTGTTCCCGAAGATCACAATACACAATGCATTGTGCAGGTCTGATGCCAGTGGGGCACATCCCTAACTGTGCAAACAATTCCAGCTCTTGGCACTGGTAATCAAGGTCTGAGCTGTATGTGATTATTAGAGACAGTGTCTTCAGTGAGTCTCTGTTTCTGTATCTACTCATTTATGACTTTAAATGATTGCAGTGCTACTATATTCCAGAAAAGCCATAAGCACACAATTCCCTGCTTGTTAAAACATCTTTACTAACAAGTTGCCTGTTTCACTTGTTTCGGCAAGATGGAAATAAACATATTTTCATTTGTGTTTCATTAAATTATTCCGCAACCCATATGCAGTGTCTTGATGCAGTTTGAAAGGTGAACAGATGGGATTTTATTTTTAGCTCACGTTAACACAGCCCATCAAACGCTCATTTGCCTGATATACTATCATAATATAGCTTACTATTCAGCCTTTAAAGTATATCTTTGCCTGCCTTGTAACATCCAAATGACAAAAGAGAACTGTATGATAAATATTTAATTACAATCATGATGATCACTTTGTCACTGAATACTAGCAACTGTAAGTGAATGGAAGAACTTGGGTTTTAAAGAGGAACGTTTAGCAACTGTGTGCTACTGAAATCAAAGCACATTTTTAATTACAATATTTCAAATACAGGTTTTTTTAAGATTGGAAGAGTGTTTGAGGGGACCAAATATTCGGTTTTATATTGATATGTGAGGCACTTGCAACACCTATTGGGTATTAGAAGTAGAGTGAAACTTTGTTTCAATACTTAACTACATGAGCTTTCAATTGCATATAGTAATTTTGCAATATTGCGATATGCAATAGTGCATACAACAAAGTATAGTCTACAAAAGATAGAATGATAAAGCAGATGTAAGAGCTAAAACTGGCTTGGGCTTCCTCACTCAAATCACAAAATACAGCTTGGAGAAGCCTCCACACTAGACTTCTAAATGTTGTATGTTTTGCACTGGGTACATGCGCAACCATGCAGAAGACTGAGTTTTCCAGGTTTGTCGCACTTGGACACGAAGGAACACACGCACAGGCCAGTTGTCAGGACAGGATCAGGAAGAGGGCTGACGGGACCCAGACTCTTTACTTTATACACCTTTAGAAAACACCGTGGATTGGAGGGTGAAATTACCACCCCTCAACCACATAGGTCAAAGGAGAAATCCATCAAACATCTCCACCTTAGGAGAAAGAATGAAAACATCTCAGGTTGGTTAGCATAACATGGCTTATGTTTACAAAAAGTGCGTGAGAACTCTATCTACAGAATTAAAAACACAGGTTTGCATGGTACGACTTTCAATTTTGCATTTTCTCGGCACATTCCACTCCACAGTCAAACTGCTCATCCCTCCAATGGGATCTATCAGCCAAAGGATAGCAGAGTCAATCCCCTGCACAGAGAGCATTTCTCCACAGAAATACCTCGCCAAGGGAGAAATGCAGTTGGGAGAGTTACGAAGAATCAAGAGCAAGAGCCCTCATGGATATTGTGCTGGCATCAGAAGGAAAAAATGCAAATTGTTCCCCAGAGCACCCCCTGTTCTTATGACCATCTCATACATTTTAGGGAAATCTCAGCAAATATGGAGGAAAAAGGACCACATCTGTGCAGCAGAGCCGCAGCAGGTGTTCCCTGTACTGGGGAAACCACCAGCAGTGTTCCAGTGCTGTGTCTTGGACAGCGTTGAAGCACAAGGGTGAACACTCAGGGCATGTTTCACTGCCATCACAAAATAAAGCAAGAGACCAAACCCACAAAAACTAGAATGAATCAAATATCTGTTTGCATCTGGACCAGCTCTCTTGGCCCTACTACACCAGGTCTATGTCCTTCTGTAGCTACTTCAAAAGTACAGCCCTCCTGCAGCAGGACTCGCAAGGGCGACACAGACTATCAGTGTGTGTTAGACAGTGTTAGAGCCAACATAGCAGCTTCTCTGCAAATAAGAGAGGTTTCTGCAGAGAAGTGGCTAATAATTTTCACATGACAGAGGAGGTGAAAAGTTTTCACACAACTCAAACACTGCCTTTCATTTTCATGCAGAAAATGTGCTGTGAGGAGCAAAATACCTTTGAGAAAACCACCACAAGACCTGACAGAAAGGATTTATTTTAAAATAGGCCTGTACCTTTAGCAATCATCAATGCTGCTCATTTGGAAATGTTGGGGGGAAATGGAGAAATTGCAGGCTGAAATGTGAAAGGAAAAAGTAGGTCTTGGTGCCTCACAGAGCTTGAATTTCATATTTGATGGGAAAGGCTAAATGTGCTTACATACCACTTACCGCTAAATCAACTGAGGGTAAGCAGATGCTACCCTCTCCGTCAAATTTTTGCTCATGGTCTGGGTTTCTATCTGTATTATGAATGTGAGAGACAATAGTGATAATAAAGTACCCAAAAATAGTACAAAATCCCATGTGAAGAAGATAAATCAAATGAGACAAGTCAGCTATATAAAAAGGCCCTAAATTATTCAAGCTGCCTAAACACCCAGAAGTGCATTCACAGCTTTATACTAATGATTGCAAATTCCAAACTGCATTGCTATATTTATTTCTAGTTTCTTTTTTCCCCCTCAGTTAGGCACAGAGGAATTAAGTCTTTAAATCCATATTTAGTCAGCAGACACTCTGTACTAATTAATATGGGAAACAATGACCATAGAAAAGGAGCAGATGGCTTGAAGACAGAGAATGAAGATAAGCTGAGAGAGATCTGTGTGAAGATACCAAGTACATACTCAAGCTTTCTTAAACACTGAAACCTATAATATAGCTCCTTAATGGATAGATTCGATTTGAAATAACATTTTAAGCAGAAAGGTCAGACGAGTCTCCACATTTAGTCAGCAATAAACCTTTTTTCCAAGCTCTTTCTCTGATCAAATCACATGAGAGAGATAAGATTATTTCCCTCAGGATTCTGATCATTGTGATTTTTGAAATATTCTCATCCCACACTAACAGCTAGCAATATTTCTTCATCCTTTGTTGGTAACTTTCCTAATGCGAGAATTAAATCTAAAACAGGGAGAGAAATAAGACGTAAGACTGGCAGTATTCAAATGATTTTTTTTTTCCTGGCTCGTGTTTCTAATACATAAGTTCAGAAGAAAAAAGAAGGAAAATGTGTTTTGATAATTTAGACATGAGTATTATTCTCCCATGTGAAAACTGACTCAGTAGAAGGATGGGTATGCGATCCTTCTTTTAACAGAAGAATCCCAGTTCTTGGTAGGATCACCACAGCCTGCAGCCCTAGAACAATACTGCAAAGCATTTGTATTCCTATTAATTTCTACGTTAAAAAAACATGGAAAAATAGCTGCAGCCACCTACTGTTCCTATTAATCAGGGAAATGACAAGGCAGCCTCAGGGGAAGCATCAGACTTTAGTAGTGCTGGGTCTCCCTCCCTTGGCCTCATTAGCCAGGAGAAGAAATGGAGGGAAAGGTGTTGGGAATTGCCCGTCACTGCAGCTGAAGTAGCACCAGCATTATGTTAAGGACATAAATAACAGAGGCTGAAAGGCTGCAGGAGCATTTCAGAAGACAGTGTGTTCTGACAAAGTTTTACATCTGGGAAAGCATCTAAGCAGTATGTTTTAACATCCTAAATTAAACCATTCATAAGCTTAAAAAAACCAAAAAAATAAAAAGCAGGGAAAAAACTTAATGAGTAAAACAACCCACACAATGTTGTGAAGAGAAACACAACATTTTGCTTTGTTTTTGTAGATATTGGGTAAAACACATGAAACACTTTGAGCAACTTTTCTTGCACAAATTTCAAAATGTGGAGAAAGCCGGCAGCCAATGTCTAGTCCAGGTGCTGCTCGTTTCACCCTGAGGCTCAAACCTCTGACTGAGCATTCACTCTTTGTACATTTATTGAAGCACCTCTCTTACCTGGGTACTGACATTAACTCTCTTTGGTTTTCTTTGCAGCTTCAGTAACACAAATTTTAATCCCCCTTTCCCCTGTGCAGGCTCTGTAAATACTGTCGCACCTGAACCCAACCAGCACTCGTGTTAATTCACTCTATTTGTTCACTAGCCATCACTGCCTTCAGTACTTCCAGCATCTAATAGGAGACCTGGACGTCTCTCCACAGGATTCTATTTAGGGCAAAGGACTTAAAAAAATTCTTCAAATTGTTAATTTCCTGTTGCATTAAATCTTCAAATCTTTGCTAGCTCATGCCTTTATGCCATGATCATCAATTGATCTTTGCCCCATTTTTAGCATCAAAGACCAACAAAAATTATTCTAAAGGAAGTTAGGAGTTTCTCAAGAAGCAAAATAGGATTTCATCTTTTCCACCACAACTGCATCTCCAAAATGACAACAACATTAAAAATTATAATTTAGCTGGTTTTTCTAAGGGTGTTTGTTTGTCTACTTCACCTTCAATCAGCTTTCACATTTGGCCTCTGAGCAGCCTTCACAAGGCTATAGACCATGGGTAAGGTCATACCAGGCTAGAGGGAAGGAAGGAGGAAAACCTTAGGGATACAGAGAACAGTTTATTCTTAACCAAGGAAAGAAAACTTTCGTGCAACTTAGTGGTGTGTCTCACTGAATATGACTGACACGCAAATATAGTCATTCCCTCGAATTATCAAAAAATTCTTTCCCTCTATACAACTTTTTTAGTAGATAAATAGAGCTACAATTTTGATCACACCATGATGAATTTTAAATTCCCCGAGTAATTTTCAAATGAGTTTACTTGCCTATAACTTCTTCATCAGCTTGAAACATAATTTTACAATGCTGTTTCAATTCATGACCAGTTTTCATGGGTTTACAGACACATTTCCTTATTAAACTAATCAAAGCTAAGAAATTACATAACAGGAAGGGGGTTGTGGGTAAAAATGCTGCACTGAAATAAAGAACATACACATAACCTGCACCTAAATAAAGCACTCTGAAAGGCACTCCACTCAAAGTCTCATTAAACTTCAATTTGTTTCTATGATGTTTCTGTGTCTCAATATACAACTCTCTAACCTTTCACCTTTCCAAGATGTAAAATTAACAATACTGACATTTACAGGATATTGGCTTAAAAATGTCAGTAGGGGAAAATAAAAAACTGGAAACAGAACAATATTTATCAGTTGCGAAGATTTGGCCATGATAAACACTAACATTACCCTTGACAAAATTGTACATCTGGAAGTATTTTTCTCTTCAAAGTATGAGTTTCTGTATTTCTGGCAGGTGGCATTTATATAAAATGTATGACAAGAATTACTATGGTAACAAAAGACATATTTAAAAAATTATTATTTTTCCCATTTCTCTTTCATTTTTCTTTCAGAATAGGTTAACTCAGAGCACTAAGAAATCCTTGTTGCTTTTTCCTTGGCTCTGCTATTGAGCTTCCTGAATTATTGGCCTTTGGCCAAAGATGCTGGGCTGTCCAGGAGCCTCAGCACTCTGAGGTGTTGCCCTGCTTTCATTTCAGATTCTAAGGCAGGTTGCAAATCACGGCTGTTTTACTAAAGGATTCCAGCAGAGACACTTTTTAAAATTGCATATGAAAAATAATAGGTACATTACAAGGCCCATCTCTTGGGATATTTAAATTAGATGGAGAAAAAATTCCTGGTAGCTAACATACCATCCAGTAGAGAACAATCCCAAAGGAAATGGGAAGCACTTATTAGTTTTACTTCTACTCCTCTATAACTTACAGGATGCTGTTCTAACAGACATATAGTTCCATTCCACTGAAATAAGGCTATTTTATTGATTTCAAACTCTCTCATAAACTTGAAATATTTTAATTACCAAATAATCCATTTTGCATTTCACAGGCAGCAATTTGCTGAGCAACATAAACCTAACAAAACAATGCCTGATTGAAAAAGTGAAATATGTTCCTGTAAACAGAAAGTACCTGGTGTGTCCTTGAAGTCTATTGTCTTGGGAAGGTGCCAGAGAAAAATATTAAAACCCGCAATTCAAGAGAGGATTTTCTTGGTTTTAATAAGTCAACTTTTGAAATTCTCATAGATTAGCATAAGACAGAAACCCTCCAACATCTGCACTTCAAAAATGTTCAGAAAACAGGGTGGGGAGATAAAAGGGAAATATCTGCTATTGAGTCCACACTGAAGACAGACAAGAGAAAGCTGATAAGGGTCTTCATTCATTGATGTTCAGTAATATTTGTTCTCAGTCTAATGTCACTTATCTCACAGCAAGTTAATAGCAGCCAAAAATTTCCTTCAGCATCCAATACTCCTCTTAACACCAGCATAGTACCTTCAAAGCCACGTCTGGCAGCACTGTACATACAAAAGCAAATGAAAATCTGTGCTCTCCTTGTGTCAAGCCCTGCAGACACTGTGCTGGAGCCTGGGCTGCCACAAGGCTGCTCTGAGCTCCCACACAGCAAGTCCCCTTCACTGCTCTGAAGGAATTTAATTGTAAGAAAAAACTGCTCTCCCCACTTTGCAGTGAAGACACAGATGAACAGAGATGTCATATCTGCAAGTAAGAGATGTTAAAATCAGATCTTTAACCTGAAGGCCACACCAACATGCTGCAGGGTCTGTCACATTTCTCCTTTGTTAGCATAAATAATTCTTGGTTGTGTCAATCAGGGTGGCTGCAAATGCCTTTGAAAGCTTTTGAGGTCTGTAGATAGGCCACAGGAATACCACATTACAGCTGAATATGCAAGACTATTATATTTCTTAAAGTTAGGCCAAAATCAAACACTGCAGAGATGAGTATAACAGTTCTCCCCATGCTACAGAGCTCTATGGACTCCACAGCTTTGCCTGAGGCTCCACAGTTCACGTGATAGAGAGACATGGATTTAAAATGCCAACTGTTGCTCATTGTAAATACATATACTATGGAATTGAAATTACCAATCTGCTACAGCAATGCAGTTTTAACCTGCAAGAAACATAGAAACAGAGAATAATCACTGTAAAAGTAAAGTAAGCAGAGGACTATTCTTTTAATTTAAGATGTGGGATGTTAAGGCTTGTTCTCAAGATAAATTAATGCATTAAAATTGAACTCAGATTTAATCTTTTTTTTTTTTCCTTAACTTGCTTTCATTTCCCAGTCCCCATTTGATCTGAATGAGTATCTGAAATGTTTAGAACAGCAGTGTGGTTACCCCTTACCAAATCTCCACCAGAAATCTCCTTTAAAATATTTCAGCTTTCTTTTCCTTTCCTTCTGCAAACAGCAAGACAAAGGAAAGGGGGAATAACAACTGAAAATAAACTCACAGCCAGTTTAGCTGGAAGAAGTGCTGTGGTTTTCCTTGGGCAAGGTTACCTAAATCCACACCATCAGTTCCCATAGGTTAGCACAAGGAGTAAGTGAGAGGCACTCACAATGCACAGACCTGATCAGCCAGAACCTGCCAAAGAAGTGGAGGAGCAAGTCCTCGTGGTTTTTCAAGGTTTTCTGCTGGCTGTTATCATTGTGGTGTGCAACCATCACACAGCAGCTCTAACATAACCATTTTGAGTGAAACTTTAATCAGTACCAAAGCAAAGTCACTTGGATGAACACTCTCTTCCCTGCTGGTGTCTGGGTGCAGATATGCAAGAAGCAGGAGAGGAAGACCCAACTTTCTCTGAGTTTGGATGCAATGTGACATTTCATTGCATTCTGCCTTCAAATTAGCATTTCAAAGCCTAAGCCTCTCTCACCCTTGCATTTATTTCAGTTGTTCTTCAAACGCCCTGACTGTCCCTTCTCTCCCTCTGACATTTCTGTCTTCCAGAGCCAAAGTCAAAAATGCTAAACATAGAACAAATCCAGTGAGGAGGCACCCATCATCTTTCTTTTTATGCCACAGAACTCTATGTGTTCCATACACCTCCAAATTCTTCCTACAGTTGACACTGGGATCGTGGTGTTTGGTGGGTAAAGCTCTGAGGAGGGAGAAGGTGACTTCATCCTTGGGGCATTGGAGCCCAGGAGAGAGAAAGAGATCCAGATTTTCCTTCTCACTGTTGGACAAAAGAGCAGGAAAGCCTGAAAGCCTAGGGAGGGAGGGTGAAGGACAGGCAGTGCACGAGGAAGGGCCAGGGAACACCATGGCCCCTCTCACCAGATGCAGCTCCGGTCAGAGGGCGGCCCGGGGCTTTATTTAAAGCACGACAGACATGCTGCCGAATTTTCTGCTTCCTGGCTCTGGCTTGGGATGCTGCCCACTGCTGTGGGAGCTGCATGGAAAAACCTCAGACAGAACAGCCATTCTCTGCAACCCTTATTTCCAGTTTGGAGGACTTTTTTTTTTTCCTGATGGTTTCAGAACTTTAAAGTTTTGGAATAAATCTGCCTTAACACCCACACTTAAAAATGCAAATAAGCTTTTCAACAATGAGGCTCCTGAAGAGGAGAGTTTACTGAAAATGTAAGGCTCTTACACACTAAGCCACATTATCCAGGAGGGAGGAGACCTGTGGGAAGAGGAAAAAAAGTGAGTGAGCCCCATGCAAAATGCATGAGTCTTGATAGCTTCCTCTAGTCCACCATATGCATATTTCATGAATTCATTACAGCAACTACTGCATCTATAAGTCAAATAAGCCAAATTGTTCAAATAAAATGACCAGTTTGATATACAGAAAACAGACACTGTTAGAGGAATACTGACAGTCTCCACACTGAAACTGCCACATGGCTGTCAAGACTACCCAGTGTCCTGTAGGCTTGGCCAGAAGAAGAAACAGAAGAATAATTGTTCCCACAGCATCTGCATGAATGACTAAAAGGACTGATCCTCAGAAGCAATTGTAGCTTCTGAGCTACAAACTGTAGTTCCAGTCATTGCTAACTCACATCCAAAATGAAAAGCCCGTAGATGACACAAGATGTTCACTCTCGAGATCTGCACAGGGACAAACACTAAAAGGACGACAAGGACCAAAAGAAACCAGCAGTGGGAAAATACTCTGTGCTTCCTCCTGTCAGACTGAGTGCTATGTATTCTGCACATGGGAACAGCTTGAGAATAAAATGGGAATGACAAATTCAGGTTGTCACACAGTCAGACACGGTTGTTCAGTGCTTTTGGCAAGGGGGAATACCAGCTCCAGACAGGGCCCTACGCTGCTTTATTGCTTTAGTATTGGAAACCATTTTTGATCACCCTCAAATCCACTCCAGCAGGCACCAACCACGGGGAGATCGCCTTCCCACACCCTGGACGCAGTGGGAACTCAGTGTACAGAGTCATAAGGATCTGTAAGTTCTGCGCAAAAGTATAAAAAAGGAGGCCAATACCAATGGAAATTGCTTATCCAGCAGATGCATCACTAAGAAAAGCCCACTCTGTTTACCAGCGTGGATACACAAAGATTCAACAGTATTTTTGATCTGACTGATGAGAAGTCTTAAAAATGGAGAATGATAATCTAAACAACCTTTTCTTTCTTGAGATTCAGATTAAAATAGAATTTAGACCTAAAAATCTCCAAATTTTGAGCAGCAAAACACAATTCAAGGTTTTAAGACTGAGACTCACAAGGAACGTCATGGGAGCATTTCAGCAGAGACCAGGAGGGTCTCACCACCATCCACCCCGACCTTCCACACACCATGTCCCAAACTCAGCACCCTCTGACTGCATGACCTGGGTTTCTTTGGGGTGAGATGAAGCAATAAACCTCTTCTCCAAAAGTGCATCTAAAGCTCTTCCACTGGTAACAAACACTCATCCACAGCACTGGACTAGGCAGAGGTAAAAGTGGAAAACACCACCATACTTCATCAGGTATTTATATCACTTCACTGTTATTGTAACACCGATCTGATCCTCCTTTCCAACACAGACATAGCCAAACAGCATCCCAGATTTTCTTGAAAAAAAAAAAATTACGTCATTATTATGTTTTGGAGGCATGGAAATCTAATGTTTTTATTTATCAAGTTTATTAATCAATATTCACAACCCGAGTATGGTTTTCAAGGCCCACTTATATTTAGTAGACTTTCAACTTGTCACTGTCCAAGTACTGCCTTAAAAAAAAAAGAATGATAGGAATATTTAACCTTTCTTTTCTGGATACAAAATAAATGAAAGTTTGTGAACTTTTTACAGTAACATTTGTGCTTTGAATGAGCATAATGTGCCTCCAGCAAAGCTGTACGACATTCGCCACTTCACAGTTTAAAAGTGTGTTCTAATAAAAGGTCAAGGGAAAGAGAAAAATAAGGGAAAGACCTTCAAGGTTATAAATATATTAGACAGGGAAAACATTTCTGCTCTGCTAAATGCCTGTTTAAATATAAATCTATTAGTCTGATGAGGTTAAGACCCAAATGTAAATTTATGTCTGATTTTGAAAAGAGAGTGGTGGTATTCCCTTATTTTCCATTTCCCTCCATTTTCTAATTCTCTTCACTTCTTCCTCTTTTCTTTCCAACTGTTCCTGGGGTTGCCAGGGTTTGGGACTTTCAGATTTAAAAGTAAAGCCAGAAGATTTAATAAAAACATCTCATCAGAAGAAATTGACTATTTTCTGTGAGAAGTCGGTGTTAAATATTTTGAAGGGACAAATAAACCGTGTGATTGACCATAAAAAGTTTTATAAAAATTTTCAACAATCACAAAATTAATTCTTTGTCTGAAGTTTTAGAAGGGGTCTGAAGCATGTGTACAACTTAAAACCATTTTCCAGCCTTTATGTTGTGGAAAGACTTTCTTGACAGTTACTGTGTGTGTCAAAATTGGAGAGGAGTAGATTGTCCCTTCCCAGTTTGGGCTTGTGAATTAACAGCCCCTCCTTGAAAATGTGTCCAGCTCTTCTAAACGCCTTGGGACTGAAGGCACATGGAAGTTTCAGATTTCTGCAGTATCAGGGACCAAATTTGTCCAGCAGCTGCATCACTTTTGTCCAGGACTCTCCACTAATCCAAACCTCGTTAAATGTCTGTCATCAAAAGAATCTGCCTGTGATAGTAGAACTCTAAAAAACTATTAGCTTACTTAAAAATAATTTATTCTATTTTTCCATAGGGGAGGTCTATTAACTTATATTAGGCATATATACTGATATTTTAAAATGTATTTATAGATTCCACCTCAGTAAGAAATACATACCTTTCATATAAAATTTTATAATGCCTAAACTTCTGCTTTATACTTTCTAATTGATGATTTTTTTATTGCTGAAAGAATAATTCTAGCATTTGTAATAAGAACTACTCATTTAAATTAAATCATATATTTTAAAAATGCCATGCACAGGAGCTGATTAAATATCATAAAACTTACACTGCTCTGTTAATTTTTTTCTCTTTTTTTAACCCCGTTGTATATTTCAATTTCTAATTTGTTTTGACTGATATACTGTAAACTTTAAGGTTTGTGATAAATCCTGCATCTGTGACCATTTTGCCGTTTAGGTTAGAAACTTTTCCTCTTGTATTAACATGCAACCCCGAGCCTGAAAATTCTTGCAAGGTAACTTCTTGCATCTCCTTTTGAGATATCCACCAAAAAAAGCAACAATTAACCATAGAAATTCTGTACCAATTTTTACTTTGCTACTAAAGATTAAGAAAACATCACAAAAACAACAAAACCATGCTGATTTACAAGATAGCTAGAATTTGGTGTTTACCTGAATAGTAGGCAATAACAAGAAAAACCTTGGTTCTAGAAAAAAAAATAAATTCCAGCATTCAAAAAATTACAAAAGTATAATCAGGTTTACAAAATAAAAGGGAAATGAAAACTCTTACTTCAATTTTGTTCCCTGCTTATTTAGATATTGCAGAAGGCAAACATGGGAATTTTTAAAAACTAGAGCTGGGAAAAAAATATATATGAATTTCTTCTATTATGTAATGCTTGCTAAAATCAATCTATTTATGTCATTTGGTTAGAACATTTATCTTTGGTGCTTAAAATCATCTATTTTTTATTACCAGAATCACAATGAAAGCCTCATTTAAAATTTTCTTTAAAACAAGGATCAGATTCACTGCATTAGTTAAATTTGGTATGTTGGGAAGATTAACTTCCTGAATACTCAAAGTGGGTGGAAAAAAAGCCCAAATCCTGTACCCTGCTATGTTGTTCTTTTCTGTTTCACTGTGCCAGTGGTTTAAGTCTGGTTTGCTCTTAAAGCTTTGCAGTGTGCCCTGCGAGTTGCAGAGGTGTAGGCAAGTAACTGACTCAGCTGGAGTAAAATACAAGCCTGGATGAAAATACTTCCAGGAATTGATGAACTGAATATCTAACTGTGAAAATTTGCATTAGACTCTTAAAATCAGCAAATTTGACACTACTTTTATGTGGCAGATCACCCAAAAATTTGCCTAAACTTTCTCTGGGCTGTCAGTAATGTGGCAAAAAGGCTTTCAAACATGTCATCCTTATAGGGCTGATAGCTTTAATTCTTGCTGCCTGAGAATTTTTAGGTAAAACATCTCTTTTAAGAGATAAAGACACTTTGTCAAAACTGAAAAATTTATGTGAAATAGGATTCAAGATGTTCCCTGACGCATTTTTGTGTAGATGTTTTCAAACATCCTATTGTCATAACTGCAAATTGAAGTTCCGTTAGAAGCGAATTTTTTAAAATATTGCTAAGTACCTGACATGTGCCTCTTTTTTTTCCCCTTTAAAGATTTAAAAGATTTTATGATGCCATCCTGATTTAGGATAAAGTTTTTCGAATACAAAACCAAACCAAAATAGCACTTCTTACTTAGTGCTACTGCACACAGATTAACAAGAGCTCATAATCAGAACTGAACTTCATAAACAGGTCTTCCATTCAACAATCAGCTTTCTAAAAAGTCATTGCACATTTCAGAGGGAGAAAAAGATTTTCTGAGAACTCCGCAGTTTCATACTTACAACACTAATTATATTTCTTACCACTAGTTCAACTCTGCTCGTAGGTGGAAACAGCCAAATCATGGAAATATGAAGAATAATGCTTTGTGAGATGAATTTCAGCTTCTTCACCCCTTTAGGATGATATTCAGACACTCATAATTCTAAAAATTGCAATTTTGCATCTGCCATAAAATTAATCTACTTTAAAACATGATCCTGAATGGAAAGTCAATTTTTGCCCCACTTCCTTAGGGAAGCAGTAAGAGTTTGTGGCTGTAAAGAATATTGTGACCATGTATGTCACCCTGAGTTTTGCAGTTCTTCAATGTTTTTAATGCTGTAGATAGAGTTCTCACACACTTTCTGTAAACATAAGCCATGTTTTGCTAACTGTTTTATTTTGTTTTCATTCTTTCTCCTAAGGTGGAGACATTTGATGGATTTTTCCTTTGACCAATGTGATTGAGGGGTGGTAACCTCACCCTCCAATCCACGGTGGTTTCTAAGAATGTATAAATAAACGAGTGCAGGTCCTTTCCGGGCCCTTGGCATCTTTTCCTGACAAAGCTAAGTCTGTGTTGTTCTTTTCGTGTCCAAGTGCGACACATGTAGGCACTGGATGTACTAATAATAAAAGCTCATTGTATGCTTAATTTGCCCCTCATTTCTGAGCATCATCTGCTTATTTTACCCTTGGTAACATCCACTATGCTTTTATTTGCTTTTCACCAAATTATCGTTGTGCAACACTTTTCATATCAATCACAGCTTCAAGCAAACTTGTGAACATCAGGTCCATACCTCTTCCATGAGGACAAGAAAAGAATATGGAAATGCCTTGAGTAGGTGATTATAGGGAGTTCAGAGTTATTTGTTGCTCTTTTAAACTGTCATTCAAAGCAATGCTTTAAAACTTCAGGTTATCAGAAGCCCAGTGAGCTGCTATCAAGTTCTCCAGAGCCCTAATGAAAATGGATTAAAGTGTACTGCTCCAAAGCCTCCACTACATTACTACATATTCAAATGTAGAACAATTTCACACTATCTTTATAGAAATGCATATTCATCTTTCTATTCCTGTCCATCTCCAGAAATTAATTAATCCACAAAAGGTGAGGAACAATGAAAATCTACAGTGATTTTAACCAGACACATATAGGCAAGAGCATGCCACTGCCAAAATATGCCGTACAACTCAGTACCTACTGTCTTCGTTAAAAACTCCATATGCTATTTACAGTGCAATATTAAACAGAAAAAGGTATCAAAAAGATTTTCATAGTTTTAAGCAGAGAACAATTGCTGTACAACATACCCCATCCTTAACATTGCTGCCATTTCCTAACAAAAAGATATTTTTACAGTATTTATAATAATCCTTGACTTCTAGAAATCATATCCAAATAATCTTCCTAACATCAGGCACCCCGTGTCCTTTGATAACATTTTCTAAGACACTGTGGCAGAGAATGCCACCCCCCACCAGGTATGTCAGACACCAGTTGACACACAACACTCGCCACTGGATTACTTCTCAAGCACTCTTGATAACAAATGTTTGAAAAACTAAAGCAGCTACAGAGTACTTCAGTTTCTCATATTTAATGAGCTGATAACCCTTCAACAATTTGCTTTTGCAGCAAAGAGATATCAATGACAAATACTAGAAATAAGGCAATTAATAAGTGACACGTTATGCAGTAAAAGTAAATTAAACATAAATCAAAACCAACATAAAGGGGCTGTACTGAGCCACACCAAGAGTTCATCCAACCACGGCTCCTTGTTTCTGACAGCTGCCAGCAACAGAAGTCTGGGAAAGCAAGCAAGAACCACACAAGCATGAAATGCTAATTCCATGTGACTCTTCCAGGTTCCAGTTGTTACCACCTCAGGGGCTTCCGACACCAGGGATTGCATTTTAGACCACAGTCACAAGAGCAGAGTGCATCTAACACCCTCCTGGCTTTTTCTTAGCTAAATATGCCTGCTGACTTCCTGAAAATTCACAAACCCTGAAAAAATTGATTACAATAAATGACCAATGATTCAGAAGTCAGACTATTAGAAGAAACTGGAAGCGTTGTGAGATTACAAGCCTTTACTAAGAGCAAAACCAGCGTTGGATGAAACAGCAAAAACCTGTGCATGGGTGTAAATGGATGCACGTGTACTTAAAGCTGCATACACACACGCAGACATTCTGAGCTGCACACCCTGAACCCACATCAACAGTTTTTTGATGGAGAAAGCTTCAGGCTGTACTTCCAGGATACTCTCAAGTTGCTAGAAAATAAGAAGAGAAACCTTTGATGGCTTGTTCCATTACCCCGTTTAATTCCTGCGCTGGATATGAGGAAACCACAACATAAGGAAACAACCTCAAAATTGCTTGGGCTACACTGTCTGGAAATCACCATTTTAAGCAAGTTTCAAATCATGGACATACCTGGCAGCAGTGTTCTAGACTTTACTTTGGAATACAAAAAAATTACTTGTTTTCTGTGTTTTGTTCCATGTGCAAACACATTTTTACACAATTCTCCAGCATGCTGAAGACACATTTTGAGTGTAACCAAGCAAACTGCTTTGCATACAAAAATATTCACTAACGTGTTTCAAAATATATTTCAGTGTAGTTTATTATCTCCATGCACATGAAATACAGTTCACACATGAAACTATAAATACTGAATATTTGAAGTAACTCTTCCACTGAGAAACCTGAAAAAAAATACACTGGCTTAAATATATCTTTAGAAAACAGTCAAAATAATGAATAATTTAAAACAGAATGAGTTCACTAACAATTTGCAGGAGAAGGAGCTACATTCTATATGTCCTTTAGTCAATATTCTCTCTACTTCTTGCAATTACTTTTCATAGCACATTATCTAGCTTGACATACTTGTTGTAACAATTATGCATTCAGAATATTACTTATTCAATGTAATATTCTCCAAGACCCCCTAAAAATGTTTTTTGAAATTAATTGTGCCTTTTTGTTTCATCTACCTTTTTTAATTTTTTCATCTATTCCAGGACGTTCCAATCCATTTTCTATGCCAGACCCATAAATCTGAATGGGGGTGGGAAATTACATATTATAAATTAGCCCCTCAGCTGAAGAATCCAAGTACTGTTCACACTGAACTTGCTGAAAAAAGACCCAGTTCCAGCTGTTTTCCAGCCTCTGTGGGGTCAAGGGCATCTGCTCAGGACAGTGGGGAAGTCCTCAGAGCTTGACCAGCTTCCCAAAGTTGGGAAGACATCATTTTTGAAGGAATACTCCTGAGGTCCAGTTTTGACAGATTCTGACTTCATCCAGGTGAAAACAAACCGAGGCTAGGAGGTAAGAATAAGGTAACACAAAAATAGGAGAAAGAATCCCAAAAATCATGCAAGGTTCAAGCTGCAGCTGACTGGCTTTGCCACATTATCTCCTTCCATCTCCTTCCGTCTCGTAAATACTTGGGATCATAAAAACATTGTAATATCTTTCTGAGTAACAGATGTTATTTGGCTCGTACTATGGCTCTAAGTGCCAGATCGCAATGACTTACAAGAATCCAGAGTACAGTATGTTTTTCTATTGCTTAGCAATTCATGGAGCTGAAAATAGGAAATATCATTGAAATCAACGTATGTCTAATTGTTTTGATGGCAATTTGCTTTATAGGAAGCTGTAGGTTTTTATTAGGAATTTTTTATTTCATGGATGTCTATTCATTACTTCCTAAAAATAGAGATTTGTGTTCCATGTGAAGCTAATGGATTTACATCATGCTATCAGAGCATTTACATGGAGCCTGTTGCTGGTCGATCCTCCATTCACAAAGAAAGGCTCAGATTCCTGCATCTGAAAGGTTGACATCACAAGGAAATATGATTCAGGGTGCAAATCTTGAATGTGCTGAAAGAATCCCCAGGCTGTCCAGGACTGGTCCTTCCTTCCGGGTAATCCCACAGACCAAAACTGAGAACATCTGCATTTTGCAGGTGAAATTCCTGCCTCTCAGAGATGGTTTTTTTCACCCAACCCTTCTCCCTCACACCTTTCTGAAATTAGGACTTTACTGTTGAGGAGAAAGTATTCCAGGGGCTACAAAGCTCTCCCTATTCCACCTCCCAGGCAGAGGAGACTGTGCCCCCTGTGCCCCACACGTTCCAGGGGATGGCTGTGCTAGAAACAGAGATGCACAGCTCTCATGGAAAGCACATCACAGTTTAAATCACATTTAAATTCCAAGGTTTCAGAATGTAACAGAGTGTGCTGCAGTGTTTGCTCAGGCTGTATATTTCATGACACAGTCAAAATAATGTAAATATATATTAAAAGTCATGAACATGGAGGGTAGGACCCTGCTTTGTGCCGTGCAAATACGCTCAGGGAATAGAGACTGTCCCCAAATAATCTGAAAGTGAATTTAGCTCTTCGGGTGCTTTACTTGAAAACAAAATATTAAGCCTAAGCACAAGAAACTTGAAATATTTAGATAAATGTTAAATAATAAAAAGATAATGAAAAAAATGAACACATTTTGGACTCGAGGGTTAAACAACCAAAGCAGTCACAAGCAAGTGGATTTATAGAAACTGTAGAATACTATAAAATGCATATGTTTGCATCAGTAGAAATGAAGGTGCCGGCTGAATCAGTGAATAAAAATTTGCATTTTATAATTGTTTCCACAAAAGACTGAGAACATCATGTTAAATGACAGCTGTCTTTTTCTCTCTCTTTTCTTGAAACAGACTTGTCACCAGCTTCACCACCTTTGTTCAGCCGTCAGCAGATAATGTGGTGGTTCTGGAGCATTTGAGTTATCCACAATCGTATTTTTTAAAGTTTGGGGGTGGGTGGGGGGAATGTGTGTATGAGACATTTGGGGGGTGAGGTGTGTTTGGTTTTTTGGGGGTTTTTTGCATGTAAATGAAAAATACATTTTTTTCATTGCAGTTGTAAATTTAACAATTATCAAGAGAAGTATTCATTAGTACCATAAACTGGCATCCTGCCACCCATGCAAGAAGTCACCAGGCTGCTGCCGTTACTGAAGTTTTATTAGACAGACCTTCTTCTAGCAGGATCCTCTTTGCCTGGGATAAACACCCTCATAAATAGGTAGAACTGGTATGAATATGGGCCATAATGGAGGGGGAGCAATGACACAGGATCAGAAATCCCTACCCAGATTTTGAAGATACGAACACTGAAATCAGGAAAACTGCAAATGTTTCTTGGAATGGAAGCAGCACAGGAAGCAAAGCCTGCTCTTGGAGAGGCTGGGATGCTGCTTCCAGAGAAGTGTTGCCAGCAGAATTTTGTCAGCTGCACCTGACAAAAGTCAATTCATGGTGAGAAAATTGATAATAAACATTTCATTCTGTGCTTAGATTTTATATCATATAGCTGCTAAAGGATTAACTAACATTATAGATAAAAACAGTGAAAATAAGAGTGAAATCTCACTGGCAGTCCGTGGTTGGCTTGTAAAGTGTGTTAAAAACCCAATAAAATGTAATGAGTGAGTAGTACTTGCCCACCAAAGCAGTACTTCTGGCCTCCTGTCAGAAGGCTACAATTTTGGAGACCCACAGGCTACTTACAGTGGCCATTTATTGGAAAGATTTTCTATAAAGCTATGCAAAAACACCTCCTGATATTTCATAAGGAATCTCTTCAGACTCCTCCCTCTGTAAGGCATCATACCGCACAACTAGCACATCCAGTACACAGAAGTAAAACAGTTTTGCCAAAGTGCTCACTTGCCAAATAGCTTTAGCTTTTATTATATTCAGGAAAAAGACAATTATCTGGAACTGTATCACTTAATAAAAAGCCTTTTATAATCTCCTGAGTTTCCTCCTCCTTTTATGCGATACACTAGGAAAGACTACAGGGGTATGGCACACCAAGGATACAGAAACCAAAGCCATACATAGTTCCGTTTTCTATATGGTTTCCTGGGATGCCTTTTGCTGAGAATATTATGCACATCTCATAAGAAATAGCTGAAAAATGGCCACAGCTGGCCTTACACAGTCCCACCATGTGAGCTGCCTTTTAGTGCCTGAACTTCACTGCCCTGTATCCCATTTAACACCTTATTATCCTTCTCCACGTTTTGTAGAAAACTCTGCCCACAATTCTAATGCAAAAAAAACCCGTGATAAGCAGGACTCGAACCAGAAGCAGAGGAGTCTTTAAAGTCAGATCTTTTACTCTGCTTCCTTAGCACTGCTCCAATTATTTAATTATTCAGGGAAGGAGCAAGAAGATGGGTTTCACCTTGAGAGCACTGAAGGCTTCCCACCACCTAAGGCTGTTCCAAAGACCTCCTGCCTCCCTCCCTCCAGCTCAGCCAGGGGAGCAGCAGCTTCAGAGGCTTTCATCATCCCAAAGCCAGCTTTGGAGAATTGCCTCTATCCAGATATTCACCAGGAGCCAAGCTGGCTGCGCCTTCCAAAGAGAAGCACAGAGATGTGGCACGAGCATCATCCACCGCTTGGCCCGCCAGCCTCTGCCAGCAGGGGGGACAAATCCCAATTCCTCAGCAACACTTCCAAGGCAAACTGGCATCGAGCTCACCTTGAGTAAACAGTGTCCGTGTCGCTTCTCTTCAAGACAGAAACAAAAAACACCCTAATAAAACCTAAATCATGTAGTGATTCTCAGCTTAAATGTTTCTACCTGGCATGACCAGAATGGCAGGCAGAAGGAATGAAAGGATGTAACTTTCTTATAAAAGTAGTGAAGCATGAGAAATCTCACATTTCTAGAGGTTGTAAACATACGTGACACAAAAGCACAAAATATAAAGTGTCTTAAAGTATGATCAATTCAGGCAAAACTAAAATAGGTTAAATATTAATTAAATTAATATTAATTGTTCATTTAGCTGAATATGCTGCACTTTAAGTGTTTATAAGCAATAAGACTATCACTACAACACAATTGGCATCATTTGTCAAGGTATTACTTTAAAAATGTAGGCAAGGACTATATCAAGGCTTTTCCAGCCTAAAAACAAACTTTTTTTTGTTTATTATGAAGAAGCTGCCAAAAAAGATATGCTAAGCTATACAAAATCAGAATCCTCTGTATCAAGAAAATCTTCATTTTTGAAAGCATTTGCTACATGTAAAAACATAATGTATTGCAATTCCAATTCCAAATTCTAGCTTAATTTTCAGTCACAGTCTCATTTACTTCTGAAGCCACTTCAATTTCAGTGCAAAAAGGGACATACTAATTTGGAGTTTGTCTAATGGGACTTCATGCACAATATTATCTTAAAGATTTTACATGGGGTCTAATCTTGGTAGAAATATCACCACCTATGCTACCCAGCAAAATTCTCAGCACCTCAAAATATCTATTTTAAACTGCAGTATTTTCTGCTGTAGGTTGATTTTCATGGTAAGGTTGCTCAAGAGCAGCCACATGCATTACACCCCCAGCAAAACAAATGGATCTTTATTAAAGAATAATTGTAGAAGTTGATGATGCAATGTATAATACAATTTTGCTGCAAAATGCATGTTTTCCTGTTACAAAAAGCTCTGTTATAGTGGAGATATTTTCTGTTCTTCCACCTTGCTCTATAGATTTTCTTGCAGTAGGAGGGGTGGACTACTCTGCTCACCAGCAGTGTCCCCGCAATCCCTCAGCGAGTAGCCAATGCCCAAAACAAAAAGGTCATCCCAGTGATGTCTGAAATGATGGAACAGCCGTTTGTCTTGATCTCCTGCACACTTTGTTAATGATGGACTGAACAACACCGTGACTACAGCCAGCTGACAGGAATTCTAACCTGATTAAATGTCCCGGTATGTTTTAATACCCTCAAATGGAATTTTTATGGCTTGTTCTGCAAGCATATTATTAATACAGAACCATCAAAAAAACCCACAGACATGCATAATAGCTCATCAATTTGTAGCCAGGCACTTTTGACCTTGAAAAATCAGCTGTCTTTCAGATTAACACAGCTATGTTTTGGGCAGAAAAAAAAAAAGAAACTATAAAATTACCATACTTATTTTTGTCACATGCCATCGCTGCAGTAGGGAATAAAGGCCACACTGCTGGCTTTTTATTGATATTGCTGGCAACCTCTGACATCAGAATCAGAATCTGGGAGACCTATTTCTAATAAAAATCCACTTAGACATTAACATTTCAGCTATAGCAGGTCACAGGATGCACTGCTGGTGGGAAGGTGGTGTTTAGTCTGACTTCCACTCCCCCATCAGTGGGTTTTCACATTTCCCATCCTCCACAGAAGATCTCAAAGCACTTAAAAACCATTTCTAGCATGGACCACAACATCCACCCACAGAGCAGGTCAAGGGCTCTTCTGGGGGAAGAGATGGTGAAGGAAAAGGACAAGTGGAAGTCAGGAATTCCATCCCCATCTCTAAAGTAGGTGGTGGTGCATACAGCGTGCTGGTGATAAATTAATAGTGTTGAAACATTCAGGGAACAGAACTACACAGATACCTTGGGGAACAAGGCTCCAAATCAGTGTGTTGGGAAAGAAATGGACAAAATGAGGATGAAGGTTAGTGTGAAGGGTGAATTCTCATACTAGAAGGAAGCCAGTAATGGGCTTTCTGAAGGACTGGTCTCAGGATCTGAGACAGGGAGATGCTCCTTAAGGTAAGAGGGAGAGCAAATCATTCCAGACTATGGAACATTTCCATTTATAGCTAAGGACAAGGCCCAGGGAGCACAGCCTTATAAGGAGATTTCTAATTTACATTTTTTTTCCTTTCAGTATCACATGGCTCACAATTGGTAATTTCTGAGGAGCGTCTCCCCTGGCATAAATAACCAAATGTACCTCCAAACACCAACACAGCACTGGGCTTCCATTTTCCAACTGCCAGGCCACTGGGATCCAGGAACCACCTCTCATGCCTTCAAAGAAATACTTATTATGTCACTAAAATCAAGACAGATGCCTGACATTCCAGTTTACCAAGGTTTTTGATTAATGGACTTTTATTTGCCATGAACTTGATCTAGTTACCTTTATTATTTACATTATTGCTTTGCACTATTAGAGACTTACAAAGGAACTTTTTTTAAACAGACTTCCATACACCTTTAGCAAGTCTGAGTCTTCTTTCTTTTCTGCATACGTTCCTTCAGAAAGCAAAGACAAAAATTGTTCTTCTCCATATTCTGTTCTTTGTAACAGACTTGTTTGGAAAATTAAGCAAATCACAAATCATACATATGGGTTTTTTTAAGACAGACCTTTCAGTCTCAATTTCCTTCCTTTTGTCTTTACTTGATTTGTTGCGAAACAATGAAAGTGAGAAGATTCTGCTTCTCCTGGTCTGTTTTTTTATCCTTTTGTCTTTAGAAAAATGAATAAAAAGAAACATTAATAAAACAGAAAAAGGAGAACAGTACAAGAAATACTCCCACACAGGGCTTTTAATGCTCTTCTAGCTTGATTAACAACCTGTCCATCCAATCGATTAAAAACTCAATCAAGACAGGCATCTCCCATTCATTTGTATAATTACAATGCAGCATTCAGGAGAATCATAATGGTACCAGGTGACAGAATCTCTCTGGTACATAGAATATTAACTTTACCTGATCTTATGATTACACTGTCTTTTAAAGAAGAGATTATAAGGGGAGGCCCACATGAGCATAATTCACCCATCGGTATCAGATGAGGTGAAAATAGCTAGACCAGCACTACAAACCATCCCATTTTTGTCAAATAAGTTCAGCTATTAAAAGCCAAAGGCAGGGCTGATATCTCCCTCCTGCTCTGAATTCTATCAAGTAAAGATTCAAGAATTAAATTAAAAGTTTAAGGTGGCCTTCTTGAACACAATCGGGATTTTCTGTGAGATCTAGAAAGGACTTTGAGTGGAGACCATTACTTAGCAAGGATAATTTAGAAGCAGTGAAGGTGGAAGCAAAGAGTGAACAACAAAACAAAATCCTTCAAGACTGTAATTTATAAACCAAATCAAGCAAGCAACAAAACAAACACCCCTTACATACAAAAATCAGTACTAACTGTTCCTTTTTTCCTAAATTTTGACTTTTTAGCTAAATGTCAGTCTCCTCCAAACATGCACCAATGATGTTAAAACCACCAAGTTCTCCTGCAATAATCTCTGACACTTTATTAGAAGTGTCCCAGAAACAACACCTGAGCAAATTATCCTCATCAGAGCAATCTCATATTTGTGCCAAGGAGAATCAGGGGAAGGAGAAAAGCCCACTCCCAGCCTACACATAAATACCAGGCACATTCCTACAAACCATGGCAGGCTGCCTAAAGGTTTCCAAGGCTTCATTTTATCGTGGAGGACTCCTCTGTTCTCCTAGAGACAATTTCCCCGGAGCAGAACAGTGACAGTCAGTCTGGTGAAAACACTTCTGCTCTGTTAGTGAGGTGATATACTGAACCATGCAATGAAATATGCACCACCCTTCCCAAAGCAGGTGTTCTGCTGCAGCTGGAACTCCCACTGCACTGCCCAGTGACTTCTGGAAAAATGAAAATAGCACAGGGATATAATGGAGCCCAGGTCTTTGCAACACAACAGTAAGAGATGAAAGACTGTGATTTTGGTAGTTTTTTAAAGAGACACCCCAGATCACTAGAATGTTTTTGTTTTCCCAAGTTTTGAAGCACATGAAGGGAATTCTTTGGAGATGAAACAGAGCAAAAAGGCAGAATCCAAGAGCCAAAACTTTGCTCACTAGACAGCACTTGGCCACAGATGCTACAGGATAATCTTCCCTTCAGCATATTTAATGTGAAAGTAACATCCTCCAGACCACCTATTCCCCTCTCCCAGACCTCTGTGGGCCCACAACACTTGTTGATGTGGATATACTATCTCAAATATCCTTTGGGATATTTAGCATAGTGCCAAATAATCTTCCTGCTCTCTAGCACCTGCACTATGGTGCAGTGTTTCCTACAGATTTGTATTTCTCCTATTTCAAGTTGTAAGGCTAGAGAAAATTAACCTCCTTAGCCCAAAGATTCTAGCTGAGTTGAATGTAAAAGTCAGACAGGTAAAGTGCACAGTAAAACTGTTTAACCTCCATATTAAAACTTTGTGAAGCTCAGAGTAACTACAAGCTCATTAGATCATGTGAAAAAGAGGTGAGAATAGCAATTGAATAATTGTGGAAGAGGGCAAGTTTCATGCTTCATAGTAAAAACCTCACAGTTTGTCTGCTTTACCCTCATGTTTTGCCAAGTTGAATAAGGCTGATAGTTTTTGTTCATACCGCATAGCAGGTTAAATGAAGCTGACCACAACTTATGCATTTATTTCTTTAAGTTGCTCTTTGTTCCTGTATTTGTACTTCCCCGACACATCACTGCAAAGGTGCACACAGAAATCTGTAGTTCCGAAGGGGTTTGGGTATCACAGCACACCCTCAGAGGTAGCCCCATTCAGAGAAACAGTTTCCAGGGGCTTTTAGTCCTTATTTTCAATATCCCCCAACTGATATAGAATCACAGAGTGTTTGAGGTTGGAAGGGACCTTTAAGGATCCTCTCATTCCAACCCCCTGCTATGGGCAGGGACACCTTCCACTAGACCAGGCTCCTCAGAACTCCATCCAGCCTGGCCTTGGACACTTTCAGGGTTGGGGCAGCCACAGCTCCTGTGGGCAACCTGTGCCAGGGCCTCACTGAATTTTTTTCCTAATATCTAATGTAAGCCCATTATTTTTCAGCTTGCAGCCATTCCTCTGTGTCCTGTCACTACATGCTCCAGTAAAAAGCCTCTTTCCATCTCTCTTGTAGGCTCCCTTCAGGTACTGGAAAGCTGCAGTTTAGGTCACCCCAAAGCCTTCTCTTTTCCTGATGGAACAATCCCTCTGATCAACTTGGTGTCCCTCCTCTGGACTCGCTCCAAGCCCTTCCTGTGCTGAGACCCCAGAGCTGGATGCAGCACTACAAGTAGGGTCTCACCTGAGCAGAGCAGAGGGGCAGAATCACCTCCCTTGATTAATTAAGAGGAAACAACTCTGCGCTGTCTTTTATCCTCATTAATCCAACTTTGATCCTAAAAGCGTGACAAGTGCTGTAACTCTACTCTGCAGCAAGAAACTTTGCTACAACCCTCCTGAGGGCTGTTCCTGAGTGGCTCAGTGTACATTGCCCTTATATTCCCAATGAGCATTCCTAAGTGAATGCCAAATGGGATAAACACAGCACTCAAATGCATCTGCACATAAAGGATCAAGGTTACAAACAGAAAGGACTGGACCGACTGAATCAACTTCAGCAACACCTTGGCTACCAGCATAATCCAGAGCCTAGACAGAGACTGTGCACACAAGCTCTTGGAAAGCCTTTTCTTACCACCTTCCTACTCTTGAAGATTTCAAAGAGCTTCCTGGGAGGTGTTAAGTTACTTTTATCATAATACAATCTGCTAAGCAAATAACATAGGCTATCTCAGCTGTGTAGCGTGCATATTCCGCTCTTTGTCTTTCATGCAGCAATTATACTAAAAGCAAAATACCTTCATACAAAAGCAACTTCCCTTTTGCAAACTTGGGAAAAAAACCCAAACCAAAACTAACAAAAAAATCCCCAAACTACTTATTTCAGATAAAAATGGAGTGTGCCTTAGCAAAGTTCACAACCAGCCTGGACATTTCAGACACATATACCCACACATACACCCAAATATCTGCTCCTTTACCTATCAGCATTCCCAATTTAATCTTAATTTCTTTGTTTTTCAAAAAAAGCCTTCATTTGCACTCTGAACAATAGCCGTGTTTGATGTTTAGCTTTTCATTTCTGATGGTTTCTTTTTTCTCCACTTCCAGTACTAGAATAGAATCACGAAGTCTCATTTTAAATATCAATTTTAGCAATTCAGATTAAAACACTAAAAACTTGCATTGGCACAGTATTGTTTCAGAGGAATTCTGGACTCCGTTCACTGAAAAGTAATTAGACCAGCATTTTATACAGCAGATGATTTGTTTCCAAAGGTAAATAAAGGTGAATCTGTGGTTATATGGGCAGTGAAGAGTATTTCACTCATTATCTGCACAGAGTGCTTGTAGTGGGCTCCTTTTGA
>VXBT01000490.1:0-15882 GCA_013400235.1 Oriolus oriolus
AAGCACAACCAGGACATCTGACCCGAACTTGCCAAGGGGATACACCATACCCCCCCATAGGGTGTTATGTCCAGTAAATGAACTGGGGGGAGTTGGCCAGGAAGGAATGATCACTGTTCAGGAACAGGATGAGCACTGGTCAGCAGGTGGTGAGAAATTGTGTTGTGCAG
The DNA here is from genome assembly GCA_013400235.1 of Oriolus oriolus. NCBI lineage: Eukaryota > Metazoa > Chordata > Aves > Passeriformes > Corvidae > Oriolus > Oriolus oriolus. The sequence goes on from VXBT01000490.1 coordinate 171, forward strand.
CACTTGTTTCTCTTGGTCTTTATTCTCTTTTTCTTTTTTGAATAATTTTTAGTTACTATCAATAATTATAATTTTGTTTTTATTATCATTTATTTCAGTTATTAAACTGCTCTTATCTTGAACCACAGGTTTAACCTCTATCTGATTCTTCTCCTTATCTCACCAGTGGCAGGGGAAGGTGAGGAACTGAGAATTTGTGTGGTACTTAGTTGCTGGCTGGGGTTAAAGCATGACACACCAAAAAAAATTTATTTCCGTGCTTTTTTGTTTTATCTGATCTTTCTCAACTATACTGGTAACATAGATTTTAGATGTTGGAAGTCTCTGGCAAGAACTTCATTATTAAATAAATGTGAGGAACCAAGCCAGTGACCTCCAGAAATCATCTGTTGCCTTATTGTGTATCTACACAATTTGACATTAAAAGAGGAAGGGGAAGAAACAAAGGAATGAATGTCAAAAGAAGAATGTCAAAAAACACTCACCGATATTATGGAGGACTTTCTGATTCTTGCTAGTGCACTAATGTCCTGTTTCCTTCGAACCTGTCATTAATCCCATTCTGGTCCACGCCCCTCAAATAATCAAAGCTTTGGAGCCTTTAGTACAGAAATAATTATGTCATTCAAAGTGTAATGAGGCAATACAAACGAGGCTGAATATAAAATGCAAATGTCAAGTATGCTAAATAAATCTGATTTAAGAGGCATTTGAAACAGGTTATCCAGATGCATTAAAATAATTAGTCTTATCACATTCTTTACAAAATAAAAAAGGCATTTAAATTTTCAGTATATGAATCTGAGTGCACGAATCAGGATTATCAATGCAACTTTCTCAGTAGAGCATATGAGACAGCAGTAGGTATATTCTTGCATCTTGTGTATTAAGCATAAGGTGTGGGGTGGTTTAAACCCAAGTTGATTGACAGAGTTCTGGGCCAATCGCTTCTTGGATTTTGCATATAAAAGCAGCATGGGCGCGGGAAATTCGGGCTGCTGGTTTGCACTTTCATCTCGGGTAGGGGGGGGTGGCAGGGCCAGGCCAGGCCGGGGACCCTGCGCCCTCCCCTGCCCTCCCCGACACCGAGGCATGGGCTCCCTGAGGCTCTGCAAGAGAACCCCAGCTAAGAGACACCAAACCTGCTGCATAGATGATAATCACCCGGACTGGCTTTTTAGGGAGCTGGTGGGCTGCCCTCCCCCTTCCACGTGGCCCTGCGCAGACCCAGTGAGAGCTAATATAACTTTCTGCAACCAAGGCAGCTATATCCAGCTGGAAAAACATCAAGCAGCTGGCAGCATAAAGGAAAAGAGGCTTTTCTCTCCAACAGAGTGCGAAAAGAAAATGAGCTCTTCAACATGGAGGTTTCAAGGTCAAAGAGAAAGAGAAACTGAGTCACATGGGACAGAGCTCAAGATGGTGACTAGAAAAGAGGGTGCAGCGTGTTTTGCGTGTGTAGGCTAAAAAGATTTCGTGCGTGCCGTGGTAAGCAACTGTAATATCACAAACTGTATTTATCTCTCTCTAGAAAGACATGGGGGGATGAAACTCCTGTGTGCAGCCTGTGGAAAAAGAAACGTGGCCACGCCAGGTCACTTAGGAGCTGTAAGAGACTTTTAGAGATTCTGTGAAGAAGAGAGCCATTGCTTTTCAGGCTGGAATTTGCTTATCCTTAAAAAGAGCTACCCCATGTGTGGCCCATGATGGCAGCGTGGGAAGACTGCAATATACATGAGAGAGGGATGTTTTTTACAGCAGCAGATTATTTCTCCGTGCGGGTTCTATTTGCTAGTAGCAGTTTGGAAACCAGGAAAAGCAGAAGAAACCTCTTTTTTCCTCAAATATGGAAGAGATTTTTAAGAACTGCAATAATGACCTAAATCATGTGTTATCCTTTATGCAAATTGGGTAAAGGGGGAGGTGAGGGAGGAAAAGGTGGGTTTGCTTTAATTTCTTATTATCTCTTTTTTACTTTTAATCCTGTTAGTAATAAACTTCTTAATATTCTTTAAAGTTTTGAGCCTGCTTTTTGCCCTACTTCTAGTTCTTATCTCACAGAAAGTAAAAGATGCGAACAAAACCACTACAAGGTGAAAATTAAGTATTTTCACAGAGAGAAGATAATTTAATTCCTTTTCTGAAGCCATTATTTGAACTGGGTTTTTTTCCACTTGAATTATCAAAGACATTTTGTTTTATTCAAATATCATGGTATTATGACCAGAAAATTGTGCAAAAAGAACTACAAAGTGTTTTTCTCTGTTTTTTCTGAAAACATGTTTCTCAGTGGCTTTTAGTGAGTTCCAGTCATGGCACTGTTAATTAATCCTTTAAAAAGTTTAAAGAAGAATTGACAGCTAATGGCCTGTGGGCTAATTCAAATGCTAATTGCCTAGCTACCAGGCCAACATGGGAATGACCGATAACAACCTATGATCTTGGCCCATGATCTACCAGTTCTTTCACCTCCTGCTGCCCTCTGAAGCACCAAGGGATCAGACTGAGCTCCACGTGGTGTGTTGTGGAGAAGGACAAGGGCTGGAAGCAAAGCTGGAGGAGGACATAGAGATTTGCTTCCATTCCCTCCTACGCTTATAGGGTATGGAGAGGAGGCAACAGGACACCTGAGTTGATGTAAAGGAACAGAAAGGGAAACAAGGCTTTCAGGATCTCTTCCTTTGAAATACCTGGTTAACCACTCTCTGGTATCACCACTGTGTGATAACTGCTTTTCTGCTGCCTCCAGAGTAAATTTAGCAGCATAGCTCTTTTGGTGGCATCACCTCTGGGAGGACTGTGTGCCCGTGGGAGGGACTCACGCTGCAGCAGGTGCGGTTCGGCTGCTGCTCGTGAGAGTGGAGCCACAGCGGGAAGTTCACAGAGAACTGTCTCCCATGGGAGGGACCCCACGCACTCAGAAGGAAGGACTCTTCTCCTGGAGCAGTGGAAGAAAATCTTGGTGATGGACTGACCAAACCCCCCTGCCCTGCCTCCCTGTGCTGTCGGTGGGAAGGAGGGAGGGCCTTGGGGGCGGAAGGTGTTTTAAGGGCTTGTTTTACTTCTCATTATCCTCCTCTGATTCTGTTAGTAATAAATTTCACTTAGTAATTAAGGTTGAGCCTGTTTTGCCCTTGAAATATTTCTCCTGCTCTCCTTATCTCACACATGAAGTCTCTGTTAACCCTTTTTCCTCTGTTCCCTCCGTTTGCCCAGCTGGGGTAGGGGAGGGTGAGCCGGCGACTCTCGTGGGTGCCTGGCGTTGGGCCAGTGTCAAACCATGACAACCTCTAACAAACCCAAGCTCACTCCAGCATTCGTGCAGCACTGAGCCTTAGCAAAAATTTTTTTTCTAGAAGGATCACGTGGAGACCCCAGTACAAAGACATCTAACCACTTCCTCAGGGACAAAGCTGATGACAAACAGGCAATTCAAGCCCTGCAAGACACAGGCTAGCAAAGACACTGTATCAGTATCTGGCTTCCCAGTATGTCTTCAGGTAGCCATACAATCAGATTTTGCAAGTCTGAATACAGGTATCTCACAACTGTCCATCTGTCCTCCCCAGCTTCGTGCAGCATCTCATCATTAACAAATGCAAAAATCCTGCAATTTATTTTCTTCCTGAGGAAACCCATTGCTAATGAATGCAGAAGATTATATACATGTCAGACTAGCTGAAATTCCTCTGCGGTGCCTAGGCAATCCCCAGAGCCAAGCAATGAGTCCATTTGTGTGCCTGATTGGCTCTTGGCCTGTTTCCCAGGAGTACTCTGCTGAGGGACTCTGCTCAGGTGTGTTCACCATGGGGCAAATGTCAAGTGCTCATGATAAAGTTTAAAAAAAAAATTAAAACCTGCTTTTTCTTTTTTTTATATCCCCTCATGATTTTCTCTTCTTTTTTCATATGGTCAGCAGGTTTGATTCATTGCATCAATTAATTAATTAGTTTGAACTCCAGCAGGATTGCTTGGCTCTCACCTTTTCTAATTAGATTCCATTCAATACCTCCAGATTAATTCCTAGAGGGGAAAGGGGTGTTCATATTGCACTTGATTCACCTGATCCTGGACAACTGTCTCTTCAAATCTCCAATCTGAGGAGCCTTTATAGCTTAGAGTTATTCAAAATTCACAGTACCCTTTGATCTCAGGAAAAACAGACTCCTTCATCTTCACCATTCAGCTTTTTGATCCTAACATGATCTTTCATCTCTCTTTCCATATTCACCAAGTCAAGTCCATTCCCTATACTGAGATTTGTTTCAATGTATAAAGTTGAAGGGGTTTTACATCCAAAACAAGATATAAATAGTCAGCAGTAGCATAGCTCACAGACTCACTAATCTGTTCGTGAAATAAATTTCTGAAATAAGATTTTTGTCTCCTTTTAAGTGAGAAATTTACCTCATTTAAGTAATTTTCTGCCAATATTTATGGCTGCTCTGCTTCATAGTAACCCTGTAGTTGCTACCTTTGAAGAGTGAATACAGATATTTAATGAGAAAACTCCTTTTTTAAAACAGATTTTACCATCCTGTTTTACAGTATTCTTCAACTGATGATATTTTCCTTGATGTACCAGGCATAGCATCGAGGAACTGCTTTTGAAGCTCAGTCCTCAGGCCTTTCTCTTCCAGTCAGTAATGGAGGAGTAAGATAGCATAGACACCAGTTTCAAATCTGTCTCCCCAGATGGCTTGAAACCTGTGTTTCACATTTTATATAGCAATTTTATAACAGCTGTGGGTGCAGACTGCATCAGAATTGCTGAGATCTAAAAGTCAGTGCAACAAGACAACAGAAATGCTTCTGCTAGTGTAGAATGCCAAGTTAGTATATTATTTTTCACTCCTCATTATTTCCAGTGCTGTTCCCACACTTAGGCTCTGTCTCATGACCAGCAGCAGAAGCTACTTGGTAACTGGGATTCTTCAATGCCTCAGGAAGGAGGGAGGCCACTGACCAGATGCCATCAAGACTAGCTTTGCTGGATCATCCTTTTCTTCAGTGAACTGATGACATACTTTAGGGTTATGAATGGATTTTATCTGAAAGAGACACAAATAAGAATGATTACTATATCATACAAAGAATTTCAGGTTAAATAGCACAACTCCTTAATGAAGGCCTTATTATACACAGACCAGATTGTAGCATGGGAAACTGTTTCACTAATTAGGTCTTAACTACCACGCTCCCCAGCTGAGTTCTCACTAACCTTTAGTAGCTGTTGACTTGGCTAAGGGTCCACGTCCTGCTTCCAGAAGCAAACCTTGTAGCAGGGCAGGTCTGGGGTATGTTAGAAATCCATGAAACAAAGGCAAAGCTACAGTAAACTGTAGTTTTATTGTGTAGTCACAAAACCAACAACAAAAGCAGCATCTACAAATTATATGCACAAACATCATCGGTTTGGTTTATGACAACCATTTTTATTATGCTAAAAAATAAACCAGGAGGCTCAAGCTGGCATGCTATATTTGATACTTGAAGAAGATTCAGATTTCTGCAGATGCAGACTTGCAAAGAAGCACATGGCCTGGCAAAGAATTTACAGAGCAACTCTTGCTCCTAGATTATGCATCAATATTACCCAAAGCTACAAAGCCAGAGGTTGATATTCTGCTGTTAAGAAGATAAAAATACTTTAAACAGATTGAGCTACTAACGTGTTTTGAGCTTCTTTCTTAGCACTGTTTAATGCAGATTTAATTCAGATCTCAATCAATACAAAGTCAATTTAAGTCAATACAAAATGTCCATTTATTTGAAGCATAATTGTATGAAAGCTTGACTGTGGTAGAAATCTTTTTGCCAAGAAGTAACCTGAATTGATAGTTTTTAGAGAGGTCTCTAGGTGTAAAATACACTTCACTACTCTAAAAAGACTGAGGAATTCATTAATAAAAGGGGAAATTGAATATTCCATTAGGAAGGCATAAAGTGAAGCAGTGCTGTTAGATTCCTCTGTATGTGATTAATTATGATACTGCTCAGTAAATTAGTAACTTCTCAGTATGCCAAAGGTCTTACATTTAGCATTAACATCTGAAATACACTGTAGATACTATAAATGCAGCTGTAGTCCAAATATTACAACACTTATCTGGAACATCAACCTTTTCGCTATGTATCATGACTGGAGTTCAAGAAACAATTGCTTTAACAGCTCTGGTTTATCTCTCGGGTTTTACAGCACACATCACATTTTAACATGGAGGGCTTGCTAAGTGCCCCTTGTACACTTCCTCCATTTCCAAACTATGCTTTTCCTCAAAAAGCTTCTTCCAGTCACTAACACAACTTACAAAGAACCCTTATTGACACTGTAAGATTTGATGCAAAAAGGGTTTTTTTTTTTATTTTCTCAGGAAGCATTATTCACATCCCTCTATGTAGGATATAGTTTGTAGGAAGGGAAAAGTCTACAATATATAGTAATATACAAGAAAATAAATTAGACAGCTTTACACCAAAGTTCATGGTGGAATTTTTTTTAATTTACCAGAATATCACTGTCCTTTCTCATTCATCTCAAGTAAAACATGAAATAAATATTCCATTGTTGTAAATGCAATATCATAATTACATTATTAGTAGCAATACTATTATTATGATTGGTTTTCTTACTGTTGTTACTAGTATTGCTACTGTTATGCCTGTTCTGATTATCAGCATTATTATGACAGCCCCCTTTGTGCAACAAGAAAACATACCTGATTTAGGAAAGCTTGCTAGGATGACATCATCTGTTATAGCTTCAGAGGACCTCATACCTTTGAATACTTCAGAAGTGCAAGGTGTTGTGGGGTAGGCAGTCCCCTCATAGGTAAAGACCAGTCAGCTGTCAGCAGCAATCAGTGATTTTTTCAACACACCAGCTAAAGGTCTTTCAGACTTTTCTATTCCTTTCTCTTCCCTTTTGCTTTCCAAAATTCCCCATTGATGTGTAACATCCATGGGCGGCAGAGGAAGGCAGAAGTTACCTATTTATGGGTTATTTCCAGTAGTGAGTGTTTTTATCTTGAAGGGGCCTTCTCAAGTAAGGGAAAGGGCAGCCCTTCAGAGCCCTTTGCAGAAAAAGATCTTTAATGAGCTGCAACTGAGTCACTTAAAACTATCTCACTGACTCCGCTCCACTGAGAAATCCATAGACTCCAGAGGAAATATAAAGGCATCTGTTTTTAATGATAACTCAAAGGACAACTAACATGCACCATATATCATCAGGAGTTTATTCCAATTTCATCACTGTTAACATGGCCTCTGGCATATGGTCATTCAACATGACATAATTCTGAGAAATTAGGCTTCATAAGTCAGTATGATAACATGGCTGGCTAACCTTGGAAGAATGTGGGGTGTTTTTCATATACTGAGAGAGGAGATTCAGAATACCCATATTTGACAAACAATGCAAGACTCTCCATGATGTGCTTTTCAGTTCACTTCAGCAACACCAGAGCTTTGGCCTGGGTATGCAGATCAATAAATAGAGGGTCCAGAAGAAGGGGTAAGACAGAAGGAATATCAGCATGTTGACAGGGTCCTGAAAAGAGATTTGCTGACTGATAAAATGGACACTCATTGCAGTGTCACTGAGGGTCAGATCTATGGGTCAGTGTGATAAAGGCAGCAGATTAACAGACTCTAAGAAAAGTGCTCCTTGTGCTTTTTCAGACATCTGCCTTTCCCTAAAAAGTATGATTAGCTAGAATAACTTGGGAGCTAGACTAGATGATCATTAAAGTCCCCTTCCCACCCAAACCATCCCATGAACTAGTCAACATTTTATTGCCATTTTAGGCAAATAAAATATTCCTGCTTGGCATGGAAAGGTGATGGCAGGTCCCATATACAAAGATGGGCAAGTGTATCAGCAGTGTTTTGTTCTCAGAGGCAAACTAAAATGTTTATATTCTGTAAACAATGATCCATACATAAGTGTTTTAAATGGTGAACTAACAATCTGGACTGGTATTTTATCACTAGAAACATTATATAAATGAAGAGCTGCTGTGCTAGAAGTAAGAGGAGCCATAGCTCTTGATACATCCTAAAAGCATGTAACCAGTTCAAGGAAAACCCTGCTGCAGGACACTGCCTTAAAGAAAGCTAAGAAGTTTTCGAAGGACAGCAAAAGCCTCAGGGAAGATAAATTCTCAGAAGGCTGTGAAATACAAGAACTTCCAGATTCAAAATGTCTTTAGGTGACACATTGTTGGAGACTAGGAAACAATTTTGAGGAATTATCACTATATGCTGGATATTCTGTTGTCCACACTTGTACCTAGGACACATGGCTAAATGCTACTTTGCTCTGTTCTATGATCCATATTCTTTAAAGACGTCATTTTAACTTGGCCTTGTGTTACAGATGTCTAGCCAGAATCAATATTTATCCTGTAATGCATAAATAAATAACTAATCTAAAATATCGCTTACGCTTCAATATATGGTCTATTATGCATTGTTTGTTTAAAGTACACAGTTAAGCTTGTTCTCAGGTTACAGCTGGTGAAAGGATCAGTTTTCAGGCTTTTATTTCACTGTTCTGTTTGCTTAGCTGACAGTTTTACTTAAAAATAGAGAGGTTTAGCCTGTTCTAGGTGGATGTACTTATAGGGCCTGTGACTACTGTTTCATATTATTTTATGAAGAATGGATCATGTCAATTCTGTCAATCATTCCAAAGCCTTTCAGGCTAAGAATTTGACTTGTTGCCAGAAGCTATATTTTTATGAGAATTGCAGTGAAAATGATCTTGCCACTTTCAAGTCTGTGAAAAAATGGTTGGGAAAATAGTTTCTTCCCTCCGTTTTATAGCCATTATGATTAGTACTTAATTACTGAAGTCATGACTGAAGCCTTGACTTAGTTGGAGCTTTAATAGGAATAGTATAATTCATATGAGTTTTATCCAGTTGTATTTTCTTTTGCATGCTCAAAAGAGTAAGATAACAAAAATTTTTAAGCCTTACCCTAGTTAGAGCTTTAATGAGCATAGTATAAAACTCATGAGTTTTATCCAGTTTTTTCTTCTCCTGCTTAAAAGAGTAAAAGAACATAACATTTTTCCTCTACAGGAAATGTTATAATTATTTATTATCTAAATTACACAAATTTAGCAGAATGGAAACAACAGCTACCAGCAGCCTGCTGTTGCCTCACTTTCATAGGTACTTGAGCTGAAGTTCATCACTGGGGTAAGGAGCAGAAATTTTACCTTGTTATTTGTCATTCAACACAGGGCCCTGCTTTAAAGCCCAGATCACTACAGGGAATGGGAGCAGCAAGGAGCAGAAGAGCTGAGTCCTGGCTCCTGATAATGTTGGGCAGAGTTGCAATCCAACCAGAAGTAACGTCTCCAGTCACATACTTGGTTCTTATAATCCAAAGGGAGACCTTTGTTCAACAGTTCAACTGCTGAAATAGCCAGGTAGCAGCAACACGGGAGCAGTGACTCAGTCTGTTTTTTTATGACAGATATTCGAGCCACTTCAATAGAGGAGATTGTAGCAACCTTTGTCCACGTTTTATCACAGAAACACAATGTGCCTGCAGTTGGAGAAGGCCCAGGAGATCATTTAGTCCACCTTCATTGCCAAAGCAATGGTCACCTTTGGTGACCTTGGCACAAAATTGAGCAGGACTGTGCCCAGATAGCTTTGGGATCTGACCAAGGACAGAGATTTCCTAGATCAGATCTTCACCATTTGATTAATATAGAGCATACTTGAAATATCAAATGATGAACTCTACCTTGATGCTTATGTAATCTTACTGGCATGAATCACAGCAAAATTGCTCTATGTTTATAGGCGATACAGAATGCAAATACATGGTAGAATATACATACACTGAATGTATACCTATTTCATGTATGAGAACCCAGCCTAGAATGTAGAAAAAAATTGGAATTAAGATAGCAACATGGTTTCGGTGAATTTTTGTGTAAAGATACAGAGTAACTCTGCAGCTCTGGAGACTTTTGGAGTACTTTCTGATCAAACTGTTTTTCATCAGAAAAGTTCTCATCAGCCGTATTGCTGACACCTCAAAGGAAAAATCAGATTACAGATGACACATGACATGAATCTTATATTCTGAGAGGACAGATCTACCTACTGTCCTTCATACTGAAGACTGTGAGGTTAGAGAAAGATTCAGGTGCTTTGATTTTAAAAAGTAGTTGAAATGGAATTGGACTAAAAATACTGCCTGGTCCCAAAGATAAAATTCTAATGAATGTATTTTTATGGGAATTGAATAATTTTATGAGACACTGCTGATATAATTAGGCTTAGATTCTTTTCACTTACTGCACTTGCTGGAAACCAAACTAGTTGAATGATTCTGTTGGAGCCCATTATCTCTCTGAAGCTGATACTGAGAAAAAAAAAGACACAAGGGCAAAATGTTTATGAAAAACATAACTGTTTCAGCATTAAGGAAATAAATTATTTTAGCTTCTTTGCTTTCTTATTTTTTGATCATTTTTGCCCTCAGGCCAAAAGTTTATTCCAGTTTATATGGTAATCCAATACAAGACTTTCTCTTGACAAATATTCTTATCTATATATGATATATGTAGAAGGTCATAATAAGAAGACTACTACCAGTCTTTTCAGAATTCTACATCTATTAATACATACCCTCCCAAAAACTTCAATTTCAATAACATCTTCACAGTTTACATCACAGTTCAAAGGGATGTTTTACTGGCATGTGTGGACAGTTGCATCTGTGGTAATTTCTCTTTGCAGAAGGGAGAATATTCTCATTCTCCATGACTTTTCCTGGCATTTTTTCCAAAAACCAGATTTTACTATTTTCAAAAATGATTTGAACACCCTTCACTGTTACTAAGATCTGAAAGAAAAAAAAAAAAATTTTTAGATCCCCAGAATCTGGTTCTGAAAAGTAATAGGTGGTATACTGCAAGTGACTGACATTGAAGATATTTTTTCTTGGTCTTTGGACAAGCTTGATGCCAGAAATGTGTTTAACAGAGTTATGAGAAATTCAGTTAGATTTTCCAAAACATTTTCCAGTAGTTTGAATCTTCTTATTTGATATCCCTGCTCTTATAACTGTGCAAACAGAGGCTCAAAGATATTAACCAGACTTCAGCTCAGAAGTGTGGAGCTCTCAGAGTTTGTTTGCTTCACTGGAAATCACAAAGTGCCAGCACAGTTCTCACAAACTTTCTCACGTGTCTTTCAGGGACTTTCAAAGCTTATCCCATTTTACCCCAACCTCTTCAGGAAAAAAAACAAGGTTTTCCACCAGCAGAGAAAGCACAGAAGAAAATGCACACTGGACATCCAGGGAAACTTTGGTCTCCTCTTTCTTCCAATAATTAAATGAAAGGCTGCCTTGCTTTTTTCTAATTTTCTGGTATCATCTAAATTGGAAGTGGGAAAAGGGAATCCCTCTGTAACAGCCTGGGTTGGTCTCAGAGTTGAGAGGGTGCAGGGAATAACCGCATCTGTGAAACTGAACTCAAGAATCAAGGTAAGGAAGAGAATGGGTGACACTAGCAAAGGAGACAGAGACAGTGAGTTTTCATGATCAGTCTGGGAAAACGCAGACACTACAGAACAAACACCTTGGCTGGTGACTGCTGAAAAGAAGAAATAGAACAGGAGCAGTGAAACAACTTACTAATAAGATTTTGCTATCAACAAAAAAGGCTGTGTTGATCTGTGAGAATTATCAGTTCGTTAATACTGTTGTATCTGACAATCTACAAATGCAGGACTGTAGCTCCTTCAAGCTGTGAGACTTTTGGTAGGCCAGAGCTGCCACACAAGTGCAGGTTTTCCCTCTACACTCCGTTCGACTCGTCAAACTCAAGCTTTCTCTGTACAATACAAGTTGCTATTTATTCTGGCTTTAAAAAGCAGGCACTGAGATTCATTTCAGCTGATGTCCTTATGAATTGCCATAGCCCAGCCTCAGCTCTGTATGTGAGTTAGTTCCCCAAGGACTCCATTACAGTCAGTGGAGAGATGTAATCGTTTCCAGGGCATCATTCTTCTCATCCTAAACAGACAATTAAAATGAGTCCCAGGAGCTGCCTCCCTGAGGTACTAGTGTCTCTTGGCATACTTATGGGACAAAACAGCCATTAACCACTCAAGTGCATCTCTCCACCTGAAGAGCCACCATCATCAGCCTGTCTCAGGGCTGGCAAAGGGGCAGAGTTGCTGTCATTTGTGCTCAAGGGATGCAAAAGTAGCTCTCACTCTTGGTGAATGAGGAGGTTCAAAGAAAAGCAGAGTGCTTGGAATAACATGGGACTTCCTCAAATTTCCCAGTTCAAGATAGAAATACTACATCTTTTCTTCATTGTATTTAATTTTTCACCTATGAACTCTTCATCTTTCTTCTCATCTGTTGCAGTTATGTATTACAATATTTGGAAAGTGCAGTGAGACAGGTAAGAAATGGCTTTAAAAATATACTATTAAGCAACTGCACCACCTTGTGCTAAACTTTTTAAAGAGTCTCTATAGGGAAAAGAAATATCTGGCATGGAATTTTTCTATATAAATAGGTTGTTTAAAAACATGGAGAAAATAGAAATTATGAAAGAAGTATAAAAATCATAGAAAGAAGACTTATCTTGGAAGTCGCTACTTGGAATATAATTCCAATCTGTCTCAAAAGTAGCTGTTGCAAAGTTTGAAAGATGGAAGAATAGGGAGGAAAAAATAAAAGACGGAAAACCAAATGTGGACAACACTGCAACAGGTTTTAAGTCTTGGCAATAATGCTTTCATCTGCTAAGAAGCTTCTTCCTGTAGTGCAGAAATGTAAGTAAGGTCATGAGAACACTTGCCCTTCCTTGGAATTAATGAACCTCCTATCAGTGAACTTTTCACACTGTACTAAACTCACAGTGGGGCTGAATTTGCACTATTAACAGTGATGGCTCTGTGTAATAGAGGGGGACATGACACTGCAGATGCTTTCAAATATAAGCTGGCTGTTTTGTCAAAAGTAGAATGTCTTCAAAGACAATGTCATCCAGTAAAGTTACCAGTTTTGGCAATATTATTTCTAATTAATGTCCCCCATCTCATTCTTTCTGAATTTCTTGCAACACTATGACACAGTGCTCTGGCTAACATCACATTTCTGTATTGGCTGCTGCCTTCAGTGAAGAGCTGTTTCTGGTTTTTCCCTCTAAGGACACATCTTTCTGAAGCAGGTTTAGATGCAGTGTTTTGAAAATCTTAATCAGTAAGATCTTTAAATGCAAGATTTTCAAAACAGTCAAACCAAAAATGAACACACTGACAAGTTCATATGCCCCGTGGTAGGAACTATGGTACAAGCTGTCAAAGACAAAATGCCTTTAAGAGATCTAAGGCTGACTGCTACAATTCCATCAGCCCTCCACTCCCATCCTTTATCTTTTTGAGCTCTCATTTAAGTCTGGAATACAAAGCTAGATTTTTTTTTTTTTATCTTCGCATACGGACACCAGCCAAATATATGGGGGCTGTTATATTGATGTTCAGATGCACATTGTGCTGTTTAGCAGACACATTTTCTTTCAGCACACACTCAACATTTCCTCTCCACGGGGTAATGGAAAAAACCCTAAACCAACTGTTATTAGTTACCTAATTCACTGCTCATTTTGAGACAGACAGTTATTGTACCAAGAGGCACAGCACAAGACTCAAAGAACAGCCCCTCTTCTCTTGATGACAACTTAAGTTGTTAGATGCCAAAACCCAAAAGAAAGATTTTTGAAAAGCCCAATGAAATAGTGGGAAAAACTCCTATAAGAAGTCAGAGAAACATGAATCTCCCATTTTATGGAAAATGTAATCTTCCCCACTTATGCAAATATTGTATAATGGAAGTTACTCAATATTACTTTTACTACTGGATTCACCTGTTCCTTTCTTAAACCCCTTAGGTGTGCAGGTTCTTAACCACAGCACTACACCACCATTCTCTGTGTTTTGTTTTATAACTCATTGTTCTTCGTTTCCTTAAGGAGAAAAGGATCAGTAAGTTTTGTGCAGTTACCAAAAAATCTGTGCAAGTTAGTGTTAAATTTGTATTAAGTAAGCAGTAATATTTGAAAGCTTCCCTTTCTACCAAGAAATCTCAAGGAGATTCCATTTCTACAAGTACTTCAAGGGGTGAAAAATGCTCTTCAGTCAGACAACTATTCTGAAATGAAATTGCCATCTTCTACACTTACGCATACTTGAAATGAAATGAGAAATCAAGGAATGAAGTGAAACGAAAAAACAAGAAAAAAAATATAGGGAAATGAAATTGAAAAAAAAAGAAAATTCTAAGCGGAAGTTAAATTATTGAAATGGAATGTAATGACATGAAGTGCAGTGAAATGAGCCAAAGTTTCATGAAATGATACTCATTGGAATCACGAGATTTCATTTCCTGTCATGCAAATGAAGAAATTTCATTCCCATGACAGGAAATGAAATGAGAAATCAAGGAATGAAGGGAAATGAAAAGACAGGAAAGGAAACTGAACAAAAAAAAATAATGAAATTAAGAGAAAAGAATGGAATGGAGTGGAATGGAATGGAATGGAACGGAACGGAATGGAATGGAACGGAATGGAATGGAACAAAGTGCAGTGAAATGAGCCAAAATTTTAAGAAATGACAATCATTGAAATCAAGAGATTTCATTTCCTTTCACGAAATGAAAAACTTAAATTTCATTAAAAGAAATTAAATGAGAGATCAAGGAATGAAGTGAAATGAAAAGACAAGAAAGAAAATATAAGGAGAGGAAATGAAATTGAAAAAATAAAAAACTCTGAAAAGAAGTGAAAACAATGAAATGGGATGGGATAAAATGATGTGTAGTGAAATGAGCAGAAATTTCAATAAATGATACCCATTGAAATAGTGAGATTTCATTTCCTTTTGTGATTCGGAAATTTGAAATGAAATCTCGCCATTTAAATGAATAAAATTTATGCAATATTCAGTCCTTTTTACTGCACATCATCTCATCCTATTCCATTTCATTGTATTCATTCTATTTCAGAATTTTCTTTTGTACTTTCAATTGAATTAATTTCATCATATGTTCTCTGCTGTGTCTTTCTTTCAATTAGTTTCCTGATTTCGAGCTATCAATGAATAATATTTGGGCTAAATCCAGTCCTTTTAGCTAAACTCATGTCATTCGATTCCATTTAATATGATTCACTCAATTTATGAATGTTCCTTTTTTTTTCAGTTGTATTTTGTTTCATCATATGTCCTGTCCTATCTATTTCTTGCACTTCTTTCTCAGATTTCAGGATTTTATTTCCATGCATAAAATGAAGAATTTCCAAGGACATGGCAGCTACAAAAGACATGCAGAGGGGAGTGCAGCACTGCCTCAACATTGCTCCCTCCACACATCTCCTTGGCACCAGCCTTAGCCCCATGTGCCCTTTAGGCTTAGGGTTAGGGTTCCGCTTAGGGTTAGGGTTCAGAAAACCACAAAGCCCACAGCGCCAGGGATGCTGCAACTGCAAAAGGCATGCCAAGGGGAGCACGGCACTGTCCCAGCATTGCTCCCTCCACACCTCTCTTTCACATGGAAATCCCGAAATCAGGGAAGAACATTTGAAAAAGAGACAGGAGAAGAAACTGAAGAAAAGAAATGCTTAAAAAAAAAAAAAAAAAAAAAAAAAGAAAATTCGAAAAAA
>VXBT01000490.1:15887-186719 GCA_013400235.1 Oriolus oriolus
AAAAAAAAAAAAGAGGAAATTCTGAAACAAAATGAAGACAATAAAGCAAATGGGATGACATGAAGTGCAGGGAAATGGACTGAAGTTTGCCCAATTGATCCCTATTGAAATCCCAATTAATTTCATTTCATTTTCTAGTAAAGAACTGTTACTACTTCTCCCATATTTTTGCCTGGAAGCTGTGTAATTTTCAAGTTATAATAATTTGGAAGGAGGGGGTTGCTTTCCAGGAAGAATCCCGCCTTCCTTGGCAGACTTTTCAACCAAGACAACATCTCAGTGTCTTCCATTCACAGTCCACAGCAATGTCACCTGACCTGTCCACTACTGTCCCAGCTCTTGCTGCCCAAGAAACTGATATGAAGGAAAGATTAACAGGTCCAGCAGTCAGAGAAAACACTTCCTGACATGGCTCGGGCACATGACGAGGAAGGAGGCCAGTCCAAGTCTCTTTTGGACACATTAACTTTTTATTGCTTATTTTCTAATTTGTGCTACCTTAATTGTGTATTAAAGAAAACATGTTATCCAAACTCACATACACAATTTCAATGCAATAACTTATTAGCATTCACTTAGCAGTAGATTAAGATTTTTTTAAAACTTCATTTCTTATTCCACTCCTTTTGATTCAATTGCATTTCAAATACTTCCTGATCACTTCATAGTACTTTCACTTGAAGCTGAGAAAAATTAATCACCAGATTTAGTGTCTTCTGCTAATAACTCATCATCATTCCTGACTTCAAAGGTTTAAAGAGCTTTAAAAATTTCTGGCTGCTTATCACAACAGGGTACAAAACTCCCTGGAGGGATAACATCAGCTTCTCTGGGGAGGGATTTGCAGGGGCAGTTATAACTTTGTCCACGAACTTCTGTCAATGAACTTCTGGCTCGCCTGTTTTTATGTAAACCTGTGCAAACTGTGATATAAAGGGGCACCTGGGTTATTTGTTTCTCATCAATTAAGTTGAACTTGCATGTTTATAAAGATAATACTAATAAATTGTGGACAGTTTTGATGACTTGAAAGAAATCAATGTGATTTTGACCCCTTTATCAGGAGTGCTGGCAATCACACAACTCCTATCCTTGTAATGTTTGCATGTGGCTGTGCAAGCAAATGTCAGCAAATGCTGAGCAAGACATCTATGTCTCTTAACTGAGCAGGGTGCAGTGACTGCCTGACCATTTGTGTAAGCAGGAGAACCAAAAATTTATAACCTCAAATATGATCCTGCACTAATGATTTTGGCAACGGTCTTGTCTCTGCACAGCACCACACTATCAGGTGGATGCACTAGCTTGGGTCAGAGCTAGTTGGTTTCTAGACAGCAGGGCTGTCCAATAGCCATAAATTCTGGCAGCTTTAGCTTTCCTCCAGGTGGACTAGAAAGAAAACACCTGCATTTCACCAGAAGCTTGTTGAAACAAACACGTTATTATAAAATATTTCCATTGGAAAATGTGTTGGTTTTCAACTAAAATCTGTTCCAGCAAACAATCTCTGATTGCTTCTGACAGTTACCCGTTCCTGACTTACCTAGCTCCTCTGTCAATGCACTGGGCAGATGCCTTCTTCTTCAAGCCCCTCTCCTTCCCGTGTCTGTCTGCAGCCCTGGGTATTCACTATCCTTAAAGCTCATTTTCTCACTCCCAGCTACTTCCTGATGCACAGGCACAGTCTTTACAATGTCTGGTCTCTTCTTGGTTCTCTCCTTTTAAGATGCCACCACCTTAGAATCCACCCACTGTTCAGCACGTAAGCAACATTCCCAGCATGCCTAGTCATCCTTCCATAACTACTGTTAACTGCCAAGATCCCACCTTCCTCTGCAAGGAACCTGTCTTTACAGGTCTTCACAGCCATGCTCACATCTGATCCCTACCTTGGCTCAATTTTGAACACTCCAAAATCTCTGCAGGCACCTTTTCTGGAAGCACTTCCATCTATTCCTGAGGCAGTGCCTACTCTTAGCTTTCCATGGTAGGCAACTTGCCAAAGTTTTTCTCTCCAACTTGTCCAACCAGGCTGGCCTCATATATAGGTACAGCTTTGGTCCTGATTTCCACCAGTCACCATCACCATATCTGCCCTTTCCTTTCTTCCTTCCTGCACCCCAGAAAAGCCCTTTACATAGTACAACTGCTAATCCCCTGCAGCTCATTGGAAGACTCCTTCCTCAGAGCAGTAACATAAGCAGCTGTTGCCAGCTCCTCAGAGTAAAGGATGAGAAGTGATTTCAGAGCATGAAGAAGTGCTGGGACTGACTTGGGGAGAGTCTTTTGTTCTAGGGCAGAAAATTTTTAATTCTCTTCTTTTGAGCTGTTTTCCTCTCCCAGCCACAAATGGTGAGAGATCATTTGGGGAGTCTGGTGAGTCCTTCAGACTGACTTATGTGTAAGGCTGTGAGATGGTAGCAGCTGTGCGGAGAGCTGTAGATACACTAAAAATAACTGGCAAACTCACCAGCTCCATGTGCTTGAGACAATGAAGTGTGACTTCTGCTTACCCCCAAGTTCACAGTCTAGAGACAGGGGCTGGAGCAGGGCTGGAGTGCTGACTCCCATGTCCCAAAAAAAGCAGGGGAATACCACATTGCTCTGAAAGCTGTCAGAGGTGGTTTCACCAGGAAGTGCTTGGTCATCATCACTTCTCACAGGGATTCACTTACTCCACCAAAACACTCACACCTAAATTTTTTAGGTGAAGTTTCTCAGCTCCAGAATTAAAATTTGGTGGGGAGAGACAGAAACAGACTAGCCCACCCCAAACAGAATAATACCTAGGGCAGAATAATACATAGGTACAGAGGAGAATATAGAATATATAGAGAGAGAATATAGAATAAGGATTTAGGTGAGATCAGAAAGAAAGGAGTTAAACATGCCTTTCCCATAACCTGGGTGTGGGGGAGCACTGCATGGCAATGTATTAATTACTTTAGAAAGCTCTCAAGGCTTTGTTTCCTCTCAAGGCAGAGGGGGAAAGTTCAAACCTGAGGGATACAACAGCTAAAAAAAACCACAGTGGAAAAAGCTACAAAGGTGCAGTTGTAATGTTTGTAATGTTTGTAAAACATTGTAATGAAAGTATTTTAGCAGATAGCATTTGCAGACAATTCACTTTAAAGCTGCTATAAGTGGCACCCACATAGACTGCATTTCTTTAATTTCCTCTCACACATTAGGATCCTTTTGTTCTTGGCATGCTCACCCTAAAATGTTCTGGAATTTGATCCCTAACCCGGACCTGAAAACATGGGAGGTTTTCTGACGTCTTTGCGCCATCTACTGTCTTCCACAGATCTTAGCAGGCCACTCACATCCTTTTTTTTATTGCACAGAGCACCGACTAGATGTTTTCATTGAAAGATAGTTGAGTTGTCTTGTTCCCGAGAAGTAATGGTGGCTCGGAGTCCCGACTCACTTTTCCTTTCCTTTTCTCCCTACTATTATCACAGTCAGACTGAGCTCCAACTGTTCATTCAGGATTCCTCTAAATTATTTCCAGCCCTTTAACAAGTCACCTCTTTTAGGTTTTAAAATGTTCCAATAGTTAATTACCCCAGCTTCAAAAAAGTATGTCTTGTTTCTGATGACTTTTATCCCCAAATGTATTTTTTTCCTCTGAGATGGAAAGGGGTCTTTCAAGAAGCCAGCACAATGGAAAGATAATATTCTTTGTCTTTCCACAAAGAGAGCCTACAGAGTAGTTTGTGAATTCCCAGGCTACTTCCTGAATGTGAAACTATATATAATTAAACGCCTTCCTCAGAGATGAAGAAAGGCCTAGGGTCTAAAACTGTCACCTCCAGCAGCTGGATACCAAACTCTTTGTGAGAGAAAGGCTCCTAGCCTGAGGGCTGGAGATGTTCAGCTGAAAGTTTCTTCAGAGACCAATCAATAACCAGTAAAAGGGAGCTTGAGGGTACCCAAAACATTACTTTTCCAGATCTGCCAATTTAATAGCTAGCTAAGATACTGGATATTAGGTTGACATGGTCACAACAGTAACTAATTTACCTTTAAAATTACAGCCCTATTATACTTTAATTAAGATAAGGAAATGCTTCCCAGTCTGAGTTTATACACTTGATACTTCAAGAAAAAAAATCACAAACTAGCTTATATTCAGCTTGTTGCTTCCGATGGAATAAAAAAACAAAACAAAACAAAACAAAAACCTGGGGTTTCATGTAACTAAAATTAGCCATTAGCACAGACATAGAGGAGAGAGCAAAAGTGCAGCTAGAGAAATACATACTGTACGGTATACTGTAGAGAAATACAATACTGTACGGTAGGGAAATATGTTATGTAATGGCACA
Organism: Oriolus oriolus; assembly: GCA_013400235.1. Taxonomy (NCBI): domain Eukaryota; kingdom Metazoa; phylum Chordata; class Aves; order Passeriformes; family Corvidae; genus Oriolus; species Oriolus oriolus. The sequence goes on from VXBT01000490.1 coordinate 20,219, forward strand.
GCCAGAGAGTATTCCTTTCTCCTGTTTATACACCCATTCTTTAACAATCAGCAGCTGTGAGTTCTTGAGCTGATGGATGTACTCCAACTGCATTTAACAGTCACCAGTGGACCAATCCTTCACGATTTTTTCAAATCTTCTTTTGTCTAGCTATGTGAACTTTAGTTTCCACAGAATCCTGTAGCAATAAGTTCCGCAGCTGAGTTCAGCATTGTGCAAAAAGGAGTTTTCTTGTACTGTTTCTCCCCTATCATAAGCATGAAAATATTTGCCCCTATAATCATAATGACAATATGTATCACCCTATAAAGACTTTTAGGCAAAAAGGTAACTAGAAACTCTATTTCCTAATGTAAAACCCACAAAGAAAATAATCCTTTGAAAAAGCATATATATGCCTTTTAGAAACTTCTTTTTAAAGAGAAAAATTAATTCATTTTTTCTTGATAAATTATATTTATCATTAATTTGCAAGTCTACAGGATCACAGTAGGAAAGCCTCTTTCTCGCTGGGTTCACCATATGCTGCTCAGCCTTAAAGTGAGAACCAAGAGTTATTCACATGTCTTAAGTGCAAGTAAGCATTGTTTTGCTTTATGAATTCATACCAGGGATGAGAAACTTACCTTACAACTGTGTGTGCCGGTTTTTAGGCACTGACACTCTTTAAGTGTACTACACACAACCTAGTAACTGCATTTTATACACCAACACACACACACATATAAGTATATAGATAGAATGCAGTTTGATTTTTCCTTTTAGTCTGGCAATTCTGAAACTAAATTTAAATGTTCATTACTGCAAATAAAACACCATCAATTTAAGGTAAACAGGGAAACTACTGTTTTCCTAAAAAGTCGTCTTCAATAATTTCAAAGGTTTTCTTGCTATTGCTTTCTATTAATTTGGGTTACATATATTAAATGTTGGCCTCGTACACTTGAAGACAACACATAAAGCATTTTTCTGCAACATTAATTAATGGTGCTTTTACTGGTGCCTAAAAGGAACTGGACAGATTTCAGATCTAAAATTTGCGCAGTTCATATAATGATGCCACAACACACTAGTGGCTGAAAATATTTTACGGACCATATTTTATTAGAATATGGTCTTTCTGGCAAAACAGTTTAATTGAATCTTGTAGTTTTCTAATAGAGGGAGTTGTATATGAAAGTGGTGCATCACATCAAACTCAAAATAGAATATTTGAGATTGACTCCTTTCTGGAACATTGTCCTGATTTCCTCCTTTAATACTGCTTAGACTTACTAATAGTTCATTAACCTAATATATTATGTGAAATATTTTACATTTTAAGAAGCAGCTTAACTCTACCACTTCCTACCTTTAGACTATTTCCCAGCTTTATTCAGGTAATATATACCAAATATGTACCAAAGCATGGCTACAAATATTGTTTAGTTTAACACAGTATATATGGGTTTTCATCCCTGGCAGAATTTACCTTGCCCTGTCAAATGATAAATGCTTGGCAACTCCAGCTTTTTGTCCACTTAAGTGCTGTCCCCCGACGTGGTGCAGTCAGGTGCTGTGCCATTAGATGTCACTCTGGACCACACAAAAGAAGACCAAAGCATGAACTAGCATCTTCCCATCTGCAAACAGTCACCCCGGTTTCAAAACAGGGGTGCATCTTCAAAGCCTGCACCTTACCCGTGTGCCCTCTTCAGTACACACACCTTGGCCTCCACCACCACGTTCCTCTGCAGCAACAGCACACAGTGGAAAGCAGGTCAGGCATCATACAGCAAAAACCTGCTCCTGTCCCCCTTTCATTTCATGAAGGAACAATTTCCAGGGGTCTGTAGTACCATGAAAAACACAGCTGTGGGGTGCCTCTTGGAGGGCCAAAGGGCCATGCTGTGCATGGGGTCCGAGTTTAGAGCAAATAAGCCACCAAATGAGATGTATGGTGGATTGGATCTGAAGCCAACTGAGTAACATCCTATTGCTGCACTGCATTTTTATGGCCTCTGCTTCCTTTAGTCTTTTTCATTGTTTGGTTGGTTTGCAGTTTTTTCCTGACTGAGTTGTTCCCAGTGAAGCATTTCATCAGTTTGTTGCAACTACCTCAGGGGAAGGGGAGAGTGATGGTAACCTTGATCTCTGGGGAAGCAATAGCAGTGGCAAGGTGAGGTGTTCCCACATCTGTCAGGTGGATTCTGCTAGTGCTGAAATCCTGGGGGGGGGGGGGGGGGGTTCACTAGNCACTTATTGACTTCTTGTGGCAGCAGGATCACAGTCCAACTGCACTTATGGTGTTTGTTACATTCCCAACCTTCCAGGCTTGGACATCATGGTATTTTATGCATGATCTGCAGGGAGCTGAGCTGCCATGTCAAAACAGGACAAAATTTGAAGGTCCCCAGTTTTCCTGCTGACATGACTGTATTGCACACACTAGCTATGGAGTTTTGGGCGCCTCCTGGAATTTCAGCCAAAGGGAAAGTACTGCTTGGGATAAGACTTTTGCCCATTGCCACATAGTTCCACTAATTCTAAGTAGCTCACAAACAGCCAAAGGTGGGGCATCTTTGAAGTACCTTGTAATCTAATAATATTTATGTCTTTTTAGGCAGAGCACCTCATATATCGCAGCAAGACAGGATTGGATTAATTTAAAAGGCAATTAAAGAAAGGATTATAAAACTGTAGAGGTTATTAAAGGTTCCTCTTTATGATGGCAAAGGCATTATTCCCTCTTAGAAACCACAATGCATACACACACAGGTGGAAAGCCAAAGGAACAGGGGTTGAGGTTATAAGATCTGATAGTCATGTAAATAAAATTAACTTTGACCCAAGTGAGAAGCATAGCACTGTCAGGCCAAGAGCTCACATACCAGAAATTACAGCCCTCATTGGAGAACTTAGCCCAAAAACCAGTTACATAAAGAAGAAACTCCTATCCCTGCTCCAGAGATGAGGACCCAGAGCACAGGCTCCTGGGGTCATACCACATGGCTATGCTGTATGAGGGGGTCCCCAGTGTGACTAAGACAGACAAAGTGACAAGCCTGAAAGCAAACACCAGGGACTCAGGAGTGTGGCAAAAATTACCAGAGTGTTCCAAGTCCAACCTGGTGTGTAAATATTGATATCAGCATCAGGTGGGGAGTGTTCTTTGGGTAGGAGTAAAGAATTTCAAACTGAGGTGGCAGGAAACCAATACCTTTTACCTCCTGACTGTCACCATTACCTTCACCATTACAGGGGACAAGCTGCTGCTCTGAATGTGGAAAAAGGAACTACTAAATTTGCAAAGCAACTGTTCTCCAGAAAACTTCCTGTATAATTCACATGGTGCTCTTGAAGGCTCAGAGGGTTTGTCTAAGACAGTTGCTTCTCGACCTGCAAGATAGCAAAGCGTGTCTTTTTGTCCCACCTTCATTCTCTTCAGCAACGTGAGAAAGGGAAGTGAGCATTTTCTCCTTCATTACACCTTCCTGAGTCTCAACTTCTTTTCTCATTTTCCACATTCATCTAGGGACAATCAGGAACATATCCCAAATCCTGCCATAGGACAGCAAAGTCTGCCATCTCCTCTGCACTTCACCTTATGTGGTGGAGAGATATTAATTTCAACATTGCTTCCAAAGGACTAAAAACACAAAGACTTTCTGTTGCTTACCTTAATGTGATTTCCTGAGAGGGCTGGATTGCTGTCTTCTAGCCAGGGTAGACTGACCACAGAATATGCTGATGAGCAAACAGAAAATTTACACAAAGCAAATCAAGATTTCTGAATTCTCTCTAGGAAAAGCTTTACAGTATTTGCACAAGAATTTGCTTGCAGGAAAAGAGATTTGAGTATCTAATTTTAAACATCCTCTTCTGTGAAGATGAAATATTTCTTTGGGTGCCCACACATGTGGAGATGCTTTGGTTTTTTCAAGTGTTTGTCCTTAATCTCTACTACAGCTGGTGCATCGGTGTTATTTTAGAGGTATTAACAACATTCAGCAGAGTAGCTGTTAGCTAAGGTTTCAGGCTCTAGATAACAGATGGCAGATGTTCTTCACTGTAGCAATGAGGATAGCAGCTGCCCCTGTTTCAGGAGAGAGAATGAAGAACTTGATCCACACTAGTGTTTGGAGAGAGCTGATCTTAGGGTCTCTGGCATACCTAGCAAGGTTTAAAAAAACACTAATGTCTCACTTAAGCTCAGAAGAGGATGGAAAAAAAATATCTACCTTGCTGCTAGTCTGGGTCTGGGCACCAGCTTCTCCACTTTTGCAAGGAAAATTCTGGGTAAGGATTTCTGCCATGTATCTATGCTCTGTCGAGAAACAGCTATTGAAGAACTGCATGTACATAGAAGAGAGAGGAAATTTATCAGTGCAGCAGGGAAGAGGAATCTGGGAAGCAGAATTGGAAAAAACCTGATGGATAATTTCAGCTCAGTAAAAGGGAAGACAAGAGTTTGTGCTACGTGATTTTACTTTACTCATGCTGCTGCAGAAGGCATGGATGTGAGAGAGCTCTGGTGTCTCTCAGGCAGGCTTGCACAACATGCCCAGGGGATGCTCAAGCCATGGCATGGGGGCCATGAGCGAGCACTGCAATTAAATATTGGCTGTGCCAGAGCAGTGCTGGGGCACAAAGGAGCTCAGGGACTCCAACACAGCCCTGCTAGGACCTGAAAGAGTACCTCTGGACACACACCACACTAATGTAGCAGCTCATTCCAGATCTCCAAAACGGCGCAGTGCTCCCATGGTTAGTGAGAACAGAAACAGCAGCAGTCTCCTGAGTGTGAAGAATGTCACATCTGAGAGATGAAGAGCAAAAGTGCAAACAGGAGAAGGACAAGCCACCAAATCCAAACTTGAGCTGAAAATTTTTGGAGGTTCAGTTAATCACTTAAGTGACTTCAGTTTTCCTTTCTTTCTCTCCATGTCATTCAGGATTCCTGACAGCATTAGTGATATTTTTTCTATAACCGTTCGTAAATATCTAGCTCTGAAAACATTTTCAAATAGACACTGCAACTGCAAACCCCTTCTCCAAGGTCCAGGTTAAATTAATGTAGTGGGGCAGGCAGTCAAATCTTTGAGTGAGCTCCAGAAATGCCTGTCCCTTGCTGATCTAAAAGTCATGGTCACCTTGTGGCAGTGCTATACTTTTCTGGTTCTCATACCAATATATTTGGCAGTAACTGTGTACCAATGCACCATGGCATACAGTGTTCTATAAACATAGCAACAACAAAAAAAAACCCTTGTGAGGGGCAAATGCTCCTCTGAAATTCCTTTGCCAACTCTTTGGTGCTGGTATTTGAGGGAACACATATGCCCACAACACCAAAGCACACTTGCCACAGCCAGTGGAAAAAAGAGCACTAGAAATTCCCGCAGTTGTGCTGCACCCACTCCCAATGGCAGCGTGTCTGTTATCCAGAGAACTTATTACCAGGTGTATTGGATTTACATGGCAACATTTTGGAGGATGGGAGGAAGGCTGTAGGAGGGGCTTCTCCGAGAAGATTCAATCTTCCCCCATATCTGACATAGGCAGTGCCGACCTGATCCAAGATGGATGCACCACTGCGCAAGGCTGAGACAATCAGAAATGGTCATTAATGCCTCTATAATAACATATTTAAGAAGGGGGAAAAATGTATCTGCAGCCAGGGAGGAGAGGAGTGAAAATATATGAAACAACTCTGCAGACACCAAGGTCAGTGCAGAAGGAGGGAGAGGAGGTGCTTCAGGCGCAGAAGTACATGATGAGGCAGCTGTGCCCCTGCAGCCCATGGAGGTCCACAGGACAGCAGAGACCTACCTGCAGATATGAAGGAGCCCAAAAGAGGGCTGTAACCCCGTGGGAATCCCACAGTGGTGCAGGGTCCTGGTAGGACTTGTGACACCATGGGGCCCATGCTAGAGGAGCCTGTGTCTGAAGGACCGCATCCTTTATAAAGGTTCTGGAGCACACTGGAGCAGTTTGTGAAGATCTGCAGCCCGTGGGAAGGACATACTTTGCAGACATTCACAGAGGACTGTCTCCCATGGGAGGGACCCCATGCTGAAGCAGGGGAAAGACTCTTCTTCCTGAGGAGAAAGCGGTGGCAGAAACAATATGTGATGAACTGACCGTAACTCCCATTCCCATCTCCCTGAGCTGCTGGAGGGGAGGAGAAAGAGAATCAGGAATAAAGTTAAGCCTGGGAAGGAGGGGGTTGGGGGGAAAGTATTTTTAAGATTTGTTGTACTTCTGATTATCCTAATCTGATTTTGACTGGTAATAAATTAATTTCCTCAATTCGAGTCTGTTTCGACAGTAAGTGGTGAGTGGTCTCTTCCTGTCCTTATCCCAACTCAAGAGCCTTCCATTATATTTTCTCTCCCCTGTCCATCTGAGGAGGGGAGAGAGGCTTTGGTGGGCACCTGGCATCCAGACAGGGTCAAACCTCCACATCAGGAGATGGTTTTACATGCTATAGGTCAAGCTCACACCAAACTTCATTTTTCACACTAGATTCAGGTATGCTCAAAGTGGATCTGTCCCAGTAGCTTTAATGGACAGATAATTTCTCTGCAGGGAGTAAAGAGTCATTGCCATGTGAAATTTTCTAGTAGTGCTATAACTGCATTCCAGTATAACTTGTGCTTCTCCAGGAATAAGGGAATTTCTCTGCTGCCTCAATCTTGATGCAGCTTTAACCCAGCACACCCTTGACATAGGCCCCTGTCAATTCCATAAGCTCCTCTGCTCCTGTCCATTGAAGCAAATTCTCCACAACATCCTCTGAGAGTGAGTGTAAGAATATTCACCAGGTGGTGAGACTCAAGATGCTTATTTTATAGCTGACACAGGTGGGAAGAATACCTTGTATCACTGCAGCCAAAAAACCAGCAAGACAAGTAAGAGAGGCCTAGTATATTCACATTCTTACATCAGAAAAACATGTGGAAAAAGGATGAAGCCATGTGAGTTTCCTGTGGTGAGGGATGAGATGTTACACATGGTAGTATGTAGAGAATATAGTAGTATGTATTTTGCACAATACCAAAACCTCTCATGCCCAGTTAACTCTGTTATATGTCTTTTTGCAAACAAATTATGATTAAGGATTACGTGGGCATGAGATGCTTATATTAATTTATAATACTTACAGTGATTTTAAGAACCCAGTATTTGATAAAAAATTCTAGTTACAATTTCCTGGTCCCTGTCTTTCCCAGGTGTTCACATGGCAACATACTTTGCAATCAAACTAGTCTAATAAAAAATACAATTAAGAATGTAACCAAGGAATCTTCATAGGCACCAGACAAATATGCTGAAGAGGAGTAAGTTTTAAAAATGGTGGCATGGCAAAGTCAGACCACAGATAATGTATATGAGTGCTTGCATGTGTTTGTTCACAGCCTATTCACATTTTAAAAAATGTGAACAGAAATGTTAAACAAAGCACGAACCCCACAGCCTCAGTGGCTGAGGAATTAGAGATCAGCTATGCATCTCCCATTCATCTTCCCCATCCTGGAATGTGCAATATGTGCTTTAGCCCATCCCATTGCTAAGCACACAGCCAGCGTCTCGGCATGCTTGTACGTTTTCCATTTGTTTTTCCGCAGCTCGCTAATGACTTGTAACTGCCCTATCACCAGCCCGCTGCAAAGGCAATGATGAATTCAGCAGACCCACCATGCAAATGGAAAAACATGGAAAACACTAACTGTTGGTACTGATATGCAACTGGAGTTTTGCAAACTTTCTGGTGTTGCATAACATGCTGAAAATATAGTCTCAGAAAATAAGCACCATCTTCCTGCCAGCACAGCTCTTCTGCAATATGCCTAAGAGCAAAGAAGCATTGTAAAGTAATTCAATTTTATTCAGTAGCTAGCTTAGTTAACCTTTATAGGAAAGAAGGAAGTGAAAAAGAAATAAATATCACTATTTTAGTTTGCCACTGCTCCTTTTAGGCATGACAACATGAAGCAAAGGCTTTTCTGATGAGAGAAGTTTGATGTCACACAGATGCATCTAGCAATACTGCAGTGTTGTGATGTACACCAGTAAATTTCACCATTTTATAATGATGAAGCAATCTCTGCTATGGTTTTCTCACTGACCCAGCTATGGGGCCAAGATAGGCCCCGGCATTAGGAGACAGAGACATAACTGTAGCTCTGTGATTATTTCCTTCAGGGTAGACTCAGCAGGAAAGCATGCTCTCAAGGCATGTTTTGCATATATCTGATCCTTCTTATAAACAGGAGCAAAGCTATGACTGAAACACAGGATTCAGTATATGGGTTTTCCTATACATCCATCGTAGTGAAAGGAAAAGGATTTAACATTATCAGAATGAAACAAGAATTTGATAAGGTTCCTTCTCCCATCTCAGATGTCGCTGACACCGATGTGCTTCTGTGGGGAAACACACATCTGCACTTTCTAAAACAAGTCATTTAACTGAAAACATTTCCCAGTCACCACAGTACTGTGTGATTTTTGTACACCATCATATAAATATTCTTGGCTCACAAAAATATTCCCCCTTACCATTCAGGTCAGTGGTCAAAACTGGATCAGCCCCATTTTATCTTTCCTAGAAAAGAGAATGCATTTTAAAGCATGCCCAATAAAACCAGAGTCCTCGCAAGCCAGCATGTTTTTGGCTTGCTTTTTAGTGAAAGAATGCAAAAGGAGCAAGTCTATGAACATCCAGCAAGGGTGCAGTGTCTGAATGCATTCAATGCCTGTTAGTCAATAGAAGTACATTACCCTGCCATCCTCTGCATTGCAGTCTAACCCCCACTACCTGCACAGATCTCCAATGCAAATAAAGACGAACACCAGCTAACATCAGCATGCTGTAAAACCGTAAGAGGAATTCCTCTTTCTTTCTTTTTTCTCCTGGATATCCTTAAGCTAACTCTTTATATCAGAAGATGTTTAGTTCTGAATGCCCTGTTGACCCAGAAATTAGAAGAATATTCGGCAAGATTAAAATTCGTGGGTCTTTAGGCTTCACTTTAGCGAGATATTAAAGCCTGTGTCAAAGTTTAAGCATAGAAATAGTGCTTTTGACTTCAGTGGGACCACTCACCTATTTAGAGTTAGGTGAGTGTTTACACATCTCGCTCAATAGGTGCCTTGGGGCCTTCTAACCTTAAGTCCTGAAAACTTTTGCCATCCTTAACAAAGCTTGTCACAGTGCCATGAAAGGACCCTTTTTTCTTCTTTTTTCTGGCATTGTGTTTTGTTCTCATTGCAAAAAGACTCTTCAGGGGTTTTTTGCACTAACTAAACTTTAAGTTACATCTGTCCAGAAAAAAAGATAGTGCCCTTCCTTTATTAGGCCTTAGAGTTAACCAATGGAATCGTTGGGCAGTAGGGCAGGAGAAATACTTTATACTCTGGAAGTGCACACTGGCATGTAACTGCTTCTGTTGAAAACACACTCCTTGTTCGAAGAAGTAGACTTAGATCTCACATGCACCAGGATTTGCTTTATTTTTCAGAGAAGTATGGAATTTTGAAAACAGAAATATCATAGAGTATTACACATACACACACAAAGAATGATGAAAAGACAAATCCACATGTAAATGCAGGTTAAGAATTTGACGTGAAATGTACAGGGTAAAAAAAAGCAATGGAACAACAATTATCTAATTGGTTTAAATAGGGCTTTGATGGATTAACTTCTCACTAATGCTGGGCAAGTGAAAGAAGAAAATTATGATCCCTTCGACTAGAGGAAAATAAAAATGATAAATGGTTAAATCAACCAAAGAGCACTGTGATTCAAATTATTTTTAGAAGTCAGCTGTGCAATCCAAAAATACGTCCAATAATAGCAGAAAAGGCCACAAGTAAAAATAAACTGCATATGTAAGAATGAGAGCAGACCCTGGAATGAAGGAATACAAATCACTTGGTGTAACCTGGCCTACAAAGAGAAAAGGTGGCTGCTTGGATATGCAAATATGATCACCTATATTAAAAAGCTGTTTAAGGGAATGAAGTAAAAGAAAAGCAGTAATGAAGACCAAGAACCAAACTGGGAAGAGTGTCAGCAACTGTACTGCAACACAGATGGAATTCACATTTAACATTAACAATCAAGAAGAAGGTTTTAAACAAGATTATAATTAAATCTCCGCGTGATGTGAACTTGCTAAGCATTATGAATTATAATGAGGGCAGAAAAATATTGCTGCAGAGCCAACAGGAAATCAGGAGGACTGGAAGAAAGAGGTTTTCTGGGGAAAAAATGCAAGCTGAAATTGGTGGGAAGAAACATGGAGAGCAGGGAGGCTGTGAGAGAGAATTAGGTACTAGCATCAGGATTGACTAGTAGGCAGTTCTGAATTTTCATCAAGATGCCAATGAGTGAGACCCATAGGTGTTAAAGAAGGTGTCACTCAATGTGAAGAAACAATCATTATTCTCCTTGGCTTCTGACATAACAGCACGAGGCAGACTGTGTCCTGGCTTTGTGTGCCTAATTTCTGGCAAGCACTCACCTGCTAACTGTTCTTAGCAGGAGCTGAGGTGAAAAAGGGCAGGCAGCACCAAGTGAGCACAATCCAGTGCAAGGCTACAGGCCACATCAGAGGAGGGCTGGACAAGGCAAGCCAAGGCTACAGGGGCATCAGAACGGTCATGCCTCTGGTTCCTCTTTGCCTGAACCCCAGCCCAAGCAGCCAGCCTGGCTCCTTCTTTCAGAACTGAGAAGGGCTTTTGACCTTTTGCAGTTCAAGTTATTTCCTAGTGCTTCACCTTCTTCCCTGCTAATTAGGATGTCCAGCCTTTACAGTCACACCAAATTGTATGACTTTTTTTATTTCCCCATTTTCTATTAGGCTCCCACATCCCCCTTTCTTTCTAAATACTGATACCCTTGACCCTGTTGTCTGGCTTAACTCTTGGACTTCTGTCTCAGACTCATTCTGGCTACTGTGTGCCACTCTTTCTGCCTGCCTGAATTTCTGATCCCTTCCACTCTCCTGCATATTTTCTGCTTCTTAAGGACCCCATCTGTGCAACACTTGCTCATGTGCCTCCTCAGTTTGCCTGTCTATCCACCAATTTATGCATGAGCACAAATTTTTACATGGTCCAAAATACGGACTTTTAGCTATAAAGATTTCAGGTGGAGGGCATAAACTGGAGGGAGACAAGAATAAGTACTTCCATGCTAAGCTTCTGACAGTCCTTAGCAACGCCTCCTCCCTCCTCCCTTCCTTGCAACCCCCACCACTTTGCTGGGAGTGTCACAAGAGAATCAGTCTGCAACCCCATGAAAAATAAACAGAAATAAGCACAAAACCAGATGGACATCTCTTAATCCCTGGTAGCTCAAGACAGGATTTTACTCATGTTTTTAGAGGATTCCTCCTTCTAAAGACTTCCATCAACTCAAATCTGGTTTTTTCATAGAAGCTGTATCCATGAGAGCTACACTCTCACTTCCTTTTCCCTATCTGTTACCATGTAAGCTATAGTTCAAAAAGTAATTTTTTTCAGTTCAAAACAAATTCTCTGAATTCAACAAAGAGCTATTTACACCAGTGATTTGCTTCTTTCTAATTAAATAATCCTCAAGACATCAGACCTTAAGAAGAATGTTTTCAAAGGCAGCTGTTCTGCTAATTAGACAAAATGGCTGGATGATGGCAATTTACTTAGAGTCACCTCACAGAGGGACAAACATACTACGATGAATTCTCAGGCACAGAACTAACTCTACCCTGTGTAGGCAACATAAGGGTTTACTACACTTTCAGGATATTCTTAATGATCAAATTTAACATTTCCAAAAATTGGCAGAAGGCTCCAACCCACATTTTAACAGAACCGTGTACTGCTAAGCAGTGCCTCAATCTTTTTACATAAAAGGATATGCTCAGTACTTGTCTTGGGCATGCAATGAACAAGACTGAAACAGGTACAAAAAATGCACTTTGCCTTATCTTGAGTAAGATAATGGCTTGTGTCAGACTTGCCTCAATCCACATGTGACTGTTGGGCATCCACCAACTAACCGTCTAAATATCCACCAGATGTCAGCAGCTCGGAAGACCCCCTTAAACAGTGCCTCTGCATGAGACCCTTGCAGGATAGATGGCAAAAGGCTAGTAGAGTAAAACAACAGGACAACAAGAGGACAGAGAGGTTGGCTAGCAAAGTTGGGATGCACTGAGTTTCTGTCATGTCAAGAGACAGTCCTAAACAAATAGATTCATCCTCACCTACTGCCACACATGCCAATGTCAATACAGCCTAAAAACACAACTGAAATACAGGGAATGAAGCCTGTGCAAGGAGACTTTATATCCCTGCACAAGGAAATGTTACCAAAAACACACTCTGATTTATTTTTCACAACAAAACATAAGCAAACGTGGGAAGCAAACTGCAATTTAGCTCTTGAAGTTGTGTGGTACACCAAAGTATTTTGTGTACTTTGGACTTTATCCAAAGCAAACATTCAACTACTTTTCTTTTAAACACATCTGGAGGTCAATAAATATTGTCCTTTCTCTAACATTAGTCCCACACAAACTGGCTAATATGCATCCACAAACAGGGAGTAAAGCAATTTCTATGGTCACATGAATTATCTGGCTTCAATTTCAATTCCTATCATAGATTTCCTGTTTGATCCTGTGTACAGGGGTTAACCTCTTTGTACATCTCCATCTGCCAAAGAGGGTAAATAACACCTGCCTCCTTTCTGGTAGTTTATGAGGCTCTGAGGGCATGTCTCCACCACAGGTGCAGGCACACCCAAGCTGTCTCCATATGAGGAGCACTAATTCTATTCCTCGTTTTTGTAGTGATTCAAATTAGCACGCCCAGTATTCAATTTACCAAAGTGCTGAGTGCTCAGAACTGGAAACGAAGTTAGAGGGAACTCTGTTTGGAACAATAAAATGGGTATATGTTAACTGTATAATAGTAAGTACGCTGAAAATTAAGGCCAAAGGCATCTCCAGTGGCACCCAAAATGAATGAGCATTTTTGTAATGAAACTCAGTGCCTCAGGTCCTCCCTTATTAAACAAACACAGATTTATACCTTTGGGGATGTTGTAAAGACACCATTCATTCATTCATACTGTAAGGCACTTAATAGCTAGATTGTTAAGTATAGTTTTAAAACACAAAAACCTCTATATGCGAAGCACAGCTTAAATGATCTGCAGTAAATAAGGCCTAGGTTGGAGCACGAGGATGGAGAACATTGAGTCGTATCTTTCATTCTATACACTTCTTGAGGAATACACCCATGGAACAACACTGTGTAACACTATCGTACAAATCAGAACTTAAATAAGGTTATGCAGACAAATTGCTTTACTTCCTGCTGTTTTGGTGTCTGATTTTGTAACCATATCATTCCTTCACTACAGCTTTTTTCAAAAACTTTCTTTTACCTCAGGATCTGTAGGTTGAAAACAGAAATCTTATTCTAAGTCTTACATAAATCAAGAGCAATGTTTCTGAAATTAATGGAATTAAAGTAATGTAAATGAAAAGTCAACCCTTTTGGTTCCTGAAAAGTGCAAGCAACATTTAAGCATTTGGATTCAGTGTGCTAAAGCTAAGCAGCAAAATAAGGTGTTGCCTATAGACTGCTAACTTTTTTCAAGTAATTCTTAAAGTCTAGTAAAACTTTACAGAATATCAGTATTGAACATTCTTCTCTGTAAGTAATTAAGAATAGCAGAAATTTTCTAAGTCCCTGCTATGAAACTTTCACTTTTACCACTACCCTTCCCCCACATAATCACATGGTTTTAAATCTGGGGGCGATTCACACCTTTTATTCTTTCCCCCAGAAATCAGATAAGACAAGGTATTTGTTGAGTATTCTGAAAAGATTAAGTGACATCATAAGGGTTCTACGGAAGAAAGTAATCAGTATAACAGAGGGAATAATAAGGAAGCTGATTAGAATAAAGATACTGCTATCTGATATAGTCCATTTGGGATTTAATATATGAAAAGATAAAAAGATGAAAGAAGAAGAACAAAGAGCAAGGGATAACAGTTCCTTGCAAAGGAAAGAAGGAAAAAAAAAGATAAATAAATGACCTTATAATATCTAATTCTCCTAGCAAGTATATACTAAATGGTAGTTGTTTGGTGACTCGTATTTGGTCATGTTAGAACACGGTTTGAATAAAATAAGGAACTGCACTGTATGTCTGTTTTAACAAGTGCCAAGCCAACTGATTTACAAAAATGCTTCACTCCTCATACCTGCAGTGGCATTTTGCAAGATTCTTGCCACATGCTACACAGTGATGGTCGTTTGTTTCTTTACCCCCCTCCATCTGAGAGGTGGCAGAATTTCATGCTGTCTTTTGTCAGCACCTTCAAGAGCATCTCAGTGTTGAACTCATTTTTTCTTTCCATCTTGTAGATGAATAGTTTGGTCATCATGGCACTGAGGCACTGTTCTGCACGGGGGAGTTCCATGAGATGAATGGTTAAGGAAGAATAGCAAGGTATTCATTAAAGAGAAAAAAACAAAACAAAACAACAACAAAAAACATGACTAAGGTGATGTCATACAAGTCATACCACATACACACTTTAACTAAGCACTGTGTGACCACCAGTCATTCTTATTCCATCTGCAGCTGGAAACATTTGTGAATATTCCTATGCACTTTGTCAGAGTAAGACCTCTCAGGACCCCTTCTGACACAGTTCAACTTTGCAAGGTAAATATTGTTCTCAAATCTTCAAGCTACAGGAAAACCCTCCCAAGTGACACGGTGAAAGCAAGGCTTGGGTCTTACTGAGACTATCAAATAGTGTGTTGCACAGGACTCTGTGAACAAACACATGAATAATTTACCCCTCTGCCCCCAGCAGGAGGTGGATTTGACATTGCTGTAGTACTTCTAACATTCCTAAAGCTAGAAACTGGTAAATAAAAGGTAAGCTGGCTGCGGCCCCAGTGGTGGACACAGCCATCCACGCATGGTGTTGAGAAGAGACTACTTGAAGAACAGATGACAAGAGCAACTGGTTCCCACTCACCCAACTCATATCCCAGCACAAAGACAAGTAGCATTCTAATTAAAGTGTGCCAGCTTCTAAAGATATGCCACAGAGTGAACAGAGGATAACCATGAACAGATGGGCTTTGCATGTGATCTCTGCTTCATGGAGAATAATACACCTTTCCTGACATGTCAGTCAAGAGTGTGGCACACAGTGATCTTGGGATCTGCAGATGCTTCCTATTTCCGTGTAGGCACCAGAAAAATTATGTCTCCTGTGGCATAGTCTCTACTGTTTTCATCAGACTCTTGGCATCAGGGCTTCTTCTCCCCTACTGCATCACTACAGACTATGCATTCTGGCTTTGCTGCCTGCTAACCAGCTACCTCTGAAGAAGCTGCAGCTGCCTGTCCTGCGAGCTTTGAACGCTGGCATTTCTTGGTGTCAACAGCACCACGGTCTTGAATTTCCATGACCAACTGTGTTTTCATGTCCCATTCAAAGCACATCCTGAGCCCTTCAAACGACTTGAGGGGGGACTGAGCTACACCTTGACCTCATAAGACAGGACTCTGCCATGCTTCCAAAGTGAGAATCAACAATTCAGTACAAGACAGCGAAGCTGTGCAGTGAGATCTTAGTTGGGTCGGTTTCTGGAGAGCAAGATGAGGAGTGCCAGTGCTGCGCCTGTGCCTGGCAGGAGGCACCACCAGCCAGGAGGGGAAAGGACAGAGTCACAAACGCCACGTTCTTGCGAGGGATGCGTTGTTGTACCCTCGAGCGCTCACGGCACCATACCCTCGCATCCCTTTAATCTGCACGCGGCTGCAGCAGGACGACCGGCTCCGCTCCGGTCTCCGCAGCATCCCCAGGGTTCGCTCCCGGCCGAGACGGGCGCTCTCACCCCGGCGCTAGGTGCTGGCTCGCCGGCCCCTGTCTCTGCCGGGAGAGGGCGGACGCCCCAACCCTCTTCGCTGCTGGGGCGGGGGACGAGGCGGGGGCAGCCCCCCGGGCAGAGGCACGGACAGGGATGGGGCAGGCAGGAGCCGCCCCCGCGCGGGGAGGAGGGAGCGCTGGGCACTGGCTCCTCTCCCCGCGTATCCACCCGAGAGGCAGCCCCGGCACTGCCTGGAGCCGCAGCCTCTTCCCTTCGCTCCCGCCCTCCC
Organism: Oriolus oriolus; assembly: GCA_013400235.1. Lineage (NCBI taxonomy): Eukaryota > Metazoa > Chordata > Aves > Passeriformes > Corvidae > Oriolus > Oriolus oriolus. The sequence goes on from VXBT01000490.1 coordinate 36,396, forward strand.
TCTCTCCCTCCCCCGTCCCCACCTCTCCTCCAAAACCGCAGGAGCCGCTGCGGCCCCGTTTCACTCGCTCCGGTGCCAGCGGCGGAGCGCGGCGAGCGGACCTGAGCGCAGGCACGGCCCGGGGCGGGAGCAGCCCCGNTCGCGGCCGGGTGGGCGAGAGGCTGCAGGCGGCCCTCGCCGGCCTCCAGGAGCTCCAGGTGCTGCGGGAGAAGCAGCGGGAGCTGGTGCGGGCCGCCCTGGCCATGCCGCAGCGGCCGGCGGTGGGCGGAGAACAGCAGTCCCTGTCTGCCCACAGCAAGGAGCACCGTCTGGAGGCCACCCTCTCCGCCCTGAAGGAGCAGCTGGTAAGGGACGGCACGGGACGGGACGCCCCGCTGCCCCGCTTCCCGGCTCCGTGAGCCCAGCCGCGGCGCCGAGCGCGGGCGGAGGGAAGCGCCGCTGGGCTGCCAGACACCCGGCTTCCTCTCGGGAGCCGCCGGCGCCGTGCCGGCACTGAGGGCACTGCGCTGCTCCCGCCCCTTCGGCCGCGGTTCCCCCGCGGGCAGGGGCGAGCGGCCGGGCCGGGGGCGGTCGGGCGAGCCTCGCCACTGCCGCTGTGACGGGCGGGGCTCACCTGGGCGGCCCGGAGCGGGCAGTGCTGGTGGCGGGCGCTGTGCCAGTGGGAGCGCTGGCGTGAAGTTGTTATCCCGGCACCGCTCATTCATCGGAGCCGAGGAGTAGGCGATGATTAACTTCAGTAATACTGCGCTCAGCTCGCAGTGGTAGTAGCCGTTTGCATAGGAGATCAAGAGACACGCGGGGCGAGATACACCTGCATAAGCGCTCGGGGGTTTGGGTGGGCGTGTGCGCGCACACCTCTGCGCCTTCACCTGTGTGCGCGCAGCGCTGCGTGCCCGCGCGGCTGTGCGCCCGTGGGAGTCGATCGGCCGGGAAACGCTTCGTGGGACGGGAGTACTTTGTTCTTTCCACGGACTGCGTTATCAAAAGGGAAGAATAACTGAATGCCAGACCTTGTATTTGAAGCGCTACACTGGTCACTTCCACAGGGTTTTTTTTTTTTTTTAACTAAAAAAAAGGAAAAATTCTGAATTGTAGCTGAAACGAGTTTCATACGTGAGACAGCAATCAAAGGGTAAAGAGCTTTAATCTCTAGTACAGGCAATTACACACTTCAGTAAACTCAGACTTAATTCAGAATCCTTTCCCTCGCTGTACTGGTGCAAATCTTGGCCATCAATCAGGTGTGAAAACAGCACGGTTATTCGCTCCCCGTAGGTAGCTTTATCAGGCAGCATCTCAGGATAAAATGGGCTTTAACCTTCAGGGAAACCTAGCCACCACTGTGAGAAAATACAGCAGCAGGCATATCTTGATTAAATTAAGAAAATACAAGACAAGTGGACAGCCAGCCACTTGATTACCTGTCATTGATAATCTTAAGTAATGGCTCTACTTTTTTTTTTTTTTAATTAAACAAAAGAATTGAAGGCATTTATTGCCTGTTTGGGGCCACTAGGATAACAGAATCACACAAGGAGCTCTGATCATAGTGACTGTACTCTTTTTCTTGTTAGCTGTTGTGCTTTAATTACTTACTTGTCTTAATATATTTCAAATAAAATATTCAAATAGAAGATTAACTTGTCAGGACTTCACTTGCACCTTACCAGGCTTTTCAAGGACGTGGGAGAAACTAGCCATTAAAATGGAAGGAAAAAAAAGGCCTTTAATTGCTGCCCTTTAGAAATGTAGGAGTTGAGTGGACTTAAGAATAACTCTGCACACCTCCAGAGAGAGACAGATTTCACCAGTAGGTGCCAGTGCAATTATGGGTAACGTGTCTCTTGGGATGCCTGGGAGGGAAGTGTTCATAAAGTTTGAGAGGGATGACTCAGAACTACATAAATCCAGGCACAGGTTCTTCAGCAAAAATACAGTGTGTGCACATTTAAAGTAGTGATACAAAGCTCTTTTGATTGACCCATGGCTACTGGAGGCTTTTCAGACTGTACTTTTCAGGCCCCCTGGTACCTTTATTTGGTTTTTTCCCCCTTGCAAATTGCAGATGTATATCTGAGTAGAGGTACATACCTCAAAGCTCCTTAATAGCAAAGTAAACCCAGTTGAAAACAGGCTTTTCACAGTCCTGTTACAAGTAGTTCACAGATCTAGGATCTCAGTGACCACAGGCTGAAAACTTTCCCAGTGACTCATGAGCCGTGTATTGCACTCAAAACCCATGAAAATTCTGTTCATGATCTCAGGAAATGAAGTTAAGCTGAAAACAACAGAAAATGCAAAGCACAGGAGTGCTCAAGGAGTGTTGCATCTTCATCACTGTTGTTGTTGGCCCGTGGATGATAAAGAATGTGATTGCTGCTCCTATAAGCTTTCAGACTGAGAAACTCATTAACAGTGTCAATGTAACTTTGCCTTGCAGTGCACCTTGATCCAAATTTCAAGGAGGACTGTAGCCCTGAGCTTTAGCATGGTCACAGTTGAATTCATAAAAAGTTTGGTCCTCACAACACAAAATGAGAAAGCTGTGTCAGCTGAAGGTGGCTCAAGGTATCTTAGCAATGGAAACAAGGCAGGTAAAGAGTAAAGCCAGGCTTCTCCTGTAATGGTGGGGTGAGTAACAGAAGAGGAGAGGCAGAACCCTTAAGGACTCAAGTCCGACTAGTGGGAATAATAGAGCAGAGCCATCAAATGCTGTAGGCTCCACGTGTGGATGCCATTCCAGAATCTCTGTCCCTTCCCCGACAACATTTACCAGAGACAGTGATCAGCTGGCCTTTCTAGGACTCTGCCATAGGCAGTCTGCTGCCTCTAACAGTCACGCCCTTTTTTGCCCTAACCAGTGGCTCTTTTTGGTGGTCAGGGTCTTTTCTGACAACTGCAAATTACTAAGGCACAGGCGGGGTCAACTCTGTAGCAGAAGAGGAGCAGAGTTAAGTGGTGCCACCCACTATCAGAGATCCTGAAGATGCTAAACTTCTCTTAGCCAAACGGTATCATGGTGACATAGAGGAAAAAGAAGAGATGCAAATTCAGGCTAATGTAAAGAAAGAAATCTATGATCGCTGTCAGTGTAGGTGGATATCAAAGGCTGCAACATCCAGTATTTTTTCAGCTCTTTCCTCAGAGGATGGATTTATAAACCTTATTTTTATTTGATTTGAATCTGATGATTTTGTTTTGCAAGCTTTCAGGTGGTTTACGATGTTATAAAAATGTGAGAAGGGACACATTATGCTGAAGAGAAAAAAACAAACACTTGGTACCCTGCATTTTACACAGATTGTTTTTTCGATTTAGATAATTTTAAATAGAAGAAAACATCCTTTAAGCCAGGGATTTTATATTTTTTTTAAATAAACAAACGTATAATTTTGTCAGCTGAGAGAAAGAGGTCCTTCCAGAAGGAATTCACCTGGGTCTATTACAAGTGTCTGGGATAGATGATAGTAATTTTTCTCTGAAGCTGGCTGCTTTGCACCACCAGTTACAAAAAGGCCCGGGGTGACTAATTTCTAGATGGGCAAAACCAGAAAAGAATGCTATGTTTGGTGCATTCCAGAATGAAGTCAGATTAATAGAATTATAGGATGCTAATCTACAACCAAGAAATATCAACACCCCCTCTTTGACTGAAGAGATTAATAGTTGAGAAGAATAGTCAGGTACAACCAGTGGGTTTTGGTGCTTTGATTTGGTGTGCCAGCTTGTGTTGGTGTAAATGAACCTGCTTTTCAGTGTTCTTCATTCTAAAAAATGGGCGGTATGATGACATCCCAGATTTGGCTCCCCAAAACTGTAGTCCATTGATAGTACAAGTTGATTGGGAAAGTTTGGTCTCACACTGTGCAGTGGCCAGAAGTCTTCACAGCTGCATTGCCCAGAGCAAACAGATGGTTTTACCTGCAAGGTTTTGTCACATGTAAAATTCATGTTGTGAAATGAGGAGTGTGTTTAGGGTTTACTGTTTTGAATGCTGCCTAGCTTGGGTATTGGAGCAATAAGAGCTTGAAACAAACACACCGGAAAAGTCAATCTTATCCAAATGGTTTGGGGAATGCCTCTCTTCTTGGAGTGCAGAAGTAGTTAATTGAAAGATCAAAGCTATGGCGGTGGCTGGAAATGTGAAAACCCAGTGGTGTGAGGCACCATAAAAGGGTTAAAAACGATGATGTAAATCATGTGTGTTGGTTAAAATGCTGTGAAAACGCAGACAGAACCTGGAGGTATAATAAATAATGTTTGAATACCTGAGAGCCTTGTGGCCTCTCTGTCATTAATCAGAAACCACAGACTGAGGGATTGGCTGGCAAAACATTAATCATTAAGCAATTAATTCCAGCCATGAAAACAAAACTTTGTGATTTCCTGAGTAGGTGGGATTGAAGAAGGCATGGCATGGTTTTGCTTTTTTACCACGAAATAAAGAAGTACTGAGGAGGTCATACATTCATCATTCAGATGGAGTAGAAAATCTCCTTTATTATCCAGTTCTTCCCTTCTCTTTTGTTTATGTGAAACAGGAAGAGGGAAAAACACTATGGATTTTCCTAGGAAGCAGTAATGAGCCTCTTGAGTTTAAACTTTTCTAGATGTGTTACTAACAAAAAGGGGCTTTATTTCTTGTGTCTTATATGTTCCTCCAGTTCTCTGTAAAAGCATGCTAAAAATATCTTTTTTTTTTTTTTCTTCTCAGCAGCATCACCAGCCCGTAGAGTTTTCTTGTGAAACCCAGGACATCTGTATTTTTTGTCTTACAATTTTTAATAATTTACTGATTACCTTAGGATCTTAGCTTTCTTTTCTTTTAGTATTTATAGCTATGGAGAAACCTATGCAAATGTTAAAAGCTGAATAATTTGTACAAAAGGAAAGCAGAAGCAAAAATGTGTACACACTGATCTTGATTTTCTGCATGTCATTTAATTTTTAAGATACTTTAATTGGTTCAAGGCACCTAGATTTTTTAATATATATATTCGAGTTTGGAAATGCTGCTAGAACTGCCACTTGTGTTTTAAAATATGAAATGTACACATAAAGAAGAATCTTAATGTTTTTCTTACCACTACTGAGTGGAATCCCATCCCCTTGAGGGCTTTGAGCACAACTTTACAACCAACTTCAAGAGGCCGAGGTGTGATATAATTAGAAGCTGCCTAAATAGTGACTGGACTTTAGATAATTTGCCAAGTGCCATGTGAGAAGTTGGTGACAGAAACCAACTGTGGTTCTTTGGCTGGTACCTAATGCCTGGCCATCTGCCTCGCCAAGCTGACGGCATAAATACTGGGGGAGTGACTGCGGGAGTTGTTACCTCAGATCAGCCTGGTCAGTGATTGCAGTAGGCAACAGATCTAGTTGCTGGCTTCTGAAGGATTATTCACAAGCTTGAGACACCGTTTCTTTTAAATACAGTAATTTCCCCACCATATTCAAATGCCACCTTTTCTTGCAGGAAATGCATGGAAATAACTGGCAACCAGACAAGCAGGGGAAACTTGCAGTAAAACAGATATCACAATTCTTGCAGTTAATCCTTTCAACTATAAAGACGTCATCAAAGCCAAGGGTTTTACTGGAGTGGGTATGCTGCCTGTATTCAGTATGGCAGTAAGATACCTCAGCCATAGCGGTTGCCTTTCATCTGGCAGATTTAAGAGTTCATGCAGACAGCCCATAATGTTTTTGTTCTCCTCTGCTCAGAGGCAGTGTGTGGCAAAGTGCAGTGCAGTAAGAACATGTTAATTAGTTAAAAGACTTCTGTCCTATTGAGAGATACAGTTCCTGCCATGGGTGTAACAAAAAAGCCAAAAGTTGAAATAAGTATCTTCAGAGTGAGTTTTGAGAACATGTTTAGCTGGGCAAAAGACAATATATACTAAGAAATGAAATGCTTTGTCCTTGTCCATTAGGTCAGTCTTGTTACAGAGAGCCAACTGCAACAGTCTCTAGCTAAGGAAAATGCTTCATGAGAACAGAATCTTTCTGGCACAGGTGGCCTGAATTCATGCATTGCTGCTGAGAGTCTAACTGTGATTGTTTTTCATTTCCTCCTTCTTCCCTTGATTTAGTCTCGTTTGAGGAGACAGGATGTCGGCTTGAAAAGCCACCTGGATCAGCTAGACCAGCGAATAAGTGAGCTGAAATTGGACGTCAGTAAGACCTCCAGTGAATACCTGGATAGTGACAGCCGGCCCAGCTCAGGTAATGTGCACTTGCCTGTTTATTCCCAGGGATATGGTGCTAGGAGAACTGAAGAGTATCAAACTGCTAAGCAAAACTCTCTGTATTGTTTGGTCAGAAACAGTGCCCCATGGCTGAGGTGGAATAATAGTCATTTGGCACAGAGTGGGCTCACAGAGCTGCTAGGAATTCTCTTGCAAAGTTGATTTAGTTGGAAAGTGCTCACTCACACAAGCAGCTTTCTTTCTGGATTTTTAAATTTTTTTTTAAATGAACCTTGTAGCCACACATGGAAGGAGAAGGAGACAGATTTACTTACTAATTACCTTGTGCAGTGTAGAAGGACCACTGGCAAAATGGCTAGAGTACTTAAAAGAAGTGAAGGAGACCAACATCAATATCAACACTCTGCTTGAATCCAGGGAGGGTTCTGAACCTCACTAGGGCTTTGAAAATCACTATTGCAGTGCTCCAGTCAAATGAATTTATGTAGAGGCAAAACAGCACTATTAAAAGACACTGAGAAAAACTACCCCAACAGAGTAAAGCTCTCATGGACAGAAAGATACTGGGTATCAGGTTTCTGGTCTGATTCACAGAGAGAGCTGTACTGCAGACTTTTATAGCTAGGATGTCTGTTAAAACCAGTTTCTGTTATCTAGTCAGAGACAATGAAAGTGGTTCTTTCAAACAGAATCTTTGCAAAGCCTCGAGTCTTCATTGAGACAAGGAAATATTTTTTAAATTTTTTTTTATACAGCATATGGATTTGCAGCCCGCTACATAGAGTGCATATAAAAAGTGCAAGTTTCTGTTATGTGTTCAAGCTCAGGAGTTGTGCGCTTAGGCACATGCACATAGTTCAAAAGAAAATATTCCTTCTCCATTATAGAGAGGAATAAAATTTCCTACCTTGAATTTATACAAAGCCTTTTTTAATGCTTCCACAATTAATTGCAAATGATCTCAAGACCTGGAGAGAGAAGATAGTCTCCATTCTTTGCCCTTAGACATTCCGGCTATCATAGACTGGGCAGCTCTGATCACAGGCCAGTTTTACTCTACTTGCCCATCCAATCCATGCATGTATGCACCTAGCACAAGTTACAACAGTGTCAGGGGTCCTTGTTTTACACCAGTTGCATCATAGTCCCCAAAGACATTCTCCAGTGAAGACCTGGGCATGATGGTGCTGGGCTTCATCCCATCCCACCCTCAGAACTAAGCAGCCATGTGTGTGCCAAGCTGACTCAGGGCCTAAGTAAATATGCAGAAGCCCAGTAAAGGCTGGTTGAATTAGAGTATACCTCTGCTAATGTTACCTAAATAAATGGTCATAAATTTAGGCTTGTGGTACATAGCAAATGAAGATTTATTTTATTCTCTGCACTTTTCTTCTACAGAGCATGTTTAGTTCCTGTAAATATGACCTATCCTATTTATTTTAACTCTGCAGGATTCTATGACCTGAGTGACGGTGGTTCTTGCTCACTCTCCAATTCTTGCACCTCTGTGTACAGTGAGTCCATCTCCTCCTCCCACACCAGTCTCTTGCCCAGCTCTCAGTACCCTAAAGCAAGGCTCAGTGTGTTTGATTACCGACCCAAGTCTGCAGATGAAACTACTGTGCACACCACCAGCTTCCAGCAGCAGGGAACCTATGTCAGCGATGGATGTCAGATTGCAGCTAGCAGAGATGTTTCTGGGACTCCTGCCAGGTCCAGACCAAGGCCAGTTTCCACAGGTAATTGATGGCAAAACTGGATATTTCATTCAAGAGAAGGGCAGATTCCTGGTTATTACTTTTAGGACCTTGTTTAGCCGTGTTTAATCAATATATAGTACTCATTTTCCATACAGAAGGTGAGAATGGATCAAAACCACAGAGCTGAACTGTTTACTATCCAACTTTCCCTTGATACTGAGCAGGGGTATGGGAGAGAGACTGCAGACCTCCTTCAGCCCTTCTTCCTGGCTACCTCTTGCTTCCTTCACACTGAGAAACAAAAGTAGTGGGGTAGTAGTGGGTATAGGCTTGGAGAAACAGTTCTTACAAAGTTGACCACATTGCAGGAAGCAAGATTTTACTTCAGAAAATCATCATTTAGAGAGGGGAAGAAATTTCTCTTTTCCTCTTCTTAGAGGAAACTGCAAGTACAGACCAACTGCCTTTTCTTTCAGTGGAAAGCAGAAAGCTTGCTTGATACCCTGCAAGCACAGCATGCTTTTGACTCCTTCCTGGTTTGTTTGCACAAGAGCACACCGTTACACACTGCCAACAATTTCCTAAAGAATTTTCATTATGAAATTAAGTTGTTAGAGAAATCATCATCCTAACCCTTGCTGTGGCAGGTCTGTGCATCGGTAGGACACTGCAGACCACCCCAAAATTCTGGAGTCTTTTGAAAGCTTCCTGTCACAGGACATAGTCATCACGTGACTATTCACGTAGTTTGTGAATGGTGTGGTTGAATGTGATGGTTGGGTTTCATGACAGCAAGAAGCAGCCAGGAAATTGGTTAGCTGAGGATTTGTTGGCACTGAAATCTGCATTGTAGTACAGAGAAATCTAAGCTAACTGGTTCCAGTATTCCCACAGGCAACACAGCCACCATAGTGCTCTATTGGATAACATGTCTGGATGGAACATCCTTTCTTCACACAAGAGCATAGCCTTTCCTCTCTGTGCACAGGAGATGCTCCTGGGAGGAGGGTGCTGCAGTCAAGAGTAAATTACAGCAACCTTGACAGTACTCTAGAATTGAAGAGATCTGAATTGGTGTCTATGAATGTCATCTTCAGGGACTACACTTCCCTCTTGCCTGAGTAGTTAGCCTCAGATTTTTCCCTCTGTGAAAATAATGATTCTTCAGTTCATTCTTCTGTGGCTTCTCTGCTAAGAAATAAAAATAATTTCTTGTTTTTGTCTAGTTGGGGTCCTGCTGGTCTGTGACATTTTAGAACATTTTTATATATGCACAGATTTACTTTCATCCAAGTAGAAAAGTTTAAATTTCCTGCAAAGGGAAGATTTTTATTATTGGCATTAAAAGGCATTCTGAACTCCGTTATGCTTAGGTGATAAAAGCTTTAAAATAATTCAGTGACCTTGGAAGGCTGAAATTACTTTCTTTATCCATGCTACTGATTTTAGTAAAAGCTATCACATCTCTCTGAAATAGCACTTCTGGCATGAACCAGGTTGAATGTAATTGTCTGTGATTTAAATAGGTTGTTTATTTTCATCCACCATATAGGTGACTTGGAAAGACTCATTCCAGCGGACGCTAGATTTCAGAAAGAAATGGATCCCAAGTCCATGTTGCCTCTGTGCCATAATGGAGACATGCACTTGCTCAGCATGGACCCCAAATTCCAGAACGACTTGGTCTCCAAGAATGGCATTGATGTGTATCCTTACCCAAGCCCCCTCCATGCAGTGGCTTTACAAAGTCCCCTTTTCTCCCTGGTGGGAACATTCCCAGAATCAGACTTCCAAGCCCCTCCCAGCAAACCTATGCCCAGTACGACAGGTCCCAGCTTGATTAAGACTAGGCCAACCACTGAGGCCAAGCCAGGGGGTTACATTGATAAATTACTGCAGCTGACGAGATGCAAAGGGAGCAGCCGGGCTGAGGCCAGTGAGTGGGTTTCACCGAAGAACCAGCCAGCCGCAGTGCACCAGAGACTCATTATAACCCCCAGCACCGGTGGAGTGAAAATTAACAGCAGCAGTAGCCAGCTGGAAAAACAGACGAGTTCTCTGGAAAGTAACAAAGCTGAAGGGAAGCTGTCAAGAGAGGTGCCAGAGGGGGAATGTGCCAAGCAGCAGGAGACCATGAGCTGTATGAATGAAGAGCAGTCATCCATTCGGCCTGACACAGAGCCATCAGCTGTGAATAGTTGTTATCCTGCCAAGTCAGCAGTGAGGGGCTCTCCTCTGGCAGAAGCAACAGAGAGCAGTGTGGAGCGCAGTTTGTCCTACTCACAGCTGTGTCAGGAGGACTCCAGCCCAGACACCTGGAATGCTAAAGCTGTCCTACCCAAAAAACTGCCCATCAAAAGGTGTGGCAATGCCAAATTGGCTTACGCTGAGGGTCACGAACGAGTGGCACGAGCTGAGTTTGTTCATGCTCAGTTTGTCCCTGCAGAAACCCACCAAGTCCGGGTAAAGTTTGCCAGCTCCAAAACAAAGGCAGTGAAGATAAAGAGGAGAAACAGTGAAAAAGTACTTAGGCCAGGGAAGCAAGCCTTCTGCATGGAGAAGGTGAGAGGGTCTCATGGGGTCACCAAACTGCCGGCTGAGTGGAATCAGCTCCAAAGACCGCAAGGAATGAAGAGCCTTGTGCGGAGACCTTCGTATTCTGGTGACATGGCTGGCAGATCATGCTCGGAGTCGAGTCTGTTCCCAGTGCAGGTCAGGCTCCCCACCGTGCCATCCAGGCCAGAGCTCTACGGAGCCTCTGCCAATGCACTGTATTCCCTCGAAGCAGCTTGCGTAGACACAGCCAACAAGAAGAAGCAGCGCAAGTGGCAGTCCACGGTGGAGATCTCTGCCAAGGCACCGCACCCGGCCAGCCTGTCTCACAGCTTTGGCCTGGGCGCGCCAAGGCAGCCGGCGAGGAGAGCCGGCGTCCTGCGCACTGTCAGCATGAGGCCTCGCTCCAAGGGTCAGCGCCACGGAGATTATGCCAAAAGCGAGTCAGACCACTCCGAGTACTCTGCAGAGTGCGCCTCTCTCTTTCACTCCACCATCGCAGAGACCAGCGAAGGGGAGGTCAGCGATTTCACAGCCAACCGATTTGGGGACAGCGAGTCCAGTGAAAGCGATTCCGATGGCAGCAGTAACAGTAGCAGCCTTGCCCTTGACTATGACGAGGGGGATGAAAGTGAGCTGATTTGGCCTGAAGGTTCGGTCAGACAATCTGTGACTGTCCAGGCCTCTTCCAAGCCTCTTCCTCCAGTGCCCAAAATCTGTCGCATCAAAGCTTCAAAGGCACTGAAGAAGAAGATAAGGAGGTTCCAACCTGCCTCTCTGAAGGTCATGACCATGGTTTAAGGGAGAGCAAGCATCTGTTTCTTACAGTGAGACATCCTGCTGGCTCTCATTTGCAAAACAAGAGGACTCATGGGCAGAGAAAAGGACTTTCTTAAAGGAGCTGTGAATAATCCCCGAGTCTACACAAGGGATCTTGTTTGTTAATGCCTGGACATAAATGTCACTGTATCTAATTCCCTCTTTTGCCATTTATTCTGTAAATATGAATCTCTGTGTATATTATGTGATGACTTTTTTAATTATCCAGACTGGTCACCATGATGAAAATGAAAACAACCTCTGCCATAAGATTTTACAGACAGGCCCTTGGTGGTTTTTTAACCATATGCACCCACAGAATCAGTCCAGACACAAAGACATGCTAAGAAGAAAGCGTACTTCCCTCTTGTGAGGAATTCTTTGCAGTCTGAAGTCTATATTAACCATCTAGCTGTTATTGTGGTCATATGGAAAAGCTCTGTGTTCGACATGGTTTTACTTTCTTTCAGATCAACCATCCCATACCTTCTCCCAAACATCGAGAGGTTGAGTCTGTTCTCTATAAAAACATAGTGTGTTTAATCAAGAAGGCAAGTGTATTTGTGAATGAGAACAAGACTTCAGTTTGCTTCCTTTTTTCAAAACAGTATAGGGTTGCTTTTTTCAACCCCGCTCTTTAGGATGTTCCATGTTATTGTTCATTTGTTGAATGGATGAAAGAACATGAGGGCGATGTGCTACAGTGTGTGATTAGCTGGGACTGAGATTATAGCTTTGCCCCTGAAATTCCAAACTCAATAAATACTATTTAATGTACTTCTGAAAATTATGCTTGTCTGACTTTGATGTCTAAAGAAAATTATTTTGGTCTCTGATGGTGAAACAGACCTGTGTTTTTATGATCACTGTGCAGAGGGTTTCTTTTATATTTTCAGAGGGTCACTGTAGCTCAGTCAGAACCAGGGTGTGCTCATCCACTACCTCAGGAAAGTTGTTTCAGCACCTGCTTCTAAATGAAGGAATTTGAAAATGGTATTTTTGTGGAGGACAGGGTAGTGTTTAACTGACTCACTTAAGCTGATGCAATTTAGTCACAAGACAATTTAAAACATATATTTATGTATACGTAATGTGTTTTGAATGCGTTTGAGGGCACTGATGTGAAGTTTTGTATCAGTGCCTAAACTAAAGAAGTCAATTTTTTGTGTTCAGACAAGCAGTCCTAATTCTTTCCTCTGAGCACAGCAATCTGGAAGCTGAGCTGAAGTTCACCCTGAATTTACAAAAGAGCAGGTATTATCCTCCTACCCTGTTTCAGTGCTCAGTCTGAGTACATTCCTGGCCTAGGAGATGTAGGCATTACCTCATTCAGCTGCCTGTACTGGATCTGAAACAAAAGGCAAGTGCTTTGCAGAAACTGGGTAAAAGAGTGCCTGTTTACTCCAAAGATTCAGTAGCAAATAGAAATATTGAAAGACTAAACTTTTACCCAATGCTTTCTATTCTTTGGAAGCTATGTTATGTTTTCAAACCACTCTCTTTTCAAAGAATTTTTGGAAAATGAGGAGAAAAGTAAAAGGTATGTAAAGTCATTTAATTCAAGTATTCTAACTAACGCGTAACATCATCCTTACTGGAACTAGGAAAATACTACATTTTAGTCAGCGGAATATGTTTAAACATTTTTTCATTGTTCCCAGAGTATTGGACATAATCACTCTGGTAGGATTAATGAGAGAAATTCACAGGTCTGGCAGTGGTTTCTTGTTCAGCATGTCTAGCAACAGAACAAACAAAATAGTGATTTATGCTTTGTTGACTTTCTACGCCATGAAAGGATTCTTTTTTCCATTTACACAAAAGGTTTCATTTGGGGGAGTGTGTCAAAAGTTACATATGATCCTTTAATCCAGGGGTATTCTGTGTTGGGGTGGGGTTTATTGGTTAGATAGGAATTCTGAGGGTGTTTGTTTCATGGAGGAGGAAATTTTTCTTAAGTAGAAAACTGGTCTGGGTAGGAGTGTTCTGGAACCTGGTAAAAAGTGCCACCCAGTAGCTCCCTGCCTTTTTATCAGAGTAAGCTCAAACAATAAGTTTGTGGTCCCACAACTCACTAAATCCCGCTTTAGGGCTGTTAATACTCTGTCAGAAATGTTGCCAGACACATGATGAAAGTGCTGATCCAGAATGAACTCAGGCTGCCAATTCAAATAAAGAAAAATGATGACTTAATTTTGTACTGACAGGTTTTATGCCAGATGAGGTATCACTGCCTCTACGATTCATGCTTTCTGCCAGGTCAGATACTGTCTCTCCTCCCAGAGCCAGCTAAACCCAACATAAAAGCATAAAGCTGGCCCAAACATCCTGTGCCTTGGCTAATTTGACAAAAATACGATTATGTGTCCACACTTGATCCAGGGGGAACCTGTGGTGCTGGAGAACCCCAGCGATGCAGAGAACCCGCTGCTGGGTGTTGAGACGTTGCTATGTCCGGTGACGCTACTGAGCCGTGACTTTTTGGCAAGGGCAGAACAGGTGGTGCTTCCCCTCTGTACTCCAGGACATTGGATGTTGTCCCTAGCACTCCCCTTCGGAAACACGGCTTTCCTCTGCTGGAGCAGAAACTGCACTGGGACCAGAGCTCTGGAGGGAAGAAGTGGGACAATGCAAAACAGGGCAGGAGACTTGGGTGGCCAGTAGTTCAGGTACACTGACACCAAAAATATGATAGTTCAGTGTACTGTAGTGTGTTTCACTGCCAAGTACACTGAGCATTTTGATAACCACTGGGTACAAGTGTGATGCCTCTGTTCATTGGAGACTGGGCTAGCTCTGCTGACTGGATCCCAGAATACTTGCCACCTAAGCAAACAGAGCTGAAACATATTTCAAATCAACAAATGTCAATAAGTACTCAGATGCACTATTCTTAGCATACATGCACATGTACTAAACACCATAAAACTATCACAAAAATATCTTTCAGCCTCGTCGTGAAACTAAGGGACGCCCAACCATGGGATCGTGGCCATACAAAATAGAAGTATTCACTGTTTGTTTTCCTTTTCAGAAGAAATCTACAAAACCTTTTTACCTCACATCCTCTTGTACTATAAGTGCCAAGAGAATGCAAAAAATGTCAACTGGTGATACAATTAGAAGTCTAGTATCAAACCTGATAAACTTGGGGAGTGAGAAGTTTAGCACTTTTACTGTGACTTGATTAGCAAGTGTATGGATCTGATGGCTGCTTCAGAAAAGCTTTATGCAGTCTCTGTTGCAGGAGCTAGCATCTGTCATCATCACTCCAAGCTCTAGTGAAACAAAATCATCTACTGCTGAAATCCATGTGCCAGATCAGCAGTTTCCTCCTGTCCTAGGCAGACATTTACACTCCAGTGTAGGAGCAAATTACTCCTAAACCACAAAAGAAAGAAAAGAAAAGAAAAAAAGAGGATAGAAAGGGAATTAAGGAAACTTTAGGAGCAATTTGCAGAACAGATCATAATTATGATTTAAAAAAACTTTGTTAATCCTTTTATTGCTCAAACAGTTTTGGAACTGGATAATTACCAGTTTTCTTGGCCTTGACACAATCTTAGATTTTCAAGTCCACATGCATTACCCAAACCATGGGATAGAGTCAGAGAACTGATGTTTTGTCAGAGACACCATCCTTCAGACCTTCGTTTGAGGTGACTTCTGGTCAGGCAGGACACTGGACAAAAGAAGGGCAATGGTAAGTCTCAAAATCAGCTGTGGATTATTCTCATGCTGATGAACTTGCGCCCAGTGAACATAAGGCTATGCTGGAGTCTGTTTTGTGTTTTCTTCCCCATCCTAGTCTGAAGGTCTGAAGGTGAGAGCTGAAGGAGAGAGGTGCTCCAGGAGCTGCTGAAAGGCAGGTGGTAGCAGCAGCTCTTTTCGGAATGAGTTGCCAGCAGGATGAGGCGGGCTGAGCATGGCACCAAAGGGCTCTGGTGGTTCCAGCCCCACCAGCCTTTGCTAGGTTCTTTACGGTCGTCCTAGGGCTGTAACCCAGCCCCACCACTGCTCATGTGGCAGTGCTGCGATTTGGCTGCACTTGAAATACAGGCCACCAGCAGCACCCAAAGCCCACCACAGGCCCATCACTCATGAGCTACCAGATGAGGGAGTATCCCAATCCAGAGTCCTTCCAAACTACCAAGTACAAAATCCCCAGTTAGGCAAAGACTGTTTGAAAGAAGTGTGCAGCAAAATAAGGTATCTGTGACTTGTCTCTGACAGGGAACAAGACAACAGCAAGCCAGGGAAGGACTATCTTACAGCTACTATTCTGAAGCAATAGCAGTGGCTTTCATTTTCCAGCCCCTTTTGAGTCCTCCTCAACCCCGCTGAGGCTGAAGGATTCACTCCAGCTGCGCTCAGTGGAAGAGAGAAGCTCAGCTTTTAAGTACAGCCCCCCTCTGCCCTCCACACCACAGCAAAGCCTCTGGCTCCTGCAGAGAGCTGTAGTACCTATTGCTCCCTGAGCACAAACTCAGTCCTCCTCACTGAACATGCTCCCAAGGAAGTCGGCCTGACATGAGCAGCTGGAATGACCATGTGAAGGGAAGAACATCATTATTCTGGAAAACAAGGAGTCCTATGTCTGAAACTTGCCTGTGAGGAATGCAAACATACAATGACACCAGCACAGAATCTAGGCAGTTGTCCCAGACCTTACATGGACATTAAGGAGACCTGGAATTCCACCATTAGCTGCTACTCTGTACAGACAACTGCTGTGATACATCAGCTACAGATGAAGAGTGATCAACAGGAAAATGCTCAGCTAAGGCTGTTTTTTGGTGTTTATACTTATGTTTGAAGCCATCACAGTATGCCTGCTTATATTGCGGTGCAGAACATCAGCAGAATAAGAGCTGAAATGAGCAGAATTCCAGCCTCCATCAATTCTATTAATTCCATGTGTTGTCATGATAATAAAGCCTGGAGACTATTGTTAGCTCATACTGATTTTTTTTTCCAAGCATTCTAGTGCTTCCTGTCTCAGTATTTGTATCTAGAGGTGGAGGGCATTAAATTCACACATGACATAATTCCTGGGAAATCACTAGAGCTACCCCACAGATTCATTTATCCTCCTCATGCTGTTCTCAAGATGTCATCAAGTGGGATGACTGGCATGACAGATGGAAAATAAGGAGGATTTCAGACCTCACTTTCATTCTTGATGGTGGTGCAGTCTGTGGAAGTAACAGCTGTCTTGGCTGGGGAGAATGCTGCTGCCACATCACATCTGTGTTAGTGATGGATCAGGGAGATGGTTAGGGCTTTGCACAGTGATGGAATTTCATGTTTATTCTGGTTTTCAAAACACAAACTGAAAGAGTATCAGCAGTCTGCTGACCTTGTAAAGCTACAAATCAAGAAGAGAAAGGCCACAGATCAAACTGATCAGGCAGGGTTAATCAGGCAATGTTGAACCCAAACTGTAGTCTTAGAAGCCCCAAATGAAGAATCTTAGTTCCAGCAGACTTGGGCAACTGGATGTGCTCAAAAGCTCTGTCAAATCACTCTAGATGCCTACTCTTCAGCCCAAGATGGATATGTCAGGCTAGCAAGTTGCTCTGAGGAAATCTGCATTACTGCAAACTTTCACTCCTACATTTACATGCAATATTTTCTCTCCATTCCTAGTGTCCCAAAAGTGACTCTAAAAAGCTAAAGGTTCTAACTCATGCAATGTGTTATTATGTTTAAGACTCCACCAAATTCTTCTACAATTTGTAAGATGGAATGGCATGGATACACTGACTCTCTAGACAGCAAGAACTATGCTTCATCAGGAATCCAGAAATTAAACTTGCACCCTGTAAGACAAGTTGTAGCATCAACAATGAAACTTTCCTTCAAGACTGTCCTGACCACTGTAATGCCAAAACACAATTAAAATCTTACATCTTCTAAGATTATTAGCTCATTCACTAGAGAAAGCCAAAAAGTTCAGCTATGAAAAGAGTTTAACTACTGTCTGGGTGTACAGAATTTGGCAGAAAATGTCAGTAGTATGGGTTTTTTATGTATTTTCCCCTGTTTTCTACTTAACTTTCCCTAAAGAATATGAGGAAGAGAACCAGAAGTTCATTTTCATGCACTTCATTAGAAGGGTCATCTGGCTTGACACATAGAAGGGCAAGAGCAGAGACAGTTGCAGTCAGGATGAAAATTGGTTGTACCTTAAAAATGCAATGCAGAAAGCCACTTTTTAACCTATTCAATGGCAAGAAAGTGGAAGAAGTTAATGTCTAGGGCATAGCCAAATTTTCCTATGCTGAGATCATTGGAGTTAAACAAATTCCTTATTTCAGATGCAATTTATGGCTACTGAAGGGCTACATGAAGAAAAATTATTCCCAAAGGGAAGATTTCCTGATTCTGTAATAAGTGTGCTCCCTAACTGTGTTGCTCAACATCCTTCTGTGCATAACCAAATCAGTATCCGTTGTCTCCCCAGTATTTCTATTCCACTGTGCATTAGTGGAAGAACAAGGTGCTTATCAACCACACTGTGACCTCTGACTGCTGAGAATTTCACCTTGGTGTATAACTCTCTATTTTTCATAAGTACTGAGGTTTATTAAGCTACTGCTTGAAATGGAAATCTGCAGTACATCTTCTTAGCATTAGATGTATATAGAGGCAGTTCATGGAATGGGTGGATGTGATTACGTTCACAAACGGAATCAAAGCAGAAACAGTTTTGGACTGCTTTGTGTCTTGTCACAGACTCTGACTCTATCTTCCAAAGAAACAAGGTCACAAAACTGAATAGGTACTAAGAATGAGATGTTGGTGATTAAAATTAATAATGTGACTATTCCCTTTTGTTGTTCACATCTGCTGAAGCTAATGAGTTTGGAGATGGTTCTATCAAATATGACTTTGGAGTGGGCTGAATTTCTTGAAAATAATTTGGTGATTTTTTTGTTAAACCAAGATATTCAGCAAAGCTTCCTCTGTGCTTGAGTTATTTATACCTGAAATCTGAATCATCCGAAATGTACTTTTAAGTATCTGTTAGAAATTTCTGACCCTTTTACTCCCTCTATCAAAAAAGTGGTCTTATGTTGCACATGTACAAGTTACCTCTAATAAAATGGGTATGATTGTATAATGTCTTTTCTAGCTCTTCATGCTACATTTAGATTCTATGATTTTGATTATGTCTCATCCTGGGTCTCCTTTGTTGTCACTGAGGCACTGAAATTGATATAATACTGGTATGCCTACAACCACAGCTTTATAACCAGTATTTATAGTGCACAGCCTGCTTCTAGAAGGTCAAAAAAAGGTAACTATGAATAGTAAGCCTAATGCCAGCAGGCCTAACTACACTGTACCACAGTATGAACTTATATTACAAATTTTTAGGAGCTCACAAATCAAAAAAGGCTGAAGGCCCACATGTTGTCTCCTAGGTGCCCAAGATGAAGAGTACTTCACAACAAATCTACAAAACCAGAAATAGGAAGAATTCCAGGAGAGCTGAGATGAGAGGAAAACAACTTCACAGGCTGATGATAAGTTACTACAAATCAAGGGGGAAAGCTTTCCACAGATGGTGTTAAATAAGTACAGAGGACTAACACAGGCTGCAAGATAGGCAGGGAGGGTGATAAAAAGGAACACTTTAAAGCTCTGTTATTATAGGAGGGTTAATAATTTTCTAGCACTGTGGTTAGTATATAATCACAGCAGCCTCCCATATTAAGTAACAGCATGTGGTTGTCAGGGAGGTGTGTGTGCCACGGAAACGCGCCAGGGTTAGGAGCCAAGTATCCCAAATGTGTTTGCATCATCTGCAGCCAAAGGCACTCTCCCAAGCCCAGCCTGTGGTGTCAGCTGCCTAGGGGTCACCTGCCTTCTGGGCTGCTCCTGCACCCCAACCCCTCCACCCAGCCTTCATCATTTCCCTGGCTGCTGTGTCCTGTGCCTGCAGCCAAGAACCTTCCTCCAGAGGAATTCCTCTTCTTCTTTTTTTTTTTTTTCCCAGAAGAATCATCAGGTTATAAAATTTAACCTCAGAGCATGCAGAGAACTTTTAATGAGAAAGTGTTTGGGCATCTCACCACAACCAGCCTGCAGAAATGTACCCTTATGGCTCATGTTCATTGGTATGGATGTCTCCAGGGTATGTCATTTGGGGACACTGGATGTTAACTCCCTAGAAAGCAAGGGAAGCTACTGCAGAGAAGGATGCAGCTGGGACTAGAAATCAAAACCTAAAAGGCAACAAACAGATCCTCTACTGTGCCTTTTTTCAGGTGCAACCAAATACTTCATGCAAGGCAGCCACCTCACACCTTGGGTCACACATTTGGGACTGTGTAAGGCGGCAGAGAATGACCCCACTCAAGACACCATCCCTCAGTGTCCTCAATCACCACATCAGTTCAGCTCCTTGACACAGGTATATGTGATCTTCATCTTTACTAACTGGAGGAATATCAAGCCCTTTATGGTTGGTATAAGCTGAAAGTTCCACAGACAGCCAGGAGAAAGAATAGAAACAAAATACATCTATTTTATACAAACTGTTCTCTATACCATTACCTATAATTACATGCTATAATTCAAGAGCTAATTTCACCCACTTTCCCTTTTATGCAATGCTTTCCCTGACTTTTTTGAGATGGCCACCACAGGCTCAGAGGTAAGAGTGTGCCCTGTGGAACCAGGCTCCGTGCCTTCTGATGTCTGTCTGTCCCAACACGTGCTAATAAGCAGAGACATGACCTGCAGTTCCCTTTGTTACAGCAGACTTTGCTTCCTGAGTGGCCTCTCTCTAAGTTTGAAGTTGACACTGCCTGATTCTCTGATGCAGAATGCTATTTTTTGCATATTCCAAGACCAATTTGACCCCAAATTGCACCGAATAAAATCACATTTTATAATAAAATCCAATGTGGTAATGTGGTTTGCAACAAAGGACCGCTGCTTGTGTTTCCCTATGGATTCAGATCACATCAGCTTTCCACGTATAAGAAGGCCAAGTCTGTATGCAGACTAAAAAGGCTATATTATAAATATATATAGAGATATATATATACTATATATGTATATAAAAGAATTTACTGTGTATACTGTAAGTATGCAGACTTACACAGGACTAAAAGGAAGGCAGCTAGGACAATTATTGTCTTCACTAGACATATATTGCCAAGAGAAATCCACAGCAGGAATACAACAAATAAAGTGTCTATTGTAATATATAATACAGTCATTGTATGTTTGGCCTGAGTAGCTGCACAATGCCACGTCAGTTTTAATTGCTGTCGCTTACTCAAGTGCCAGTAGCAAAAGCATCTTTTTCCTGTAAAGCTAAAGGTCTGTCTTTGAGATACAAAGTCTCCTGTCTATGATTTACTGGGCTTCCTTCAATAAAAAGCTGTGGATAATGACTGCATTTTCCTTTCAATATTCATCTGAGAAGTTAGAAAACTATGTTTAAAAAAGCAAACAGATCATTAAATCTTCCCTGAAACAAACCTGATTTTTAAAGAGACTCAGAGCCAAAATTATCTCTGCATTTTACACTCACCTCTAGCATTTCAGTAAGCATTTGTGAATTCAAGACAGATCAAACCAAATCTCTAGAGTACACTGCTTTTTCTAGGGAGAAGACTATAAAGTGAAGTTGCGTGTTGCCAGGAGTTTGCCTTCAACGGAAATTATTCCATTATTTCATTAAAAGATCTTTTTTCTCTAAAAGTAACTCTTTCCACATTGTCATTCAGAAAAAAAAAACCCAAACTTTATTGTCTCATCTGTAGTCCATGGCTTGTAATGTGCAGGAGGTCAGACTAAATCCTTCTATAATCCCTTTGAGCTTTAGTCCATGAATTCTTTTTATATTCTGTTTCCTATGAAGTATTTCCGTTTTAAGGGAAGAGCAATGCTTAGATCACAAATAAGTTTTAAAATTTCCCAGCAAGCTAGGGGAAGAAGTCTCTTCTAATGCCTTAAAAGCAAATAGAAATGGATTTAGGAAGGAATTTGTTACATCTGTCTAAAGGCATCTAAGATTTAGGAATCTGGGCTAAACCAGTCTCGTAGGCACCTCGTACTGCCTGCAGAGAGTGAATAGCACTGACGCCAGCAAGGAAATTACCTCATTCCAAACAAGGTCTCCCAGACAGGTGGGCTGAATCGTTTTCAGGAAGGACTGGCTGTCAGAAGCCAAAATGACTCAGTTCAGCAACACCTGACTTTTGAATAAGTAACATCAGATTAGACAAACATGATTTCTGAGGGTGTGGGTAGATTCTCTTGATTGTGTACAGTTGTCACTGAGCTATCTAAGGAATTGTTAGAAGAAATGGAAGAGGATTAATATGTTTTGGGGGAATTTTTATAAAGAGGTTACTTTAGAGAGTGCTGGCAATGCTGGTAATAAGTTTCAGGGTAGGCACGGCACATAAATGTACAGATGATACAAGTAAGGGCAAGCCATAGCATGTGCACAGTGTGGAGCTGTGACATTGTTGTAAATTATGTCCAAACCCTAGATTAATCTAAGAATAAAGAAATAAAACAGGAATCTATCAATCAGAAATTGTTACATTAAAAAATCCCTTGGACCTGTGCTTTTCTTTCTTCTACTTTTGCAGAGATGAGGAATTATTTTTACTCCAGAAGACACTAAAACTTGAACAGACTTGCAAAAACTCAGTAATACCTAATAATGTCAGGGAAGTTGCAGCATCTACCTTTTTAGACTTTAGCACGTAGTGCTGTGTCCGTCTTTCTTTGGGCCTTTAGTTACTGTTCTCTCAATAATCTGTTTGAGAATCAAATAGGCCAGATTACCATTCCTGTGCACCTTATGTAGTCACTTAAATAAAGTCAAAGGGAATTTGCACATGGTTGGTTTTCACAGGCTTTGAAAAGCTCAGCTGATTTTTAAAATTGATATTTCTCACAGGACTTTACACTGTTCCAAAACAAAAAGAATGAAAAATTACATTCTTTCCATAGGGGAAAGAAGAAGACAGAAAAAAAACCCAAACCAGACTTTCTCTACGAATGACAGTTAAATACAAAACATCCTTTAATTCAGGGTAAAAGAAGCAAAAATTTTTAAAAAAAATTCTCAGAATTTGTTGTTGTCCAAAATCAAGGCATGACCAATGCTCCATTCTCCACTTACATAAAACTGTTCAGTGAAAAGAGAATGTCTTTGGTAGCCTGGATATCTACTAGTCCCACATATGTGGGAGTATATACTCTATCAACAGGAAAAGTACCTATTTTACAGGGACCTCCCCACAAGTATGACAGTTCTAATTCCTTCATATAACTGATCTGTTTTCATACTGTTTGAAGTAGTCTGAATTACCATCAAGCCTCTGTAGATTTAACCAAACACACAGTTTTATGCAATGAACTCAGATCTCCTGTCACAAATATCCACGTGGAAAGTGGACTCTAAGCATGAAGTACTGCATCTCTCGTTTTATTTGCTGACACTAAATGTGTAAGTAACTAAATTTAAAATAAATTTTACTCTGGCATGCACATGTACTCAGTTTTTGAAGCCCTGTGACGTAATTTAAAGTAAAAACAAAAAAGCAAACTTTGAAAAAAAGAAGTTTAAAGGGGAAAAGCTTATGGGCCCAGAGACAGGGATTTTACCAGCAGGATGCTCCGTTGGGTGGGATGAATAAGGGTAACAGGCATTCTTTTTCCTTTAGTAAGAGGTGCACTTTCGTAACTTGTAAGGGAAATTGCTGATTAGTTTTGAGCGTTGCACTGCTGTGTTTGTTTCAGCTCTGGAATGTAATTCAGATATTGTTCGAGAGTTTAAAAAAAAAATAACAACAAACTTCAGAGCAAGTTCCTGCAAGCTCCATGAGCTCCTAGTGTACATATGAATGGGAAGGGACAATTTTCCTGCATGCCAGAGGAGAAGGGCAGCTTTTGATGGCAGGTCATTCAGCTATAGGGTGCCACAGGAATTAACAGTATCTTATGCAAGAGATAGCTTCCTCTGGTCTAAACTGAAAGCTCCCACCCAGGGGGTCTGGCAGGAATCTCAGCAGCATTTCTATTTTGTTCAGCAGTATTTGACTGACCAGTTCAAATGCACCTGTTTTCATAGAAACTGCTCTCTTTGTTCAGTGTACATTCCAGCACAGTGTTAAAAACCACCAAACATGGTCAAAAGGTCACTGCTTGTGTCTCAACATAGCTTGTGTTCCACTCTACAGACTGATTCAAAACTGCCATTTCTCTCGAGTGTGGTGCAGAGCATCTAGATCATAGTAAGGAAGCTGCACATGCTTGCATGGGAATATTGGGGAGGAGCAGTTTTCCAGTCAGCTTTGCCATTGCACCAGATGCAGAGTGCCTGGGATAACCAAACCTCAGCCCAGTCAGTAATTTATTGTCACGTTATAATTATTCCTCAGATAGCTTTTTTGGCTATCTGTTGACAAAGCCCCTGCTCTTCTCCAGAAATTTCTCAGTTGGTGTGATTTCATGCTGAGGGTCTGATAGATTTGTTTCCCCACACGCCCCCTTTCCTGTGTCTGGACAAACCTACCTTTGGTTTAATTACAAGCTTTTGGATATGCCCAACCTCTATTGCAGTGCTCCATGGGCACTGGTAGACTCTGTATGCCTTTAATTGCACAGTCAGCAGGTGTGGGAGCAAGACTTTCCTCTAACCAATCAGGGTTTGGATGTGTTTTATCCCTCACTTCCTTTTCCCATGTTCTGCAGCTACAAATAATTCCACATCCAGCTCAGTGCTCAATGAGACAAGAGGTTTGGAAAGGCTGAAGTGAAGTTAAAAGGAAAAGACCTAATAAAACAAATGACAGTAGCCAAACTGCTGTGCACAGAGACCCTGTATTTTCAGAGCTGCTTTGATAGCTCTGCCCTACCCAGAATTTCTCATGTGCTCTGAATGAGCCAGTTCCTGCTCTAAAAGATCTGTAGATCTCAGCCTACCTCAGATGCTTGCTAAATTTTTGGCATCCTCTACTTTTCTCAAACACTTCCCGGGCATCTGCCCGAGCTCTCCGTGCTTTCGTGGTTGGTGCTGTTGGGCAGAGACCCCCCTCTTCCTCTTTGCCTGCATCTACTTCTGTTTGCATGGTTTTGCTTGTGGCTGGCACGTTCCTGCCATCACAGTCAGCATCCATGTGATAAAAATAACAACAACAACAACAGGGATTTGATGAAGGGTGAAAAGGGGTTGTTATTGGAGTAAGCAAACATAACAAGCTTAGATCTGCCTTACTGCTTCAGCAAAACTTGCCCTTTGCCAGCATAACGATTCTGTATTTCCTACTCACACTCCTGCACTGCATTTGGTGTGAGATTTATATTGAAAAGAAAAAGGATCCAGCCACAGCCTGTTTGTAATAAGCTACTGAGAAGCTTCAGAAGCCCCATTAATCGCTGGACCTTTGTTCCATGTCCCCAGTGTCCCGATGAATAACACCTCACCTATGGTATCTTCACTTGCTCTCACCCTCCTGCTACAGTGAGGCAGAGGACTGAAATATCCAATAGTCCCATTTTGACAAACTGAAGTATAGAAAATCCCTTAAAATAAGTCTAAATCTCCAAGTGAGCACAGTCTACCTCTGCATTGTTGCCAAGACCTGCTGTGTAAACACTAGAGAGCCCCACCCGAGCTGGGAAAGAAGGGTTTGGGGCTGTTAATGAGTGTCACGGCCATTCCTTCGCGGGGAAACCCAACGCTTTCCCTACTTTGTAGCGAGCTCATTGTATGTCTGCGTGGCACGGAGTCTGCTCCAGTGCATAATGGTATCCCTAAGTGGATGCCTGGTTGTTGTTCGTAAATTAAGCATCTTTTGTTTTTCCACCAGGAATCTTGGAGTGTTGCACTGATTGTCTGTTATCTGTCAAGGCTTCAGTCAGCAGCCCAGCAACTCTCTGCTGGAGACTGCCCTGCTTTTACAATTAGCAATAAAAAGCCTTTGTCGCTGCACAATGATGCTTCTGAGGTCTGGTGCAGGGTTTTAGGAGGGTTTTCTTAATCAACAATAAGATAAAAAGCATATATATACTGTTTGCTTTAACAGTGAACTGGAAAAGAAAATATTTAGCTCAAAGATGAAGAAACATGTCTACATGCTAGAGTAATTATACTGATGCATATGAATAAGGTTTCTCATTTCCTACATTTTCGTGCATTGCCTCATCATCTCTACTAAATTTAATGTGAAATGTTATGAAGTACATACACTTCTACAAGATACATTAATAACTGAGATTGTAATTTACACCATGTTGGAAAGAAACTTAACCAGAACAAGATCAGCTTCCCTTCTCTGTATTATTTATATAAACAACTCTTTCAGAAAAAAATCAAGCACTTAAATAGACGAGCTGGATACAATTAGGGTCACTTGATCCTTCTCCTAAGCAATATTAAAGCCCACACATACTAATCATGAATCAGTCAGGGGATAGCAATGTTAATCCTAATTATGTATAGCTTATTTGAGTACATTAAAAATGCAATTGAAGGCTGCATCTGTCAGGACAATTCTAGGTACATTAGTAGTTCATGTGCAGCGTTAAGGCTTCTCATTTCTATCAGCTGTAATCACAGGATCTTGTATATGTCAAAATATAGGTTATGCAGACTGTAATTCTGTCTTTAAAGAGCCTCTTATTTTGTGAAGGCTTAAATTTGTATTAGCTGTCTGGGGCTGAGGAGGGATTTCACAAAGAGTAGTAGACTTCATTTTCTTATCCTCTCAATTTGTTTTATGTTTGTGTCATGAAAAAAGTGTGAGTAGAGTGTGTGTAATGGGGGCATAAATAATGGGAAAAGTTATAAACAACAAGACTGAGGAGAAGTAACAGAAAAATTTCATGAAGATATTAGTAGTATATTACATCTGGTAAGAAGGATATATGGTAGGAAGGTGGGAAAGTGTAGAAGAGGAAAGATATGGTTTAATTTCGAAAATGCTACATAGTAGAACTTGTGAAAAGAAAAACCAATCACACCTTTTTTTTTTTTTGTGCTTTCGTAATCACCTACAAAAAGAATAGCTACAAAAAAAATAAAATTTACATAAAACAATGCTTGTAAATCTGGTTCAGATTTACACATCATCTAGGAGACTGGTATACTCATCTAAACTCTACTGACTGCGACCATTAAAAAAATCTGGCTTTCATGGGAGTATTGCACATAAATACAGTTTATTGAGGAATTTTAAAAATGTTCTACATACAACCTGCAAAGTTCTTTGAGACATCTGTCCCTTTCAATGGGTTCCAAATTCTATCAAAAATCTGTTGTATTCTGTGTAATAGTAATAGAAACTCAAGTGAGCAAAAAAGTGTTAGAATGCGCTGCAGTTATTCAAATATAAAACACTCGGTTGGGATTATAATGAGTTTCCAACAAATGCAGCAGGTGCAGTTTTTAAATCAGCTTGACAGGAAAAAAGCTTTTATTAAACATGGAAAGTCTCCTCTAGACAATATATTGTCCATTCTGGGCCAGAGCCATCACTCATTTTTAGCTTAGAACAGTTATATGTACATATATATACACACACGTATATGAGTTCTGCATTTTAACACTTACTATTCAATGACTCCCTCCAAATTTTTATATGACTATTTGTAGTTTTCAAAGTATTTGTATATGTAAGGCAGGTTTATAGACGCAAACTAAATTTTGTTTATTTACACAAAGTTTGTTCTCCCCATGTAGTGGACACGGGGCAGGAAGCATTTGATGTAATTATGAAGAAAACTAGAATGTTTAGAGCATTCAAACTGTACATAACAAAATCTTTGTCTCAGTGAAGCTGCATCTGAATTTGGTTTAATTTATTATGTTTTGCCTCTACTATTTGAATATGTAAGTAATGTAAATAAGATTTTTCCTATATAGTCTCTAGTAACTTTCAGTCAAGCATTGTATGTGATATTAACAGTCAGATTTCCTATAAAATGTACTCCCTGAAGAATATCCTTTGTAATTACGCTTCAGTAAAACTTACCCAATCCAAGGACTCTATCATTAAATTAATTTCCAGCTTGAAAAGAAGACACTTGATCTGCCTGAGGAAAAGACACACAAAAAAGCCCCCAACTAACTCAATATCAGTATGCCGATTTTGGGGAGCAGAGGACCTGACCTCTGGGAGTTAATGCTTAAAGGGAAGCAGCAAATCCTCAGCTCTCACATGAAACTAGGCCTGACATATGTAATCCATGCCTATGACCACCTTCACCTGTTTCCTCATCAGTACTTACCTATCCTTACATATTTCTTTTCATCTGTCCAGGATTCACATTCCCCTTCCTTGGCCCATCACTGGCACACATTTCTATGTGGGAGACCATTTTTGTGTGCTGCAAGTGTGCCTTAAGCACCTTGGGGTACACCAGTACTGCCAGCTAAGTGTGGCTGGGAACCTGCTCAGCAAATTGGCCTCTTTTACTCCCCACACTGAAGATCCCCAAGACCTCACCCAGCAGGATGGTGCACCTGGGCTTCAGCCCCCGCCTTTCATGGGTATGTGACACAAGGGTGCAGTCCCACTTTTCACTCACATGGCCTGGCAAAGGCACAGCCACTTGTATTTCCATGTGCTCTGACAGTAAATACACCAAGGTCTACTTTTCCTGCAAACAGTGTGGATCCTCTGAGCAGAAGCTAAAAAAGCAGAGAGGCTGTCAGCAATTTTGACTTGCTTTCCATGTCCTGGTGCAAAAGATGAGCGTTTCAGGCCCTTTAGGATGCCTGCAGGTAGAGGCAGATTATATTGATAACAATTGCTGATGAAGCAGAGATGCAATGGCCAGGCTCTTTACTTTGTATTGAGCAGCTTTTAGGTGATTTAATGATGATGTGGAGGTGTAACTGTGCCAGGGCTGACTTTGCAGCTGGGATTGCCGATACATTTTTTACAAAGAACTACCTGAGGCTTCTAGTAAATTATTAACTCATAAACGAAAAGCAGTTTTTGAAGTAGAAAGGGATGATGTTGTCACACCTTTTGAGGGGAAGCCGTAAGGCAGTTGAAAGGAAATAGGTAAGGACCAGAAAAGCAGATTTTTGGTTTTGACTTAACCTATTAAGAGCTCATTGTGCTTGTTAAACTACATTGGACTCCTGAATTTAGAATCAACTACTTCAGTTGATTAATATGATATTAAATTCACAGTCCTCTCTTTTTTTCTTCTTTCTTCTTTTTTCCTTTTTAATCTAGTGTAACAAGACATCTGTTCTAGGTTGTCCTGAGGGTCACAAGAGACTATTGTCTAAATTTTATCTTTCAGAAATTCCTCTCCCAGATCAATCAGATGTTTTTCTTCTGTAAACAAATAACCTCACTAATTTTCTATTTCCTGGCTGTAGTCCTCCTTCTGAAATTCTGCTGTCTAAGGTAGAGTTTTGGAGTTTTGAAGCCAGAGTTTTGGAGAAAGCTACACAAGGCTGCTCTCATTTGCCAGTGAACTACTGACTGTGAAGAAGTAGTGTCTGAGAAATATGTAGAAGAGGTGGGATGCTGCTGCTGTATCTCAGCCCTCTCCTGCAGCCTGCAATCTACCCATGGCATGGACTGCCCTTTTGTCAATCCAGTCCTGGAATAAATTAAGCTATGAGGTTTGCTTGATTGAACATGTGCCATGGTGTTTCTGTGTTTCCTCTCCTCCCGGCTCCTCTTGTCCAGCCACGTTCTGCTCCAGAGGGTACTCA
The DNA here is from genome assembly GCA_013400235.1 of Oriolus oriolus. Taxonomy (NCBI): domain Eukaryota; kingdom Metazoa; phylum Chordata; class Aves; order Passeriformes; family Corvidae; genus Oriolus; species Oriolus oriolus. The sequence goes on from VXBT01000490.1 coordinate 65,399, forward strand.
ACACCAGGCCAAAGACCAATCATTATTTGTTTTCATTAATTTAATTCACTGAACCATTCTGTTCTTGGCCAAGGTGAGCACTGTCACTCCCGGGTGCTCGGCTCTTCGGGAGAGCTTCTCCTCCTTTCTCTGAGCTGAAAGTACTTCTCTGTCCTTGGTGTCCCAAAGAAATTCAGCTAAAGTGAGTGCATTACAACAGAAATTCTGTTTTGATAAGGTGGCATTTTCCACTGAAAAAAAAGTGCCATCGTCACTTGTGGTGAGAAGAGAACCTGCTAAATGCAAGTATAGGCCAAACTACTGTGGTAGTGCACAAGATAATGTCATTTCTCTGCTCTCCCTTAGCATTTGTACTGTCCCTTGATCCTGAGTGCAGAATTGAGGCTGTGCTGGGATCCATAAAAACTCTTCTCTGGTTTGAACATAGTTTTCTTGCTTAAGGCAGTAGTTATCTTTGGACAGATGATTCTTTTGACTTTACTTAAATTGAGTAGACTCAGTTGCTTTTCAGATGGGTTGGTCACTTGGAGGAAGTGTGCAATATACTTCCCAACATTACTGTGCTTCTCTTGCATCCTGTCTCATTAATGGAGTTGTCTGTGGGCTTTTGAAAGGCTTTTACCCTCAGGAACACCTACAATTAAAGTGTCTGAGTGTGTGCTTATTTTTAATAATGCTTTCTAAGATGACCCAGATGCATGCAAATACTTCAGCCATCACTGACCATGGAGGGCTCTCAGCTTCCTCCTTGAGAGTATTTAGAGGCTCAGGGCACAAGAAAACAATGAAGCAATTCTTGCAATTTATAGCAGAAGATAATGTCCCTGGCATACCCTATGAGACTGTAGCCTGTTATTAAGATATTATAAAGATGAGAAATGTTCTTGATATATTCAGACTACCTTCAGTAATGGTCTCAGACCTTGAAAAGCCCATGAACTGCACCCAGAGAGCTTGTTGGGAGGGAGCACAGCACCTAGGGCCTGTGGAGACACTTCTTTTTTCTGGGGAATTTATGTGTTTAATATTTACTTATTTTCCTGGGTTTTTTTTTCTTTCTGCTACTAATGTTTAGTGAGAGGAAATTGAAGTTGCTTCCTTCTACCCTTCATTTAGACAACTGTGATGTTAGTCCTTTACATCTCAAATCAACCTACCAGACCAGTGTGAGACTGAATATCTAAACTGGATAATTTGTCTTTCCTGTAATAACACTACAGCTTTTAAAGAAGGAATGTTTTTTCTTGTATTTTTCCTTCTCTGTACAGAGAAGATGCAGAGGAGCAAAGAGTGGGCAGTATAAGGCCTCATGACAATAAAAATGTGTGTGTGTAAGTGGAAGTTATTTACAGAGTGATCTCACAGGAGCGCAGGAGTGGGGCAATATTCCCTGGACTCAAAGTCCACTCCCTGGCTATTGCAACCATATCACCATATCATCCCCTAGTGCTGTGCAATGTTTCCCCTTCTACTTCCACACAAAGCTGTTCCCCCTGGGTACCTCCTTATCACTACTTACCTGGTTTGTACATACATGTCCTTGTGTCAATATTGCCCTTTTGTTTAAAGGCTTAGAGGGATTATATCTAAGATTTGGTCAGTCTCTCAGTTTTCTTTGAAAAAAAAGACGACTGTGGAAGTCTTATTAAAAATAGCCTGGATCAATCGCATTATTATCTTTCAAAGCACACACGGAAGGAGACTTTCCTGAATCAATTTTAAACTCTTACATGGCTTCTAAAGTGCTTTTAAGATCCCGTTTGTGGTCAGGTCAGACTATACCCTGTACACTAAGTTAATATTTTATATAAGCCTGTGCAAGGTCAGTATTTCAGCTGTTACATGATGCGTGCCTTTTTTCCTCTTCCTCCCCTTTTTTGTCTTCCTCTCTTTCAAAGCAAGTCAATAACAGGGAAAGGAGGAAGGGCTTTAAGACATTTTCCTTGTATGCCCCATGCTGCTCTATAGCAGAAAGTTTACAGGACTAGCTCAGGTTTCCTGACACCACTGAATGGATGCCTTGTGTTGCTGGGGCTGTGTGATGCAGCCGCGATTTGCTGTTGCATCATCCTTTGTCGCTGGTGTCTGCATTTACATCAGTGAGCCAAGCAGGGCCAGGGCACTGGCTCGGGCTGTGGCATGTGCATATCAGGCTTCCCAGCTAGGTTTGCTCTCGTGCTGGTCAGCCTCTCTCAGAAAGGGAATGGACACATTTTGGGGAGGCAGCATGGGCCAAAGTCTGTTCCAAATAGAAAATTTAGACCTGAAAAACCTTTTAAGAGTTTAGCTGTATGGCCCCAAGCCATGTGCCCTTTTCCTGGTCTGTTTAATTCACCTTTGAACTGTAGCTACTGCATTCAACTAAGTCAACATTTGTTCCATCAGCTAAAAAATAATTCTTTTCTCGTTTACGACCAAAGTTTTGAAAACAGCTGTCTGCTTCCACAGCTGCCCCTGTGAATGACAGCAATGCATTTAGTGCTTGGACACAACAATTTTGCAGCCATTCGAGTTCTGGAAAACATGAAACTGCCCTGAAAGGTTAATTTGTGGTTCCCAGTGTCTAATTGCAGGCACAGATGTGAAACACCAATTTGCAAAGCTATTTGCAGGGGTCAGTCTGAAGTGTTCTGCCTTCTTTTGCTATGTAAACCTGAAAAAAAAAAGCAGGCCATGTTACAGTGCTGGGGGTGCAGCAGTGAGTAGATAGGTCAGAGGCAAATTTAAAACAACAGTGATTCATTAACATCCTAAGCCAAAATTATTCTTCACATTGCTGCAAACAGCATAAAATCACTGTTCATTCTTCTCTTTCTACGAAATAACACTCGTGCTCTTTTAAATTATGTATATACTAAGAGAAACTCATCTGAAATATGACTGCAATTTGTTGGCTCTGTTCTTCTGTTCCACTTTATTTAGAACCACTCAAAGCTTATAAAATTATGGCTGAGATCCTCAGTTGGATGTTCATTACATCACATAATTCATGCACATGAATCTTCAGTACACAGCCACAGTGGTATAGATTTTAGCTGTTTTATATTCTCATCTTCTCCCATTGATCCCTTCACACTGCTGAACTTTGCTGTTAGTTGCACACAGAAATAACTTGTGCTTGTTCTAGTGAAATCAGTCATTCTAACATGTCAACTGTTTTCCCTTAGCTGCAACAAGATAGATCTTAATTTGAGAGATGAATCTTTTTTAAAACTTTCAGCAGCAAAGTTCTTTAGTACTTCACATTTACAGAGTAGTCAAGGTAAGCTAGAAGCTCACAAACTCACCTTGCAATCTACCTATCTGAAATTTTATTGCTGGTCTGCTTCAAATCAGAACTGCATCTGAAAGCCTTGCAAACGTTTCTGTGCACCATCTCAGTTTTGGGGGAGGTATTATCCTTCCTGTTTTAGAAAGAAAATGCCCTGGGGCATGTTCACGGTGTTTGGATGGCAGAAATTTCACTGTGTCCACACTACAAAACAGATTGACGCTGCAGAGTTGCATTAATGTACCTCCAGGCTCAGGTTTAATAATCTGTAATTCAACCAGGATGTGAATGATTTGGGCTGCCCTCAGCAGCATCCTGACTGGACCTCTGCAGCTTCAGGGTTAGGGAGGCTTCCATCTCCCAGAAAAGATCCCTCATAAATATACCTTTTGTGTTCCTTTAAGATCAGGACTTATGGACTGTGAGCGTAAAAAGACATGGAGAGGGTCAGCTCAGGCCGCAGCAGGAGGCAGCTAACTAGGGATAAGGTTGGCTGCAGATGGCCAGAGTATCAAAGCAGAGCTTGGTATATTCAGTCATCCACGAACTGATCTCCTATTTGTCATTAAAGTGGAAAGCATGTGAGTATCATGGAGCAGACCTTTGAGTTAAAATGACAACAGAGCAGTGTTGGCTGAGGAGAAAAAAGCAGTCAGGAATGAAGTTGTGCCATTGCTTAGCTCAGAAACTCGTGGCAACTGCTCAGCTTGCTAGCAACAGAGAGCAGCTCAGAGGCTGGGAAACACCTGAAGCTCCTGCTCTTCCCTGTCCTTTCACCTCAGCTCCCTGTCCTTCCTGCCTGAGAAAAGGCTTGAGCCACTGCCCTGCAAACACAGAGCAAAGCACACCTTCACAGAGGGCTGGTGCAGAAATCCAGGCTCCTTGTGCTTCTTTCTCTGCCAGTAAGATGCCAAGGACCCCAAGCACTTAATGACCATCTAAAAGTCAATCAGTAAAATGAGTATGGTTTGTTTAACTGCAATTTTCAGGCAGACATGTATTAATATAGATTTTATACTCAAGACTGTTCACAGTTGAATTTCCATACCAAGAAATTCTCACTGAGAATTGCCTGCAGCATTACTCACTTAACTTCTACCAGCTCAGCCACACTGCACGATTCAGAGTCAAAAGCACAGCTCTAGAAATTGCCATCACTGACTGCTGGAAAAGCTTCTACATAAGTAATCCATTCACAGACTACCAGTGAGAAAACCAGAGTAAAAGCTCATAATTTCTGGCGAGGAGAATGTGCTTTACAGCAATTTAAAAGAAGAGCCCCACTTAATGCTGCTGCTGGAGAAGGCAGCAAGATCATTGACTCTGCATTGCTTAGCATGACATGGGCTTGGGACCCAGTGCACGCTCTACCCACCTTGATTAAAAAAAAAAAAAATGTGAGAAGTGATGAGTATTCCTGCTAATCCCATTCTGCGAAGAGGTTTATGGGCTGTAGTCAATGGTGCAGATAACAGCAGGGACTGGAATTTCAAAGGGCAATGAAAGGTGAGAAGGCACCTCCTAGACATCTCTTTCTCAGCCCAGGAATCAGCCCTTGAGCTATGGCTGATACACAATTTGGAGAAGTAGCAGTCTTCTTCATATTGATTCTCTGGTTATCAGAATAGCCAAAATATGTTTCAGTTTTAAGGGAGATGAAAAAGCTGAGACAAAAGAAAACTATAGCAGGACCAATTTTAAAAGTGAAGTTTTATTACCACTAAAATGAAAGTCTCAGGTTATTAAAAAAAACCTGCTATTTGTCTTTTCCATGAGGTATATTCCCCCAGCAAGAGAATCTGAACCAGTCCATTCAAAATCTCATCCATGAAAAAATAGAGTGGTGCTGGGTGGCACCACTACTGTGTGGTACTAATCGTAACTATAAACAGAGTCTTAGCAAAAAGACAGTAAACATTTGAAAGATCTCCATTTCAGAAAGGATTCAAATATTTCAATAGGAAGCATGCCTCCCTCTGATTTTCACTCAAGTGGTGTTTACTTCAGCTAATGGAAATAGTCTAGCTATGCAGTCTTTTCGTATGCAGGGTGACGAGTGTGCAGAGCAACTGGGTCAGGGTGTGCCTCATGCCTTTGCCATAAAGTGTGCTTTTGTTTATATTGTATTGCCAAATTAGTCAGAGAAATTGTGTGTATGTGTCTGACACTGATCTGGACAGCCTCCTCCCAGCCTGGTCCTCTGTGGTCAAAAGAATTCTCGTAAAGGTCAGGAGTATGACAACAAGGAAGCCTGGAGGCTCAGGGACAGCCCCAGAGATGGATGCTCTCCTCACTCAACGCTAACTGAACCATACTGATTTGAGAATCCATGTATAAATATGTTAATGTCACTGCTAGACAGTGGAGTGCAGGGAGTTGCTTCACCTCTCTGGAGACTGGGAGAGTTGTTTTCACTGAGGGTTCATGATGAGGTTTTGGGTGGGAGTGGAGAAGAAGGAATTTCTTATCTGCACCTAAAAAGATAACTTAGATGAAGAAACATTTTCAGTGAGTTATTTCCAAGTTAGTTTGTAATTTATTTTTACAACTTCTTCATCCAAAAGATACAGTGGCAGTCTCAATATTTGAAAGTATAATAGAACCTCCATTCACATTGAAACTGTAGTATTTTCTATAAAAAACTTTGAATAATAACTTTCTCTTGTACTGCCCTGTAGAGCTTCAGGATGCTCTTCCTGCTGTGTAGCCCTTCATGAGCTTCCTGTCTGAATCTTCAGTAGGACAATGCAGGAAAGGATGCTCCGGCTTCACCCAAGCTACTGACTTGGAGCCTGACTTGGAGGTCTTGGGCATACACGATTTTCCCAAATGTCTGAGCAAAAAACCCAGGCATGCAGTCTGCAAGCAGTTAGAACACACTCCATTCGTACCAAGGTATAGATAAAAGACTAAGACAGACCCACAGACTAGATGCAGCCAGAGACAAGTTTATGCATATCTCCCTATCACCTGCACTGAAAATGAGATAGTGGAGCCTCATTATCAGCAAGCAGGAGAGAATTCTCCCCACCTAGTTCCAGGACTTCGGTTAATGTGAGATAAAATGTTGGATCCTTTTAGGGGGGAAAAAATTGAAGGCATAACTTCATCAGCAAAGATAGTAAACATAGGCATGTGTGCATTCAGCTCTGCGAAGAAACGTTCTCTATAAAATGGCTGTGCAGCTCTCTGGCATGTGATGTTGAATACTTTTTGAATACATTTGCTAGCTTGTATGGCTGGATGCACCAGATATGAGACCTTGCCTATGAAAGAAACTGACAAATAAGCTTATAAATATATTCAGTCAAGTCCAAGCAAGCCCTCGCATTAGGTCGTGCTTGTACATTGATTCTTGCTTTTGAGATCAGCTAAACCCCTGCTTCCTATCAGGTTGGCCACATCACTTCTAGGCCTCTGCTACAGTCATACCTAGGGCACAGCTGAGAGAGAATCCCTTATTTTGCAGATGGAGAAGAAATGAGGCACCAGAGCATGTCCAGAGGGAGTCTGATAAAGAAGGGTTCAATTTTTAGCTCTAAGTCCTATGCTAATACATTAGTCACTGAACTATCTCCTAATTATTCCTTTATTAAATAAATGGGCATCCAAATACTGTTTTTCCTGAAGACTGAAACCATTTCAAGTAACAGTCTCACAGTGTCAGCAGACTCTCCCAGTGTCTTGTATAAGATTATCCTTCATGTACAAATGTGATTTTTAATGTTAAGAATCTCTTGTTAATCGAGGACTGACACACAGGAATACTTGAGAATGAAAGAAAACAGAAATGAGCATGTGTTTCTAAGAGAAAAGCACACCTGGTCATGGGTATGAAAGAGCAGGTCCACAACAGAAGTCACTCTATTGCCCTAAATCAATATTTTGTTGGATCCAGCTTTAGACATTTGCTCAGATCCTGTGTGATCAGTCGACTCCTGAATGTCCCTAGACGCCCAATTCTTTCTCCGTCAACACAGACAAGTTGCATTCTGACACTGACAAGCTGTGCAGAGACCAGACAAATGTCTAAGGTCGAGAGGGATGATCAGACTCTGCTTTTCCCAGTCAGATCTTTGAAGGACACTCTCTACTTCATCTTCTCAGATAGTCTCCCTGATAACAAGCAGCCGCTGTCACTGTTTTCTCTCCTAACTTGAGGTGCTCCCCTGCAACCCGAGAGACCCCATTTTACCTTGGTCAGAAAGGGACCAGAATGCAGATCTGGTGGGAGATGTAGCATTTAGGCTACAGGAATCAGATGTGAGCTCTTCCTTTGAAGTAAGTCCACCCTTCAAGAACAATAAACATTAATCAGATCAGAAAACTTTATAGCACAGTAGTTAAAGCACTTGACAGAGGTGCAACATGACAAGCCAAGTATCTTATCCTGAGCTGCACGAACTGCAAACAGATTCAGCCAAGAGGACAGAGTATCCAGCATGCAGAACTGAGGGTACTTCCTGTCAACATGTGAAATCTGGAATCAAGGTGCTGATTCAAAATCGGTGGAATTGGGAATTCCTGCACAGCTCAGGTCTTTGTGAAGTAGAGCCCTCCCTCTGTACGAGAGATGTCTCTTTTCCCTTTGAATCCTTTACTGGAGCTGTGGGTTGAGGAATCGTTGGTGAAAACAGGTGCCTTGCACATACAGTGTGTGCCCATACCTAGGCACCCGCTGTCTTCTTGACAAATATTCCTGCCTGGCTTTGCAGGTTGCTTGCTAGGGTCTCAGAGAAGGACTTCCTGCTCCGATATGGGAATCTGACAGACCATGGGGGAGCAAAGCAGTCAAGCTGCAGCACTCACCAGAGAATGAAACCCAGCAAAATGCTCTCTATTTAGACAAGATACCTATCCAGTCTGCATAAAGCAGACCTGCTCAGCAGATAGGTTGAAGCAAGCTTAGGCAAGTGTATGTGTTGCAATTTCAGGTGCACTGTAGACAGTCCATCTCCCTCTGCACAGCATACAGGGAGATGCAGGGCTAGGAATTTCCCAGAGTGTCAGGCATGAAGCCTGACAGTGTCACACAAGGCTGCGTGATCTGGCTGCGAGTGCAGATCTCTCCAGGTCCAGCTGATTTAGCAGCCTTCTTCTGCATGTGGCTATCTGGGCATGGCAACACTATGTTTTGTTGTCTTCATGGCTGTCACTCATCTGCTGACAGGAGCGTGGGGATGCTGCTGCTGCTTCTGTATGGCTCTGGACAGTGGGTGCTGCCTGTCACATGCTGCAGCCCCACCAGGACGTTTCCATTTATGCACTGGAGGTGGGAGGAGCAGGCTGGCATTTAACTTGACAGAAGTGTTAAGCAGAAGAGCTTTTGAAATGAGATTCTTTACAAGAGCTAATTTTCCTCACTTCTTGACAACAAGAATGTAAAGAAAGGCTGGAACAATTGTTGCCTTGGTTTGGACCACAACTCCTCCTGGTCCTGCTAGCAAGCATCAGGCCCTCTGTGCCAGGGCATGAGCAGCTGTGTGATGTCTGGCCTTGCACAAGCTCTTACACTGCCTAACTAACAACTGTACAAGGGCTTGGGAATGACTTTGAGCCTGCAACACAAATTATAAATAAAGTGACTTCAGAGAGGCTTCGATCAACTTTCATGTACTGACACCCTGGAGACAAACTGGGAGGATTTGCCTGCCTTCCCCAGTGATTATAGCCTGGAGTCAATCACTTTTGTCAGCCTTTTTTTTGTCAGAGGAGACAACAGCCATAGGCCATATTTTTAAAATGTCTTGTCTCAGTGATGACATTGCCTCAGGCCATCTTTTCTCTCCCCTCGTGCTCCCTCTCTGCCCTTTGGACACAAAAGTGGGCTTTCAGTTCAGAGACTACCTCAAAAACTTAGCTTTGGTGAATCGGTGTTTGGTGATTACTTTTTGTAGTCCATTTCTTAAAATACAAAGTTCTGTGATGATGTGTGAACCCTCCCTTCCGGCCTCAGCCTCAGATACCCCTGTGGGGTGCTCAGGTGGGCATCTGGTGTGTTTCTGTCCTTCTGACCCAGGTTAGCTTTCTTCAAGCCAGTTCTTAAGTTAGTCCTCAGAGACAAATGTGGGGAATAAAAGAAGAAAAGAAAAAAGCCTCTCAAGATTTAATCATCCCCAAGGGTAAAGCAGTGTGCAATTGGTAAGAAAGGTCGCTGAGGGTCAAGAGGATTTGGGGAGGAAAGTGCCTTTCATGAGGAATTGCAAATGTTTACTTTAAACAAGTATTTAAAAAGTCAAGATCCTGAAAGAAGCCATATGTTTCGATTTTGAGACCAATTAGTCTGCCTCATCTGCAGTTTATTCTGTGGACTTTTCGCCTTTCACTTCTTCTGAAGGCAAGGAGGCTGATGTGCCAGCACAGCTCCTGATAGGCAAGGGGAAGTTGGGGCAGCTGCTTGAAATGATTTTGAGAGATGCACTTGAGAATGCTTTTCAGAAATGATGCAAAGATTGACTGGGCAAAGGAAAGAGGAATTTGACTGTGCCTCTTTGGTGGAGGAAAGCTCTGGCAGTCACACACCACAGCACTGATCTGTTTGTGTTGTGTAATGTGCTTTCATAATGAGTCTTTAAGAAATCGTTAGGGCTTTGTTTGCATATGTTTGCATAATCATTCTCTTTTCTCTATTTCTGCCTTTCCACAAGGATTATTTGACTTTTTTTAACTTCAGGAAGGTGGTTTTTAACAAGTGGAATGTCCAGAGGAAATGAAAACATGGCATGAACAACAGATGTCACTCCGTGAAGTCCGCTAGCAGCATTATATTTGATATGTGGCCCCTGTCAGAACATGCAGCCTCTAAAAACAACTAAAGACAAGACAAAGCCAGCCTGAAACAATTGCCCTCTTTATATATAGATGTTTCTGTTACTCTGTTCACCTGGATCACTGTTCATGTGTACCACAGTCAACATTTAATGCCCTGGGAGCAGGGACCAGGGCCAATTGCTGCTCTTCCTACTGCTCTTAACCCGTCCAACAATATAGACACACAGCATACATCAGATGATTTGTACAGCAGGAGCGGAAAGTTCCACAGCACCAAGCACTTAAGCACACTGCACCATCACCATTTCTTCAGCAAAAGTATTCTGGGATGGAGTGGCAGTCTTGGCTATAAGTCTGTTCAGTCCAGGTATCCAAATTCAGCCTCAGCCATTTTAATTCATCAGAACCCTTTTCATGAATTCAGATGTAGCTCAAGGTTGAGAACAGAAGTGAAGTCTTGCTCCCACTCAAATCCACAACGAAACAGGGTAGAGCACGACCTGGGTTTCACTCAACATCCCACTTCCCTGACTCCAATATATGGTCCCGTATATATATTAGGTTGCACTTTACCACTCAGAACAATCACCAGAATAAGGACAGAATTCATAACAGATTTTGAAACCTCAGCATTTAGCAGCTTTGTGCTGATGTTAGAGGAAATAAATATGAATTGCTCATTTAGAGGAGAAAACAAGTGAAAATCTTTGGCTTTCCTATTGTTTGGAATTGAATATCTGAAACCTTATCAAAATACTTACTAAAAATTGGAGTGTGTTTTATAGGCAAATAAAGGGTGGTGATTTGTCTGAAATACTAAAATTCCCATGAAGCAGGAATCCACATAAACTGCTTGTTTCTTCTCATCAAAATAAAAATGAAAAAAATCCTTGATTTTTCAGTGCCCAGCAAATATATGAGACCTACCAGCTTCTCCATTGAGAATTACTCTAATATTTTCTCATCTGACAATCCTGAACTCACCAAAGCATAAAATCACATATGTCCCTAAATTACTACATGAAAGAACTCTTCCTGTAAAACTGATATTTATTACATATATAGAGACAGCAAAATGAAACTGAATTAAAGGAACAGCTCAGACTAACATTAAACAATACAGTATTTCTAGCTGCAGTTCAACTTAACATTTTACAGAATTTGACAGTATTGAGGACTGAAATGAAATGGAACAAAGCATGTATCTATTAAAATTCCAGAGATGTGGATGGAATAGTATAGCATCACCTAGACATAAGCATTTTGTTAAAATAGGGACAGATAACCTGGAAAGGGAAGGAATCCCCCAAGATCTTCTGGCAATGACATACACTTTTAATTGCAGTATCTATTTATCTATTTTATCCTAGATTCTCCATCTTATAACTCTGAGAGCAATGGCATGTCTGAAACAGGAAAAAAGCCACCATCTCTTTTAGCAAAAAAAACTTGCTCTGAAATATTTTTTTAAATGGATGCTGACTTGAGGCATTCATTCATTAAGGTAAAATTGAGTGAATGATTTCCTGCTTAACTGAAAAATAAAACAACTTATTGCAGAAAGATAATAGGTTCCTTTCTCATTCATTCATTTAATAAATTAAGCATGAGAGATTATTTTATTTCCCCAAGTCACTTTACAATATGTTCTGAAGCTTGCCCAGTTCATGAAATTGTATCATAAATCCAGCAGCTGTGACTTCCACTTCAAGGAAATGCTGTTGTATAAGCACTAAATATGATGGTGCTGAATAGTGCATGACAGCTTCCAAAAGCACAATACCTTAAGGGTTCATCCTTTTGCCCTGGTGTCTGAGGGGACCTGATGAAGATCCTGAAAGGGACATAGTATTTTGGACAACTTTTGTTAAACCAGATGCTTCCCAACTTGGTTGGAAGCATTTGGAAGACGTTTCCAAATGCCTGGACTTAGTTTTGCAGTATTTCTGAGCATCGTGGGTTCAGTCCTGCCAATCGTACAGAGCAGATCTCAGTAGTCCTTCCACAGTCAGAAGAGGTTTTCCCATGCTAAGATTCTGCTCTGCAATGCTTCCAAAGGGACCAACAACCTTCACACAAGGATATTAAACAGGCAATTAGAACTGTGAGATCTAACGATGCAAAAAAAATTACAGAAGAAGAAAATGAGAAGCATTGGCTAAGTTAAAAAATGTATGTATATTATTTAATACAAAATAATCTGAATGTAATGAGTACAAATCCCTTGGGGCTTGAAATGTGATCACAGTTCATGGCTGTATTCCTGTTGGATTCCTGTTAGAGACTGCAGACTGAAATGGTTTCTTCCCTTATCCTGAGCCTTTCTGTTCACGGCAAGAGGATACAGCAAAAGAGATCAGCCAAGATCTTTGCTTTTATGCCTGCAGCCACCTCTTTGTCTCTCTTTCACAAGCATCACCATCAGCAAGGCCAGGAGCGCTGTCTCTGCATCCCGCGGCAGCTGAGTGCTCCATGGCCCACCAGCACAGCCTGGAACAAGCGTACGGAGCAACACCACATGGCACGGACTGTGGTCACCAGCCCAGGCTGTTGGATGTCTGCTAGATGTGATAGCCAGATATCAAGGAATCTGCCAGATCATCCCACTGGAAGAGCAGTGGGTTTTCACTGAGCGCAGGTGGTAGCTGGCAGATGGGGCAGCTGGTACAGTTTAGGAGCAGCACCACACTCCGTCAGTGGCCAAAGCCAGTTGCCTAAGGTGAATAGCAGTGGTCCCAAGTGTCAAGTGCTTGCCACCTCCCATCCAGTCTGTCTTTGCTTCAACCGTCTGCAGTCTGAAAGGAGTCCAGATCAGCAAGATCTTTCTGGTCACTGTGACAGCACATGCTGCAGTATCCCAGATGCCCAGTGAGTACTTTTGCTGCTCATCTGCCAGGAAGTACTTGTGCACCTGATTTGCACTGAAATTAATAATGTTGTCGACTCATAGAGAACTCTTCTGACCCATAGCTCAAACTGCTTTACAGGTACAGCAGTGTTATCTCATTTTACTGAATGAGTCATGTAAGGTATGAGGCGCTGAAATGACCTGTTCCCATCAGTGGCAGGAAGGAAACCAGCCCTTCTAATGAGCTCTTTGCTTTCTCTGACAGACCCCACTACCCAAGCTGTACTTCTCATAGCACCTCAGTGCTCAGGTTCTATGTACGAAGCGTAAGGACAATAAAATCAATGAAAGCTGATATGGCTGCTTCACTAATGATGGTTGAAATTGCTGATGAATTACAGACACTTTCTGTAAGGTCTAGAAGAAGACACAAGCTTTAGGCACACACTCCTCTTGTCTTGGCATGTGTGTGACATGCAGCAAGTTGGATTCATTGCCTGCTGCTTTCCTTTGAATTCTAGTATCATCCTTGTCCAAAAACCTCAAAGAAGTTATACACAGATAATCTTTGGAGTACATAAATGTCCTGCTGTTAGTTTTGAATCTGTCCCAATGCTTAGATATATTATTATGATGGTTCCCTTTTTCATACTTCCCTCACTTTCCTACTTGCCACTACAACCTTCATCTGCCTCTTCTCTTGCATAGCTCTGAGCAAATCCAGCAGTGGTTTACACCAGCTTCTTTCCCTCTAGTGAGTATGGGAAGGTGCAGGGGCCACTCTTGCTTCTCCACCCCTCAGTGCACGGACTTGCCCATCATGGTCATATTCCTACTGACAGCCTCTATTTTCTTCCCCAGTCACTTCTGTGTGACGGACCTGCTTTCCTTGCTTTTCCCAGCTGAAGGAAGATCAGCTGCTGTACTGGTAAATCTGTTTCACTGCTTCTGCTTACGACCCTCCCCCAGACACTGAGACATGCCAGGCACTTCATTTTTTCCCCCACTCTTCCGTTAGCCACATCTTCCCCATCCCAGTGTTATTTATACAATAAACTTGCAGCCAAGGGTTTCCTTGGCAACACACATGCCTTCCTGCTATCTATTTTACAACAGGCTTGAATTGTCCCGCAATAGCTTAGAGGCAGCAATTTAACACAGCTGGTGGCACAATACTTCTATTCTGAGTAAACGTTTCCTCACCAGAGGTAACTCCTGTGCTGGTAACTGAGCTTTCATTCATCTGTAAGGGCAAGTAAAGGAACATATTACTTTGTGAAAATAGAAGTGAAGTGAAAGCATGATGGGAGCAGCCAGAACAAAGCATCCCAGGAGCTGCACTTATTTTATACTGCAAACTAATCAGTTACTGGACAGCAATAACAGAGGTACCCAAGTTTATTTCTTTTCATGAATGAAAGAAGACTTTGTGCTAGCTCAGCTTGAGCGAGGGCATGATAGGTCTCTACTGGGTACTTATGCTACAACATCCTCAATAGTTATACTTGTTGTAATTCTTACCATTTTTTTTCCTCCCCGTACCTTTGTTCATAAGCAAAGCAAGGTTGGCAAGGGCAAATGATATTTTTCTTAGGCTGTTTAACATACTAGACACAATAGAGAACTCTTGAGTGCACACTTGTACACATCAGAGTAAAAGCAGAAGCAGATGAGAGAAATATGTTGCCACAGACTTTCTTTGGTCTCTAGTCAGTCACTCTCTGCAACAGACATCACTGAAGTCTGAATATCAATGTCCATTTTATCTGCCTTCTAATCACCAAATCAGAGAAGAAATTGAGGTTTGGGGGTTCATGGGTGCATGTACAAGCTATATACTGTATATTCCTGTACTCAGGGTAATCCTTCCCTAAAATGGAGGGAGATTTTGACTATAAAATGTCATACATCTTCACCATGCCCCTGAATGAGGTCATTTCCTACTTTTGCCTCCATTTCTCTTGACATTCTATTGACCAGTTCTGAAAGAGCTAAGGAAGCTTTATTGTACTGCTAATGCTGCATTTGCAATAACTGCTTTAACAAATGTAGCTTCTTCCTCTAACAAATTGTCTGAAAACAACCTCTATTGCTTGTGTGTGTGGAAATCCATAAAACATTACTCGAGTAGCTTTCCATGCAGAGCAAGTTCAGTCAATAATTTTGCAAGCAATCTTGTGATTTTTGCAAGCAAAAGCAAGTGATTTTCACTGTTCTCCAGCGTCCAGTGCTGCTCTGTAGTCGAAGCTGAGTAAATTTTTCTGCCAAAAATTTGCAGCCCTGAGCAAGTGAGGGCTGCCAGTGCTCCCAGCTGAGCAGAAGCCTTCAAACTCGGGTAGCACAGCGAGCCAGGACTGCCAAGCCTTGCTGTGGGACTGAGCACCTCTAGCCAGACCCAGCTAACATGCCAAGGCGAAGCCTGCATGGAGCAAGCTGCCATTTGGGGACAAAATACCAAGCACTTTTATAAATGAAAGATTCCAGCTAGCCTAATTCTGTTAATTGTGCCTACACAAGTGCTTGCAACACTTCTAACAGTCTTGGGAGGTCTGGGAGGATGTGGTCACATTTTTTGTAGCAGATTTGTCCTTGTCTGTCTGTTATCAAGGCTTGTAGTACTGTGAAACGGGTTTCTTGCTTTCTTGAATGAAGTCTTGGTGCTAGTCATCTGAAGAAGTCCTTGGTACTGTATTTTTCTCGATGACTGTTGTAGCAAACACAGCCTGTTCCTATAAGTGAAAAGGGAACAAAAGTTGTTGCAAGAATCATCAGTACCGATTCACTTATTTTTAAAAATATTCTCCAATGGGCAGATTTTGACTTCTGAACACGATGTATGCTCACCAAAACCAATTCTACAGCAAACAAATGGTATAATGCACCATACAGGAGAAGAACATGCCTAAATACTTTACCCGGAAATATCGCCTCTGTATTCTTAAATTTGAAATGAACTGTAAACCAAACTGTAACATGTTTTAATAATGAATCAAATAACAGATCCAAATAATGACTGAAAAGATGAAAGAAAAAGTGGGTTTTTTTCCAGTATACCCTTTTTGGAAATATTGAAATTATATTGTCTGCCCACCTTGACAACAGTCGTGCATGGTTATTTATTGGTAGCAATTAAAGCCTGTGATTTTTATTTTGTTTGTCTCCAGACTGATAGGAAATTCAAACAGAGGTCTATTTACTTAAGGGACAGGTACGCTTTCTAGCAGCATATTCATCTGGGCAGGTTTTCTCCCCCTTAAAATAATAAATCTGATGGAGGATACAGTCATCTCTCACTGGTATCAAACCCCACTCACAAGCAACAGATGTTCCGATCTGAGCTCCAAAGGTGGGACACTAACAGTTTGCAGATGAGCTTTTGTGATGGAGAAGAGATTGCTAAAAGCAAGAGCAGAATATTAATAAAAAACTAGTGCAGTACTTCCAGAACCTGGATCTGCATGAAAGCTGGGAAAACCATTTTCTGCAGCTGAGTTGGTTCAAAAATCATACCTTACAGAGTTTTGCTTTTAAATCAGAAAAAGTATTGCTTGTTAGGAAATGGAGAACATGCAACTATTTGAGGATGTTCTTCCCTCAGGGCAGTTGGGATTAAGAATGTACAGTAAATCTACAGCAGGGGAAGTTCATTCACATCAGTGGGAATTTTGCCATTATCAGGAACTAGAGAAAAGGATTCTCAGACACATTTCTCTCCTGTCATCCCTTTGAGTCTTTTCAGGCAGAGCTAAAAGCTTCAAGAAAGGCTTTCATTTGCAAGGGGTGAAAATGAAAGGAGAAGAGATGGCATCTTATGTGTGTGTGTCAAAAGCTTTACCCATTCCTTTTCTGCAGCTGAAACAACCAGCAAACACTTACAATGCCCAGGAAATCAACCCAGGAGTGGTAAAGGCACCTCCTCCACCCACATGTACTGCAGATCTCCATTCTGCTCAGACTTTACTGCTTACAGCTATGTGATCTTTCAAGGTCAGTTTTCTTAGGGGGACTTGGGCTATGCCTATACTAGTAAATTAAACAGTGCCAAGGAACATTCCTGAGCAATGTAATTCAACGGTTCAGTGTTAAATTGTTAGAGCAGTCCTCAGGGCTTTGTGTGAAATGAAAAGAGCAGTAGGACTCTACTTTCAGTGTTTCTTAGAGGCTACCCAGCGTTCAGTGTGCACAGCAGCTAGGCAAAAATCACCTGGCCGATTTGGCTGTTCATTCAGTGCTACAAGTGTTCTGTTTTCTCCTTTCTCCGGGCAAGGACTGCTAATGCACATGAAGAGGACACCTTTCTCTGTCAGCAGTGACACTATGCAGGACTGGCATCATATTGATCTTTCAAAGGGTTAGTGATGAATGCTAAAGCACTTCATGTGCACTCTCAACAGGCCAGGTGCTTAGATAGTGTAAAGATAAATGACATACTTGTCTTCTAAGTACATTGAATCTCTCAGGATTAAAAAGTGTGATATGTAAGTACTGATTTTAGCACTTTGTTCAAAAATGAGCTTGTGAAGAATCCTCATTAGAGGCATAAGATGAAACTGGGTCACTGTGAGCCATGTGTAGTTAATTCCCCCTCATTACAGTTTCTGCCTCAGAAGGTACTCTAGAATGAGCAAGGGAAGCAGTGCTTCATGCCAGCCCTTTACCATGGTCCTCCATTTCTGACAGTGAAACTCTGGTGACAAAGAGCTGCTTCTCTCTTTCTTCTCTAGGTGTTGCTACTTAAATTGTCCAGTTGCAGTCACAAAAGGCCACAGAGGTTACCTTCTTCTGGAGCACCAAGTGCAGAGCAGATCCGTGTCTATGCACTCGGGAAGCTGAGTCCCTTCACATACACTCATGGTTGTTCTTTGTGTGGTTTTAGTGCATATCTGTAGCAAAACCAAGGAAAAACTCTGTCTGGATGTTCTGTGTGGACCAGGATGAAGAGGTGCAGGCTTTATCCCTCCCTGTCTGTATTGTAAACTGTTCTTTGCTGAGAGCATGGAATGGGACTGCAGGTATTCACCTACTCCCGTACAAGAGCTTGACCATATTCTTGTTGCCATCTATATTCAGAGGCACATAACCTGAAGTTCCTTCATGTAAGAATAAAATCTCTTATATAAATAAGGGGAGAAAACCATATGTTTCACAGGTAATAACTGAGTAATAGCAATTCAGTCTTGCAACAGACCAACTATCAAATTGACGTGGTTTGCCTGTTTTGTTTTCTTATCCTGACTATATTTTAATGAGTTTTCTCCCACCAGCATCTGACTCACCTTGTTTTTTCATAACGAAAAGTCTTGCTTTTACACTAATTGTGAATCATAGACACATTTTTGTGGTAGACAATAAAATAAATGCCAGTCTAGCAGTCAGAAGTTGATTCTTCATATACCATCCAAATCAAGCACTGGGAAAAAGTTGACAGCTGTCAAAGAAATTGATATTGTTTAGAAATCAATACACCTTTGAATCAGAAGAGACAGGCACAGTATTTTCTAGCATCTTGTCGGCAGACTGTGAAGGTAAAGAGATATAAAACATTAAAAAAATTGTGATAGTCATCCAGAAAATAAACATTGTGGTAGTAAAAGGAACAATTAAGCATTATCAGCTGATGCCAAGTACATATGGAAAAGAGTGTTAAAGGCATGTATCAATAACCTTCTTCCATGAGGCCAGCTGCAGATTTAAAGTCTGCATTGCAGGGAGGTTTGGGTGTTTTTCTTTCCATAACATTTTTCTTGCAGTGAAGTCTGTCTGAGGTCTGAGAAATGTTTCCTGGTTTGTGATCAAAGTCATTCAAGCTTTCCCAGAGTTGTATATTAGAGCAATACTGTAAACTATCCCTCATGTTTTTGCCTGTGGAAAATATGAAAGAGAATTCTCATAGGGAACAATGAATGAAATGCAGCCAAATACACCTGGCTGAAATTTACAGAGCATGGTGCTGTATTTTCAAAGTCAGATCTCATATATTAGATTTTTCAGTGACAGGCTGCATCCCTCAGGATTAAACAAACGTATTTAGCAAAAGGCAAAGGTTCATGGCGAGTAACATGCTTCCCTACAAGCCCCCTCACTAACTGTGCAAGCCCTGCCCAGTACTACTGACGGTAAGTAAAAGCCAGCCTGTGGGACAGGTTTACACAGCCCAGTCCTGACCTGGTGGAGACACAAGCCTGCAGTCAGGGAGCAGATGACTCGTCTCTGCCCATGTCACCTCATCCAGATGGCACAACTCTACTTTTCCAGCCCACAGCTTCATTCCTTGCTGTCACTGGGTAGATGTGCTTCTTCAATATGAGAAAAGAAGAACAAAACTTCTGTAAAATCCAATAGTGTAAGGGAGTTTAAACATCTGAAATTGTGATTTTAATTATCACCTCTTTTTGACACAAACCCGAACATCAGAGGATGAGCCTGGTTCTGTCATGCTAGTCAGCAGCTCTACCTTTGGAAAAATGAGGGTTAGCCTGGTTTAGACGTAACTCCACAGTTCTTCTTGATGCTGAGTACTGAAATATTAACCCATCTTCTGTGAGTTACAGGTACAGAGGGATTCTAAGTTGCATAGTCTTCTCAGTTTTGATTAATTTTTAAACAATTCAGTAAATAAAGGCTCAGCCTCAAGATTTCATTGGGGTGGGATGTGTAGAGAGTTTTTCTTATGAGAGATTGTTGACTGATAGCCCTACAAAGTTTTTTTTCTGTCTTGCCATGGGAGCTGTGAGGACTCAAATGAGCTGCAGTCTTGCAAGTCAGTTACTGGTACAATGCAGCCTTGTTCTGTGAGAGCTGCTCCTGGAGACAGAGGGTAGGCTGTGGCAGACCAGCTGGAGAGCCTGCAAAGATTACAGTCATCCTCAGGCCATTTCATACCCGTTTGGTGTTGCAACAGTTACGGGAGGGGAATAGCCACAGACCTGCACAGCCATCTCCTATACATCCTATAAGAGAGATGGCTGCAGAGGATATAACCAGCTGGCCAGGCATCCCTTCAGGAATGAGGCAGAGCTGAGAGCTGGTCTGATGTCCCCTTACTGAAAAGGTTTAGCCTGGATCCCTCCTCCTTCTCAGAGC
Source organism: Oriolus oriolus (assembly GCA_013400235.1). Taxonomy (NCBI): domain Eukaryota; kingdom Metazoa; phylum Chordata; class Aves; order Passeriformes; family Corvidae; genus Oriolus; species Oriolus oriolus. The sequence continues at coordinate 85,372 of VXBT01000490.1, forward strand.
CTATGGCTGGAGGCTCTTAAAATGCTTCACAAATGCCAACCCTCTCTGGCTCATCCCTGTGCCTGGGGCTTCGAGTTTGCTGCTGGGTCTGAGAAAAGTTTCCAAGACCCAGGCAGATTATTTTGATGTGTTTCTCCCTTGTCCCTCATGTATGCAAGAGGGATAAGATTGGCTCACAGGTTACACTAACCTGAAGTTAGTGATGTGTTTGGAGAAAGTACATCTGCAAGATAGAAAGCAGACACTTGGATCAGCTCAGGAATAACAGGAGGAAGTGTAAACTAAGCAAGATAATGGTGGAATTGAAAATCTTCCAAACTGGCAAATTTCCTTCACTCTCAAAGTACTCTTTGAATGTGTAAAGTACATAGCTACATAAAAAGGCAAATTATCAGGTGTAAAAGAGTGATAAAGCTATTAATTGAGCTGCATACCTAGAGGCCAGTTAAGCCCTTAGTCCAAGGTGTGTGTGCTGAAAACCCTCACTTCCAGTTTATAACTCCAGTTTGTCATCTCAGTTTTAATTCCTTGCTGTCTGAACAGTATTTATTCCCCATAGCATTCCAGGTGAGAAATTAGTTTTCCAAGGCTACAAAGGCACTGAATCTTCCACTACTTAATTTTAACTATTTGTATTACTTTGAACATTACTTCTTTGAAAAGAACCTTACTCTAAATTGTCTTTTGCTGTTCTTGGAGCATTGGAGGCTGGATTAACTTTCTGAAAAGTCTACATAAACCTTAACAATAATTTAGCCTCTGGCTTGCTCATTTGTTTATGTAATTCACCAGAAATTACTTGGGTTTGCTGCCCTGTTGTTACCTACTGGCTTTAAGTTAGGCTGATTACCCTACCCACAAGATGCTGACTCTGTCTCCAGTCCCTCAGGAGCTTCAAGTCACCCTTGGAACAAAAATGAGTTTTCAGCTTAGAAAAGTCTCTTATGGACCATGAAAGTGAGTTAGAAGCTCTACGGATTTGAAGTATACATTTACACCTGGCTGCCATCATACAAAAATCCAGGGAGAATAAAAAATGATGTGTTGAGACTGTCTGAAGCACGGCCACAGCTCCTAGGGAGAAAAACCTGTTTCCAAACATCTGTTCTGCTCCTGCCTATGTTACAATCACAGTTTTGTTCTGATTAAGTGGCAGTTAGAACGGATTATGAAAAATAAAGTGTTAGACAAGAGAGGATGCATTGCATCCTATAAGTGTGGTAGCAGCTGAGAAGTTCATGACAGCTGTGGTCAGCCCATCACTCTTCCCACCAAAGAAAGATGAAGTGGAAAAAATCAGGAGTAGCACACATTCCTGGCACTCTCTGTGCTCTTATGGACCACAGCATTGCCTTATCTGCATCCTCCTGCTGCTGCCTTCCTGCTGCTAACAGACTACTCTCAGGTTTTTGTCTGAACTGGACTAAGGGCTTCTTCTGGGGTTCAGCTACTGCTGTCCCCTGTCCTCAGCCAGCAAGCACAGGGCAGTCTGGGTATGTGTCACTGAACCCTCTCAACACAGGGGTTGCAGCAGCACTGCATGGATGGCACCAGCTCCAGCCCCATGCCAGTGCCTGAACGGAGCCTGGGAACAAGTGTTGATTGTCAGAGCTCAAAACCACCCCTGCACCCTTTTAATGATGTATAGCCCCAGAGACTAGAGCACTCCTTGCTGGAAGGGACACCGGCCTGGGGTGGGACGAGGAAGGGAGATGGGGGATGGAATCACTACCGCTGTCTGTCCCAAGCTACGTATCTGTCTGAGGTCAGTCAGTCTGCTATACCTATGAACATCTCAGAGCTGCGTTTTGCTCTTTGGCCGACCTGTGGGCTGCCAGGAGCAGCTGCAGGACTGGCCATGGCTGCCGTGTTACTGTCTCGTGTGATGCAGCCCCTCGAGCACAGATGCCATTGTAGCCATGACCTCGTTACAAATTCAGCACAATTCACAACTGGTACCTCTACCGAAATACTTGCAAAAGGAACTTTTTTAAAAACCTTATTACTTTGAAACCCTCGATACAGATTCAAGAAAGAATGTAATTTCACAGAATTTTGACAAACCAAAAATTGATTCCAGCATCACACACATAGCCAATAAAATCACAAATATTTGCAGAGGGTTTTAGATTAGGCAGTTTCAGCTGTTTTAAAGTACTGAATAATCTTTTAATAATATTTTCACTAAGAATTTAATACCTTTCAGCATTAAAAGTATTTCATCTCTGATTCTTTTTTAGGTCTCTTTTAGATCTCAAAGATGTTCATAGGTAGGAAACATGGCATTCACAGATCATGTGTGCTGTGTCTGGGAAGGACTAAACATATCATGTTTCTACTGCAGTATCTATACTGTAGAATGTGTAGTAGTAGTAGTAGTAGAAATAATAATAATAATAATAATAATAATAATAATAATAATAATAATAATAATAATAATAATAATAATAATAATATTTTATTAGTAAATCTGGAAGAAAATAATGTAATAAGATGTGCTCAAATAATGTCCTCAACATGTACTATAACCTTTCCTCTCTGACACTTAAAAATTTAGAAGTAAGGGCTTTATCTTGACATAATAAGTAATTTGTTCAGGTTTGACATGTTTATAATGGGAATATGCAGCCCATTTTATGTACAGAAATACAAATGTACGCACAGCTCCAAGCTTGGTCCATGCATAGTGTGAGCCTTGCCTGGAAACTGACTTATTCACTCATTTTGAGAAATTTGAACTTCTCAGGAAATGTCAGTTCGTGGCATTTCTGCAGCTGGCTGAGAAGACTTTGTCATTGACATCCCTGTCCTGGTCTAATGTGGACTAAGGATTCAGCTGGGTCTATTCATGTACAGAAAGCAAGAATCTACCCCATGTCTGGCAAGTGTTAACTTGTTACTGCACTCTACATTTTAGCAGGAGACTTCGTCTCAAATGCTGATGCGTATGACTTAGGAAATGGCAACCTGGGAGGATGTAAATTTCCTAATTAGCAGCTACTATCACAAACAGGCAACACTGAATGCCTTGCTTTTCACAGAAGCCGAATAATTCATTGAGATGATAGTATCAGCAGAAGATCTTTAAGACTTTTTTTGTTTGGATTTCTTTTAACAGATTGATGGTCAAATGAATGTCTCATATCTGTTGAAGTTAATTTGGAAGGAGTTTTTGCCTCAGATCAGCTAATTTAGTCCTTTATTAAATTTATTTTTATCATATGTTTCACTGGCAGGTCCACAACAGTAATCTGGACTGTTTGGATTCAGTCTCACAGCTGAAAAAAAAATATATTTATCCTCTTTTTTTTGTTTGTTTTTTGTTTTTTGGGGTTTTTTTAAATCTTGTCACCCAGTTTCATCAGGGGTCAAATAACCCACTTAGAGATCAGAAAACTGAGAAGTGATCTGGAACTTATGACAAAAAAATCAATAATTTAGTTAATTGCTTGTTACTTAATTTTATTTCAGAAACAGGGTATGTCTCTGCAACAGAACAACAAACTCCATAAGCCTGACTGCTAAAAGCAACTTAAAATTAAAAGACCAATACCTTAGAATATAGCTTTTTTTTTTTCTTTTCAAGCACATGTGTCATCTTTTCCTTCTTTTTTCCCTTCTGCTTTTCATTTCTAGTGAGGATGCAATCTAATTTTGGACATAGTGAAAAGCCAGTCCTATTGTGCAACCTCAGCTTACTTTCAGAGGAAGAATTTCACTGAAACACCTCAAAAATGAGCTGTTTCTCTAAAATTACATTTCCTTCTTTTCAATGTGCTCATTCACAGCAGGGATGGTGTGAGCAACATGCAGCATAACAGTGTGGACTGTTTTTCAGCCCACTCTAAACAAGAAATAACTCCTAGCCATGTTCTTTAAGATATAATCTACTCACTCTGAAGAGTTTAACAGGACTTGAAGTACTGCCCGACTGTGTTGATTTCATTGAACCGGATGACTCGGTGCTCCTTCCCACATCATCTGTGTCATAAACAGTGGCATCGCAGCCTTGCTTGGCTAGAGATGCGAGTCAGTCAAAGTCAGAAGCTCGGGGCAAATACTTTAGCACAGATGTCTCCTTGCCCTGCAAACTTACTTTGCTTATCTACTACTCTCGTCAAGACACCTGCGACTTTTTGTCACCACTTCCCGGCAGAAGCTGTGGCAATCGTGTTCCCGCCACCATCAGCGCTGCGGTCCTGTGATGTGTACTGTGGTGTTAGCCCAAAACACAGCCCAGAGTTTGCTGAGTGTTTGAAGCTTTGCTTTTTTTGTGGATTTGAAAACTATTCTCAAATCCTCTGGCTAATTGTCCATTAGTACGCTCTTTTAAACATTAAACAAACCCATTTATTTACCTTCCCTGCTGCCTGATACTTGTCCTCAAGAGGCAAAGCTTCTTCTGCCTTAGCAACTTGAACCTATGTGACCTGAATAGTCATTTGAGATGTTAATTCACTGAAGAATGAAGCTGAACAATGATGGATCGAAGAATTTCTCCCACCCGGAAGAAAACATGGTTGCATAAGCTTTGTGTATTGATCAGCTAAATGCGGTTTAATTCTCTCCAAAGCCTCAGTGCTAGCCAGTTTCTAACACAAAAGGAAATGAGAGTCTCTGGTATTTTAGGAAAGAACTCTAATTCTGTGTGATGGTTGTCCAGTCAGGACTGTTTTCCCTGGAAGTGCTGCAAAAGAGCAAGACCCTTTGTGCCTGGTGCCTTTAACTCAGAAAATCGATTTATTCATTTGGGTTACAGAATGCTACTGATATTTCCCACTGTGACTTTCCTGTCAACATGATGAGGTCAAAACAAACCAAACTCCAAACTTCAATTTTTTCGGCTACCTGCAGGTTTCTACAAACTCTTCAAATGTAACATCAAAGGAAAAAAGTGTCCTTAGGAAGAAGAGAACAGTACATTGAAATCAATTGTGTGCTGTTTTGCTGCTTTAAAGTTGTGATGGCGGGATCCCACTGACCTCAACAGCAAAATTCATGCTGTTATTGTTGAATTACAGGCCTGCCTTATACCTTCACCTAGTACAAAACCAGGGAGGTATAAATTTTCCTACGCATTTGGAAATATGCAGAACTATCCTAATTTGTCACAGTTCAGAATATGAACCTACTTCCTATAATGGTCATTAAAACCTTAAAACCTTATTGAAATCTGGGACATGAATCCTGCTCCTCCTCATCACACCACATTCCCCTCTGATGGCTCTGTCAGTGACATCTGAACCCGGCTGGCTCTCTTGCATCTCAATAAGTGTAATGAGGAATGAACAGATCTGAAAAACATAGTGAGTCTGCAGGCATTGCTGGATGATGATATTACCCTGTGCCATTTGGTAGCTTCAAAGGGCATTACAGACTTTTAAAAGTTCAGTAGTAACCATTTAGAGAAAAACTTTTTGTTTTTAAAAGCCTGCTTATAAGTAAGCATAAAGCTGGGGTCTGATGGCTGCTCAGCAGATAAATCAAAACTGCATTAGGAAGGCACTCAGAGCTGTATTCTTACCCTGCTCCCTGATAGCAGAGCTCACATCTCTCTGTGAAGCCTAAAGAGGCCAACCTGGAAACAGAGACTGGACAAGGGTAAGGGAATAAAGGTGGATATTTATTTGAAAGGCCTCCAGAGGCACACCCTGGGCAGGCCAAAGGCTACACCCAAGATGGACGGCAAGTCACGAGTTCTTCACACTCTTATAGGTTTGGTCTATTTGCATATCAGCATAAATTCGCCAGTTAAACTTTAACTAATCATGTAATTTCCCCTCAGCTTGCCCCCCCTTCTCAAGATGCTGGTTTACACATTTTGGGCCTAGGACAGTCTGGGTGTCCTTGCAGAGCAAGCCTGGAGAGGCTTCGTTATGTCTGTCTCAGCATGAGAGAGCAGCAGCTAACAGGCTGCAAGACAGTTCAGAGTTACACACTAGGAATACAGACTTTGAAAAATGTAAAAGCTAAAACCTAAGGCATCATCGGGAGGGTGCAAGGCAGCCCAGGACCACGAGGGCTTGTGAAAGGAAACATCTCACATCCCCTGCTGTGGCCTTGAGGACACAGCCTCCCCAGGTCCTGCTACACCTCCGGGCAGATTGTGCCAGTTAAGCAGCTTCAGAGCAATCTTTGTGCAAAAAAAAGCATTTGGTGAGGTATCCAGTGGAAAACTCAGACACGGGAAGAGAAAAAGGACAAGTGCACACCCAGCACAACCTCTTAAATCTGTGTTTCACTTAGGATTTCTGTAGTCTGCTCCCTGTTTAGTCTTCAGAAAGCTGGGGAATAGCCCTAATAAATGGAAAACAAGTGTGTTGTGCCTATTTGGGGTTCTACTGAATTGTAGTCAGTGTCTCTGTCCCCTTGCATTCCTGTCACAGGTAGGATCCTCAGCACGGGAAGATGGGCTGGGGAGAAGGGAAAGAAGAGGAGAGGTGAGATGTGCAATGACCTACCGTAGGAAGGGAGGGAATTTGGCCATGTGTGACTGCCTGCACCTTGGCACTAGGAACATTTCCTTATTTACCTGGTTATTTAGTCCGAGCTGTTTGCCTTAGTGTAAAAATCTTTATCTTCTGCCCCAGAAACCTCATTAGTGTATGTTTAGAGCAGAGTGCTTACCATGCACCTCAGTGTGTAAATCCCCCCAATTCAGTTTATAAATGCTCACTCCAGTTTACAACACCTTAAAATGGTACTGCATTGCATGAAATCCATGATAAAAAGCATAAAACAAATCTTCATACAGTCTGAGCTGGAAATTCCTCCATTTCAGTGAGCTTGGCAAGCTCTAGCCATGCTGTAGCTGGCATACAGGAACTTCCTTTTCCTCTGCTCCAAATGTTGATAGAAAGGTAGGACAACACAACTCTGGCTCAGCAGCAGGAGCCCAGGGCTAATCCCTTACCCCTCTCTCCCTCCTGGACCCAGGTAGCTCCAGACATACAACAGCTGATCCCGACCCAAGGCATCTGGCATCTGTTTTGCAGCCTTGGCTTCTGCAGGCTGTACCCCCTTGGAAAAGTAACCTCCCTGCCAGGTCTCTGCCTGCAAAATGGAAGTCACATCTCTACACAGAGCCTCCACGTCCATAAATGAGGGTGGATGGTGCTAGTGAAATACAGAGCAGCTGACTCTCCTTCTGCAGAGGCATTACACGACCTTCAAAAGCAGCTGGTGCTGATACATTCTGTGCAAGGCGGGGCTTGCCTGGACCAGTTGGGAAGTGAAACGACAGAGAAGTAAAATGACAGGGAAGTAAGTGGCTATTTTTAAATAATTTGGAGGGAGACGATGGAAGGCAGCAAGGACAATTTACTGGACTGTCAATGGGAATTTTGATAATACATTAATACAAGGCATTTCTTAATTTCCAAGTGTCTCATCTTCATCCTGTTGACCTTTACATTAATTTTGTATCTTCAGAACACTTACACTCCTCTATTTCTCTTTGGAGCTTCTCTATATTTCTTTTCCTTCTCATTTAATTTTAAGTTATGGATGCTAATAACACAGTAGAAATAATGTTCCCATATTAAGTACCATCCAGTCTTTCCCAAATTACCTTTGCCAAGGAAGCAGACGACAGCTTGAGTGCCACTCAGATGGCATATTTCATGCAAAGCTTTTGAACATTGAAGAGGGTCAATTGCTGCCTGGAATTATTTCTGAAATAATTAAATAAAAATATGGATCTCCAAGGCTGGAGAGAGTCTTTCAACGGAGAGAATAAAAGCACAATAACGATCTGGGATAAAAAGTGTCGCCCACTGCAGATGTAACTGTTATTGTACAAGGACATGGAAAATCTTGACAGTGAAAATAATTCTCCTAATCCTGTACAGAGGTTAACTCATATCTCTTGAGTCAGCGTTGTTGTAAAAATGCAGTTCTTTCCAAACTTTTATCCATTGAGTATTATACTGAATTATGATGGCATGCTTATTTTTCAGTCTGACAGTCTTCACAAACTATTTTCTTGAATATTTCCTGCAGAAAATTATGCAAGTTCATTACATACTGTGCATGAATAGTTATTTTCCTATTTCAAAACTATTAGTCTTCACCAGTTTCTTCTCTTTCTTGTATTAAAGCTGTTTTATTTAAAACTGATGATCATTCCTTTATTTCTCATGAGCCTCTCAGCTTCTGTTCTCTCTTATTAATGTCTTCATTGATCTTTCTTAGTCTCTGGAAATATTTCTTTGTTGGAGATCATATCTGCTGCTCTTTACATGGAACTGATTTCCTTCACTGGCTGCACTTTGATGAGGACTGGCAGACTACAACTGCAAGCATTATTAAGAGTGAGGGGATGATAAGGACTTAGATATGACAGTCATAGAATTCTGCCCTGTTCTTGTTGCCCCTCTTTTAATCAAAACCCTTTTTCTTTCATTGGTATTAAGCAGAGGTTTCTTCTGGACCATCTGTAATAACTTGCAAGTCTTTCACTGAAGCTGTTATCACTTCATTTGGAATACAGTCCAGTGCTGCAAGGAACTTCACAGTTTCTTTCAATGCTTATGACTTTGATTTGGATCAAAAAAAAAAAAAAAAAAAAAAGAAAACCAGAACAAGAATTTAGTACACATACATTGCCTGGTGGCTTCATCTTGTCATGTCTGTGTATGAATCCCTGACTGATCCAAATCACTTTGCATCATCTGCAAATTTTGCCGCTATGCCCTGCTGTGAGATTATTAATAAACAGACTCAGTTACAGCAGATGCATTGCAAACACTTCACTATTAATCTCATTTCTAGACGAAAGCTCACTCTTTATCCTTTGAATTTTTCTGTCTCCTAGTCCACTTCCAAAGCACAGCAGAACATTACCTTTTACTCTCTAGGTGCCTGGTTTTCTTTAATAGTCTCACTGAGGGACATCAAGAAAAATCTGAATAATTACATATGCAAGTGCTTATTTACTCACTAATTTGTTGACACTTTAATGAATCCTTATAGTTGGAAGGAAGGTTTTTCTTTGGCATAAATCAGCACTATTTCTGTAATCATCTAATTTTCATTTAGGTGGTTTTATAAGAGCTATTTAAAATAGCATGCCACCCACTGAAGACTCATCACTCTATTACTGCTCCAACCACCTCACAAATTTCAATTTCAAATTCACTGCTCTTCAGGCCTGCAGTTTAGCAATTGATTTTAATGCTTGTTTTTTTTTAAGGAGCTTAACAACTTCTTTTACAACATCCTCTGCATCCATAACCCCAGATGGTCATATTCTAGCCACGTTAGTTTCAGCTTGTCAGTATAAGAATTTAACTCCTGTCCTTCATGATGCCCTTTCGTCATGTATGCATTGATGCATGGAAGTTCCCACCCAGTTCTATGCATTCAGTGCAATGTTCATGCACAGCTGAAAAATTAGTCTGAATAACCTGTTGAACATCTTCTACTTCAGCTGCAGGCTTTGTCTGTAACTGTCTGGCAGGTACACCTAGTGTCTTTTTCTCTGATTTAGCTTAACTCCCCCCACTTTCCCCTACCTTCTGTCTTGCAGCAACCAGTCAGGCAGCAAAGCCAACTGGCTAGACTGATGTTCCCCAGAGGTTTTCACCTCACAGCACAGACAGTCCCTACTGTCTGTAGGGACACGTAGCAGCCAACAGCTGCTTTTCAACGCTTAACCTGCTGCACAACCCTCTCTCCCTGAGCAGAGAGTCTGTCTGAAGACCATCTCTTTTCCTGGTATTGTTTTCCTGTCAGAGCAGATGCCTCCATCCTCGGTCACCTTCACCGCTGACTGCGCACACACACCCACCATGGGCTTTGCGGTGGAGGCACCTGATGTAACTTTCATGACAATTTAGTTCTCACTTCTCTCGTGGGTGCTTGTGTATCCCAGCTGGATTCCTTTTACACGTCCCATAGGCTGAGCAAGTTACAACCTCAAAGCTATTATCACATTCTGCTTTACTCTTACATATCCTTATGGCTGCCACCTGGACATTTTCCAAAACCAAGGACATAAAGATGCTGGGGTAAGGCAGTATCCAAGACAGCATACTTATCCTTTAATGAAGGCCATGCATTATAAATGAGCCATCCTTTCTTTAGTTCTAGTAAGCCCTCCTCAGCTCATCTCTGCAACTGTTTCTTCACCCACTCTTCTTTTTTAATGTGAGGTTGGCATTGATTCTCCCAAGGTTGAGAATGGCCCCATTTACTGCTTACCCAACACCCTTCAGATGAGAATTTACTCCGTGACCGGAGATGCCACAAATTTTTAGCTTCCTGCATTCTGTTACACCCTGTGCATAGTAAAATTTGATCTTCTTGCCCAGAAAGATATATTATATATCTTTTAATATATCTTCTAATTGTTTTAATTTGCCTTAGCACATCTTCTGGAAAGGGGCACTGCATATAATTCATGGGTATTTTACACTGTAACAGAGTTTTTCTGATGCAGCAGTATAAAAGAACCCATGGGTAGTGTTCTGGTTTTGTCTCCTGGGGACATTTTCTGGCCATTTCATATGCAAACCCATTATGATGTCTTTCTGCCAGTTCACTTTGTGGAAATTTAGCTTATTGAAATTAGGCTTCTTCCAAACACCACCAAATACCCTTAGAGACAAGGTATTCCTAAGAGAAGAGACTCTGAATACAAATGCTTCCTTACTTGGTAAACTTGTTGAATCCACTCAGGAAGAAGATGCTGTGAACTGAAATACCCATCCTCTGAAAGGAGATATGCTGTGTTCCTTTGCCTCATGCCTGTAAAATTCAGCCACAAAGCTGATTTTTTATTCGCTAATGGGAATATGGAAAGAAAGGGGTTTAAAATGTTTTACATCCTCCTGGCTTACTGAAAAGAGCAAATCAGTGCAAGAAAAAGGATATGCTGAGGGTCTTATAAAATGCCATTTTCTTAATAGTGGCAAAGAAACCTGGAAAATCAATGGATTCACCCTCCTAAAGAAATTAAAATCCTCTCTTATATAGGACTGTGGTGCTGGGTGTTATGGAACTTAACGTGATTATGTGCATTCTGTAACAATAGCAATCATCTGTAAAGTAAATGTATTCAATATTGCATTACACAAATAGCAATAATTTTCATTGGCATTCTCTGAGTCTCCCAAACTATATTCTCTCAAATAAGTGTACATTCAGGATAAGATTTCAAATTCTGACATCTTTGGCTCTGTTTAGTTTGACACTTTACTTGAATATTATTTGGTTTCGTTCTTTTGCTTTTTTTTCCTTTTAACTCAGTAATGGGCTGTTCAAGAAACTTTAGTTAATGGTATTTTTAAATTAGTTACTTCATACATATCTTTATACCCATAATTGTATATGCATATCAATATCTGTATCTAACTAGTTGTTGGTGTAGACATCGAGTACATACACAAAACCTAGAGCAAAATATGATATTATAAATTAAACCTGACTTTAAACTCCAGCATGATAATAACTGGAGACAGGAAAATAATTGCTAGGGTAGAATTAAGGAGAACAGGCCTCTATAGTGGACCAGGTGCCCTGGTTTAAGGGAGTCTGTGGATAACCAGCTTGGGAAGGTCAGAGGAATCAAACTTGGTAAGTCCTGGAGATGAGAATTGTTGAAGGCTGAAGAATATCTGGGGGAAAACTGCAAAAGTTTGTTATCTGCTTGCCTGTGTTCATGGCTCCTGTTGGCCACATAGGAGATACAGATATATAATCTGGCCCAATACTGATTTTTATGTGATTTTATTGTACCTTCCCTATAGCATGACTTAGAGCACTCATTTCCTTTGAGTGTCTCCTGAACTGCTCTGCCCATTCCTTTCAAGATCAGGTGTCTTCCCCTGCTGTCCACGCCTTGCCCACTGTCACTTTTGACCTCTCTTCATAAAGTCGTGTATGGGAATTTAGGACTAAGATGGTCTTATATATTCTTTAGCTCTCCAATGGTTGCTATGATGCATCCTTCATTTCAGCATTTTTAATTCCAAATTTCCTACTGAAAACAACTTTGGAAGCTCAGGCGCTCAGTCATATGATGAGTAACGTGGTAGCTCCCCACGTTGTCACCAGTCATGCCATGTGCTTTCTTCAACAAGAAATTAGGGACAAAATTCAGTTTTTGTGAGGCTAGAGATTGGCTGTTGCCTATTCTATTTTGACATTTCTGCCCACTTCAACCCTAACAGCCTTTCTGTACTTGTTACCGTATAATATTGATATTTGGTTGGACAGGTGACAGTTACAAAATAACAGCTGATTTATTCATCTATGAGAAAAAGCAAGAGGAACATGTCATTTTCCATGTAGCTCTTTGCTATTCAAAAGTGCAGTTCCAATGTTTTCTTCAGCAGCATGGAGGAAAATAAAGTTATTCATAAAATCCTTCAGTACATACTGTCAGCCCCCTGTAACCATACACCTTATAAAATCACCAGCCCAAATACACATTAATTTGGCTCATCCTGTTCAACTAATGGGTGAACTATGATTGGAAGTAAGAAGAAAAGGCCTGACACAGTTAGATGTCCTTCTAGAAATGTTTTCAACATTTAAATGCCCATTTTTCAGGGTCCTATATGACATTTTCCCATGACTAAACGAGACTGCTGTTTCCCAGGTACAATGCTAACAACTACAGCAGCACAGTCACATGTTCTCTACAGCTAAAACAGACAGTACAAGGACAAATTTTCTAGAGGCAGTATAGAAATCTTAAATTAGACCAACTTCTTTCACTGGGTAAAATAAGGTTTTTGATCATCTTTTCTTGGTCCTCTCAAATATTTGCAGAGTGGCTGGAGAGTATGGCAGAGTGTAAGGTTTCTGCCCGATTGTCCGGGAGATCCTCAGGCCAGCAACAGAGCCACTCCGAGGGCTGCAGAGGCTTAACTTGTGGTTAGGCTGGCCAGGGGTCTGCACAATAAATGCAAGAGGCATCAGAACGAGCAGAGAGATGTCTGGGCAATAAAACTCACGAGGGGAGAGAGGTCTTCATACCTCTGTCAGGGTGCTTTCCAACAGACTCCACCAGCTTGATGAGAGAGTGAGCCCTCAACACCCAAGCAGCACACTTGAGCAGACCTAAGCAAAGTGGACAAGAGGAAATGGCCCCAGGATGCTTCAGGGGAGGCTGAGGTTGGATATTAGTAAACATTTCTTCACTGAAAGGGTTGTCAAGCCCAGGAACAGGATGTACAGGGAAGTGGTTGAAACACCATCCCTGGAGGTATTTAAAAGTCTAGATGTGGCACTTAGGGACCCAGTGAATATGGCAGTGCTGAGTTAATGGCTGAACTCGATGGTTTCAGAGGTCTCTTCCAACCTAAATGATTTTGTGGTTCTGTGAAGCACTGTGCCATCTGCCTGTGATTCTGCTGGCTCCTGGAGGGGCCCGCCTCTGAGAGGACTCCCTGGTAGTGTCCCAGGAGCTGTCTGAGCACAGAGCAGATGTCCTAGTGTAAGTGGCACCCTTCCAGAGGCACTCTCCACTGTTTGTCTTCCATGCAAGGCAGCCACTGCCTAACCTTAATCTTCAAAGGCTGGTGTTATGTACATTGTTAGCCCTTACATCTTAGTTATTCATGGTGCCTGTGGGGAACTCGACACAGGCATGGGTCTCCTTAGTCATATTGAGTGGATGCTCTCTCTCTCTCACTGCTAAGACTTAAAGAAATAATGGACCTAGGATATGTTTCATCTATATCTGTGCCTGATTGCTCTTCTTCCATGGTAATGGGGTTATCCATGTATATGGAATAAAATCCTCTTTCTAGTGTATAACCCGGAATGCTCTGCAAGTGAGCCATACATTTTTAGGCAGCTCCAACTGCCCTCTGTAGTTAACAACAGGTCTTCTTAAAGGTTGCTGACTGGCAACCTCTTGCCCTGTTCCACCATCCAGGGCCAAACCCTGGCTTAACTCAGAAAAAGACAATGGGGACCTGCAATTACTACTGTGAAACCTTGTGTCTGATCTCAAATGTAAGGTGCTTGTTATGACCTATAACGCTCATCATTGCTGCCTGAAGGAGGTATTGATGGATGTTTGTATACATTTGCTAACCACTGCTCAGAGCAGCCTCACAAACACAGGCAAATCCAGCCTTTGAAAGTCGTGACACTGACTTGAAAAAGTCATTGGAATCCCTTGGTGTAAAAGTATTCCTCTAACAGGTTGCATTCTTTTTATATATATGAATAAAATACCCATTTTAATACTAGCTTCATGGTGGAATCACAACTAGCTCCTATGAAATCTAGTTAATGTGGGAGGATGGAGAGATTGGAAACCTGTTCCAGTGCTCATAGGAACAGTGTCTCTGATCAGTCCTCAATTGCAATCTGGTGAATTAACAAAATACTGTGTTGACATAATAGAATGCTGAAAACATGGTGCTATTGTGAGAACATAATCCCTCACTGTGAACATCCTGTTCTGTTCAGCATCTCAAAAAAACTTGGGAGATTTTTGAGGGGAAGAAATTAATATAGCCTGGCCAAGATCTGAGTTTGAGAAGTATAAAAGTCTTTACTTTTAAGAGACATATAGTGAACAGTACAGTAGTAACAAATAACAAATGATTCAGAACCATTGCTGCATGTGCTTGTCCTTCACATGTAAATCAAGGCTGAAAGGACCTTAAAAAAAAGTACAAATAGACTGGACTCTTTAGAAAACACTTACTAGAGATACTTGCTACTTCAAAGTTTCACTGTGTGTCCAAAGATTCAGCAGGGTTCAGGAAAGAATATTAATATTTGAGCAAGTAGGAGAAGAAGCTGTGACAGCCAGGGTGAAAAGCTATCCCAAAACATGGAAGGTCTGGGGAAGCCTTTGTGATAAAAATTCATTGACTCCTAATCTGGGACAGAACACCTCAGAAATCCTTGAAAACCACGACTCGCCACTTTTCAGTTTTCTCTGAGTTTTAGAACTTTCATGCAGGCAGCAGCAACACACACTTAAGCCAACTTTACATCTTTGTGTCTCTCTCCACAGGAGTAGGTGGCCCTACCTGAAAAGAGGACAATTTTTTAGGTACCTGTATCCAAACTGAGGCAGTGCTATTGCTTTATTAATACTTGGGAAGTTTAAAGAAGAATTAATCATGAAATTATAGCCTTACTGATTTTCTGTTTTGAAATCAACTTCATTTTCCCACTTAAGAGAGGTTTTAAGAAGTATCTACCTATTTAAAAGGCTATTGTATATACCTACATATGTAAAAGACTAATTACATGAAAATGTGACCGTAAATTGATATCGCTTTTTAAACACTGGGGCTTTTTTTGAAATTTAATTTGTGGCTTCATGACAGCAATGCATCCTTCAAGCACAGGATCTCTTTTATTGGATTCAGATTTCACAACCTAATCATACTTCAGTATTTTGAGAGGAACTTCATGATTTCAAAAAGATTAAGGCTAAGTAATGGAAAAAAATGCCAGGAAACAGATGCCAATTTTTTCTTTGGCTGCTTTATTAAAGCTAACATAATACTGAAAGCAATTATTTCTTTGAATTTCTTTTTTGGGGTGTTAGAACTATAGCAAGCTACAATTGCTGCCTGAGCATATATAAATAGACTCTATCTTAGCAGATTGATTTTAGAAAGTCTTAAGTGATAGATTTTGAAATGTTTGAAACTTCAAGTAGACCCCTCATATTGGTGTAAGATAAACAAATGAAGAAGATACTGGAAGAATATAAAACAATTTGAAACTAATTTAGAGTTAATTTTGGAAAAATTCAGAACACTTGTAGCTTCAGAAACATTATATCCTCTGCTGAGGTGGTGCTGTCATACAATAAGCTGTAGTCAGAAAGGAGTTTACCCAAGGTTCTCAAAGTGATTCAGAAATTCAAGTGTCGTTTTTCTCCACTGCCCTCATCTCACATTCCCTGGAACATCCTCTGTGCATCATTTGTTCTTTCTGGTCAAGGCAAACCCAAAGCCCTGGTTCACAAGTGTGGCCTGGAATAGGTAAGAACAGTATCCTTGCAGTTATGTTAGCCATAACCTCTGTACCCCATCTCCATGGGTGGGTGCAGGCAGGCATGAGCTCACTCTGCCTGTGCTCCAGGCTGGTTGGCCAGGAGCCAGCTTTGGTTTGAAAGCCACACAACTCTATTAGCTTCTCAACAAGGCAAGTCAACTTGAGCACAGCAGCAGCACAACTCCAGAGCTTCTGAACCAGGTTTAGTCACAGCAAAGGAACTTGGACCTGTTTGCATGAATCCTTGCTGACCAGCTCTGAAAATCCCGTTGAGTCACCTCTTGTAAATCATTTCAGCTTCCACTCCCTCTGCAAGTACAAAAGACCTTCTCAGTTTTTGGGCTGCCGTGCCTTTTGACTTCTCTTTGTGCAGAGACGATCATTTAAAAGCTCCTGCAGAGGCACCCTGGCACACAATGGGAACCTGAACTGCAGGTTGGTAAGCAGTGGGTAAGCTAAGCTTAGGGTTAAAGAGGCATTTGAAGGCACAAGCACAATTCATATCTCAAAGTGTACTTGTATAATTATTGGTTTTTGACCCTCATCTTTCAACTCATACTAAAATTAACGTGAGATATATGTATGCATGTGTGTAGAGAAGTTCAGCTAGGTGGGAGGGAGGCATCAGTCCTTTTGTATCTTACATGTGTTCATGGAGTGACTGTCTCTGCTAATCATCATCTCATCTCCTTCAGTAAGGAGCTGCTGCATTTGCCCCCCCCACACTCCTACTCTCACTGCTGCATAGAAAAGAGTAAAACCCCCTTTACTACAACAGTGCCTAAAGACCCTCTCAGGATAAGGAACTTGTTGGGCTACACTGTGTGCTGGAAGAGAGATTAGGCTTTGTCGGCCCAAGAAAGAGCCTCATTCTCAGACCCGGAGGTGACCCTGGGATTACAGCCAGGTCACCGGGGATGGGCTGAGAGAGGATTGTGGGTTTCTGGACAGTGTCAGCCTTATGAGATGTGATAATTGCAGTTTCTGACCTTGTAAGGTATTGTTTACCCTTCACCATAATAGGCAATGTCTGGGAAATACCCCAGGTGATTGGGGGACACTGAGGTGAACATCTTTCCTGTTTATATGATGTGATATCCTGTAGGTACTGGCATTTAAGGGAATTTCTGATGCGCAATAAAGTTTTGCACTTTTTCCACTATGTGTGCAGAGTCCATGCCCATGCGTGATTACTGCAGAACCCATCATGGAAGAGAACATATCCTGGCTCTGCAGAGCTTAAACTACCAAAGGGGGGAAAATGGCAGCCTGTCTGAGAGCTTGGCATGAAAAAAGAGGCAAGAGATGGAAAAACAACACAGTACCTCCCACCTCTGAGCACAAGGTGCAGGGTGGGTAATCATGGCCCAGCAGCACCTTCAAGCACGGCTTTGCCCTGCTGTTAAGGATTCATTATACTCTCATTGTCCATTGAAACCAGGTTGCAATCAGCACATCCCTCCATCTTGGCAGCCTTCTTCTGGGTTTTATCCCAGAGAAATCAGCAGTAGGTGCCTGAGGTGCCAATATGTTATTGAAGCCACATGGGGAGATGGAAGGGGTAAAAGAATTCTCCTGCAGCAACTCAGTGCCAAAGATATTATTTAAAACTATTTCCCTTTACACTTACCCAAGTGCCTCATGCCATCAAGCACAAGGAAGATCTTGGCTTTTCAGAAACAGCAAATTCATCCAGATTTCATGCCTGGAAAAGTCACAACCTTCAAATACAGGTTCTGTGGGGAAAATCCAACTGATAAGACACCCAGAGATTACAAGCACTGGTTATATATAGCCAAGGGCAGGGCAGCATCACAGAGTGGCCTGGTTTGCAATTACCTGGGTTATCTGAGCATGTGCTGAGTACAGCTCAATGCAGAATATCCATCTCAGTGCAAAGCATTACATGCAGCATTTGTCTTCCAAAGATTTCTAGTGTGAGATTGGTGAGAAACTGGCTGGAGTAGTATCTCATTTTAAAGAACATTCACAGAATTAACTGACTGACTCTGGTGTTGATATAGACTGCTTGCATTTCTCTGTTAGTGCAAGGGAACTTGGTGTATTAGTTGGGGTTTTTTTTGGAGTAGAAGATTGTGTCTAAAAGAAAGGACAATGAGTGCACTTTTGAGATCCTTTATTTTTAAGGTGCTGGTAAATGGAGAAGCCCCTACATGAGCAAACATTCTGGAGAATCCAGCTGGGAACTGATAAGTCAATATGGCTGTAAGGAGTATCGATGTTGTCTTAAAAGGGATTGTGATTTCTACAAAAAAATTGTTTTAATGCTGCTGCATTCGTCTGTTGCCTCAGGGATGGGGTTTGTATTAGAAACAAATTTAGCAGAAACAGACTTTGCCCTGGTGGGTTTTTTTGTCTTGGTTTGGGTTTTTTTTCAGGGCTAAGAAAAAACAGGGCTCTGGTCTCTCACTGCTACTGTAATACAAAGAAACATCAAGAAATATCAAAGGGTGTTTAGGACCCACTTTCTGCAATTGTGAGTGACTGAGCAAACACAGTGATATTTGTAGTGTTTTATTTTTTTCATGAGAGTTTAAGATCATCTTACTAGATAAAAAGCAAGTATAACGGAAATTTTCTTTTTACTACCTTTATTTTTACTTTGTTCTGTTGATCTTGGTTAGGTGACAAGGTGAAAGAAAGTCAAAGTATTAGAAAAGAGCCTCTGTTATCATCTTTTCGTAGGAGTGTCGGTACCAAACAGACAATTCTATAGTTTCCTTTGTTTTACCACATCAAACACCCGGGGCTGAACTTGTGTGAGCAATTGACATCAATTCAATGCCAGACACTAATAACAGAAAAAAAGGATGTCTGAAGGGTTTCAGTAATGCAGCTGGGAATTCTTTTAACTGATATATTCAGTCATAGCAAAGTAGGTTATTATACTTTAAGCTGTATCTTTGTTAGACAATCTTTTTGAAGGGAAAACAGTCTGGATAACAATACTTAGGACTTTTACTCTTGCTTTTTACTGTGTTTGCATCCGGTTACCACACCCCTGATTACTGATTAAGCACTGTCCCATTTTCTGGTTTATTTTGTTGTCAACCATTTTTGCTGTTGATTTTGTGCTAACAAAGGTTAAGCAAATGAACCCCAAAACAGCAATGGTTAGGCTATACAGGTCCTGAAGTGACATCTCTGCCTTTACCACTGGCTTGAGCTTATTTCTTCCTCAAGAGTAGGAAACATAGACAGGTAGGCACTGAGACAGCCTCTGCCAGCATGCACGTGGGTTCATCCTTGAACATGTCACTCCTAAAGCTGTGTGTCTCCTTTCTGAAACAGTCTGTTACTGCTCAGTCTGGAGTGACATTTGCTTTGTGCAAACTCTCTCTTACACAAGCAAGTATGCCTCGGGCTATATAAATTACCCACCCAATCATTACGCCTCCCTGATTCAGGATTTCCTATTGCAAAGCTGGGGAAGAAAACAGGAGAGAACTGACTGTGTTTTGTGTGCCTCTAGCTTTCACTAGCATCTCTTCCAGACAAGGATCTCCTAAATTCCCCATCTCCATTCCCCATTCTCCATCCCACGTGTGTACCCTCACTAACCTGTAAATGCACAGAGCACAAGTCTGAGAGGCATAATTAAGATATCTACTCTGACCTCCCACATAGTAAAGGCCATTCATTTTTACCTATTCACCATGTATAAAGCAAAATAAACATAACCTGTCCAATCTAGCTGTGGACAAATGCCTGTAATTATGAGTGCTATTTCATCTGCACAACCTGTTAAGCGCTGGAGCCTATCCCAGAGCCTGTGAAAGTTAACAGGAGTCTTTCTAATGCCAGACTGTATGCTTAACAATGGCTTTCAACAGTAGATCCGTGAGATTAAAATAAACAGAAATATGACTAATTATTTATATTCAGCATGCTGCTTGTTTCAAAGGATCTCAAGTGGCATATTTTAATTTAAATGACAGGTTTTCTTTTGATGTCTAATTACAAAAGAGGAGGAAAGTCTGTGACTCTGCACAATACTAAGAAATTTCTTACTGAAAACTAATTTTTTGGCAGTAAATGCATTTTTCTTTGCAGAGGCTTTCAGACAGCCATTCCTGGCCAAGTGTACTTTCTGCACCACTTAAATTCCATGTGTTAAATAGAGCATAAGTGGTTGTCAGCACATATGTCATAGCTATGTCCTTCCTGAACTGTAAACTGTTACTGCTCTGTGCAGTTTGTTTATGAAATAAAAGGCAGAAATTTAACAGCACTGTTCAATCATTAATTTTTTGATTAATTTTTTAATTAATACTTTGTTCTCAATTCATTTGTAAGACCAGAGAGATTCACCTCCTTTTTCCTGCTGGATATTGTGCACTATTGACAACACATGTTTTTAATAAATAGACATTAAAACTTGTCTTGCTGCAGAGAACTCTGTGCAGGACAGAGTTTTTCCTACTTATTAAAAAGTGCAGATTAAACCATGCTGCTCTTACAATCATTAGGATCTTCTAATGTTACAATCAGCACCATGCTGGGCTGACATTTCTCAGGATAAAGTTGCTATCTCTCAAAATCTGGCTGCTCTTTTCACTCATGTTTGTAGAAAAGAGAGAGGAATTTTCAGCCTGAGTCTGAGGCACAAGTGGAGACATTCCTGCCACAATAGCATCTGTCAACGATGCACTTATCCTTCACAGAGGCTTTACACCAGAGTCTTTGGCCACGGCCGCAGCAGTCATCCCCGGCACCATGGTGAGCTGTTTGCCTGGGAGAGGTGCACTGTGCAAAGTTGCCACTTGTGTGCCCTCCTCCTGCTGATGTCTCCAGCTTGCGGGGATGTTAGGCTCCATGTCTGTGTGTTCAGCGGATAGCTACAGGTTAAAGCCATCTGTGTTTCCTAAAATGCTTTGCTGAAGATGCGATTTTCTGAGCCACTTGGGTGCTACTGCACTTCTGATGCCCTTTTGCCCCAGTAGTAAAGAGGTTTGGGAAAGAAAAGGCAATATTTCAAAGGCTGTGTGATAAGGCTGAGGTTGAAGGCACTCAAAAGCGATGTTGGTTAGGTCTCTCCTAAAAGCAGATTAAAACTTCACAGCAGAAAAAGGGAGAAGAACAGATTTCAGTGAATCCCCGTGGTGCTCGGGATCATGGGCAAAGGGGGAAGTGATGCAAAAGTGCACAGGACCGAGTCTGTCAGCAAATTTAATGCAGTCTCTGGGGAAATGAGTGACCAGCATTACTTAAACTACCTATTTTCTTCCCTGGTGCAAGTTACTTAGATGACTAAATAAGTGTTTGCAGTCAGATAACCTGACTGTTTGAGATACTGAAAGTATTTCCTACAGTAAATACAAGGAAGTGCTGAACAAGGGCATACTGAAGGTAATAAGGAAACTCTGTCTTTTTATCCTAGGTTCAAATGCATGAACAACACCACTGTGTTTCAGCCCCTTCCTCTAAACTCTTCCCTCTAAAGATAGGGCACAATTGCTACTTCAGCAGAATTGCTTTACCCTCACACCACTTTCACAATCAAACCACTTTTCCTGCTCTCACAGGTGTTTTGTCCCCTCTCTCCCCTAAATCTGTGTACCCTTTCCCTTATTACTCACAGCCTGGAGGATGAGTTATTCACTACCTGTGCAGCAAGGAGTGGGTTGGTGTAAGCACTGGGGACCCCAGCCCTGACCCTGGCTGCTGCCCCGTCCCTCCTCCCACCTCCCTGTCCAGCCATCAGCAAGGTATTTCCAACCCCAGCCGGAGAGGACCTGGACTCTCCCTGCCAAGTGTTTTGAGATGAGTGGAGGTCCATCGCAGTGCCTGGCTATTCCAAGCATTGTCAGTGAAGACCGTGGCTAATTCAGACAAGTTGCTCCTCCCAGAGGACACCGGCTGGCAAGGACACAAACACAATGCATGACAGGTCTCCCTGTGTCTTCCAGTGCCTCATGTTCTTTAGCACAGAACGGTGACCCCTGATGCCATTGCCTTTGTCCCAGAGACTCCCCACAGCCTGTCCTGTTTTGACAGATGCCCTCTGACCCTCCCTCCCACAGGAGACCCCCATCCCCAGCAGCAGCAGAGGTCACGGGAGGCTGCTCTTCCTTGCTTCCCATTTCATTTACCACTCAGTCTGCCTCTTGGACACTTCCACAAAGGGAAGAGTCAAAACTGGGTTTCAGTGCAAACTGTGAAGGGCAAGGCTGAATGTCCAGTCAAGGCAGGGACACCCTCCCAGCTCCCCAGCCTCCCTAACTCCAGCTCTGTCATGGGGAGACTCAGTCCAAAAGCTGGAACAAGAGACTGGTGACAAGATGCCTGCTGCCTCCCTTGCTCCTTGCCCCCAGTGACATACAGCTGTTTGACCAGCTGATAATTGCATTGCCACATGTCAGGGGCTCTGGATATCCATGAGGGTCAGTCTTTTCCCTGTTTTTGTGCTGACCTGCTGAACTGTTTCAGCCTTCCAGGACATCTGTTTGTAGGAGGCTTGAAAAATAGTAGGATCGGGGCATTAGAAGGTTGGCTAATACAGCGCTCTGGAGGAAAGCAGCAGCAGGACTGTGCCTGTGCAGAGTCATTCCTGCTGTGAAGCCGTGGTGAAAGGGATGTGTCCCAGCTCCAACAGCACCCACAAACACAAAGCCTTAACAACACTGAGTCTCTGGGAAGTTGTAAAAATGGGGTAATGCAGTACAGTTACCAACAGTTCGAGCTTCCCCTTTCTTGTCTCTCCACCTCACCTCCACAGACCATGCCCAGGGTTTAGATTTTGGGCTCATTTAATTGGCCTCTTATATTAAAATTTTATTATCATTAAGTAATGCTGCCCTCCTTCCTCCTTTAGACACATGATCCTGTTGCACCAAAACACCACCATTGTTACGTTGCCCTAAAATCACCTTCATTGACCCTGGCAGGTGCATTCCAACCCTCCCCTGCTGGACAGGGAGGTAGGATGTGCTGCTGCACCTCTGGCTGCCAGATCTGGCTCTGCCTTGAAGGCACTGCAGTGCCTTCGGAATCAGGGTTTTGATCACTGTCTAAATTATCTCTGGTTTTGCTCATGAAAAATGCCAAGAGCCTCTCAAGTGCTGCCATAAACACAGAGAAGGAGGATGAATGAGAGCTGCACTGAAGACCTATGAAACTTCATCCACAAACTGCCGCTTTTCAGTGTGCACACTAAGCAGGCTTAGATGGCATCTGTCAACCCCGTAGAGGCCATTCATCTCCAGCTGTAAATTTCTTACTCTGAACTCCCTGCACCACCCCAGCTACTCATGCAGCTTTGCACCATATTCAGCAGGGAACAGGAACAGCTTATGGCCAAAATGTTGGCCTTCAACACCTCTGCTCAGCTGCGGTCTAATTCTGAAAGGCTCTGAGATCACTGGGTGCCAGGCTAATTTGTCAGTGGATTTAGCCTGGATGTTTTTAGGAAGCACAGACATTTTTCTTTGGAATCAGCACTTCTGTTTCTCCAAATATGGCCCTCTTTGATGGACTATAGGTTTATTGAAGTTGCAAACAAGTATTTTTTGTCCTACGGCTTGATGAACCCAATTACAAGCACAGGGTAGAGCAGATCTCTTAGAACTACATTAGGTTAAGGGTTTGTTAGTCTTTGGGATTCTTCTCAAACCCAGAGCACTGTAGGGTCCATGGTGGGTCCAGCCACCCACAGAACAACACTTCAGGAGAGTGGAAATTAGGACGCCTTGGGCCACCCTCAAAGACTGTCTTCCTGATGAGGTGAACCTTCAGGCCTGGGCTGCTCAATTCTTCCTCTTAGAAGTGTGCCAGCGATTTTCAGGTGCAGCACTGCTTACAGTTGTACAGAAGAAAAGCCATCTAGTGCCAGTGTCTGTGAGGAAAGGCAGATAACGAAGACATTTAAATGCTTGTGTCAAAGTAAAGGAAAAGAATGTGCTTCTTTGTGACTCCAGGGCATGGTGCAAAAATGAAGAGATAAATAAAAATATCCTTGCAATGTGTGAAATGTTAATAACAGCCTATGCTAGGAATAGCAATTCAGGGTCCTGTCTAAGCAGGCATACACTGGGTTCTGTGTATCACAGTGCCTTTCTTTATCACAACACAGAAACAGGCAGCAGAGTGAGGACACCTATTTAAGCAGTGGCTATGGGCTATGCCACAGCTCATATACTCTGTTATAGACATTAGCAGCACTTATGGTAAGAGGAAGTTTAGAAAAAGGGAATGACTTAAAAAACAGTGTCCAGGAGGAAATTCAGTGAAGTGAAATGAAAGCATCTGAGAGGATTGAAGACAATTCATAGGAAGTTATGGTAGTGGTTGAATATTTTTAACACGGCTAACTGAGAAAGAAAGAGGATAATAAAACTATAGTTCTTTTCAGAGCACAAAACAACCAAGAGACTGTTCAGTGTGGGGCATGGCTAGCAGCACCGGGTTGAAGCAGCAAAAAGAAAACATTAGCTCAGCTAGAAAAAAATGGAAGAATCAGATTTATTAGGCTGTGGAATAGCCTCCTGAGGGAAATACGGAAAATCTATTGCCTGTTCATTTTAAATAATCTGGACAATGTGATGAAAAGGGCACACTTGGGAAAAAAATCTTGCCTCAGCAGAAAGTGCACACACAAAAAAGCAAAAAAAAACCCAAATCCAAAACCCTCCCTAGCATTTCTTCATTTGTAGTAGTTTTCTCTAACCTAGTCCACTTCTAAGTGGTACAGACTGGCTTGCTGAACTTTTCCAAATTGTCCAACATGGACACGACCCAACCATCATCTGAGGAAGGAGACCCCATTTCCTACCATAGCGAGTGACCTCATATTAGGCCATTTCTGTTACCTGCTATCAAACCACAGGACCAAACTTATTACTCCCCAGGGTCCCAGCAGAGAACCTGTGAAGCTCAGAGGAAATACCTAATCCCACCATGTTCACAGGCAGAGCAATCACTGGAGCTGCAGATGAACAGCACTGATGGCTCCCCCACAGGGATTCACTGTTGGCTTCATTCCCCCCCAAAATTATGTGGAACTCCTGGGTTTTGTTTGCTTCTTTTTTACCTGTGGAACTGCAGTTATCCTCAAATTTTTTTGCACATTACACAAATATCAAAGTTTTCTCATCCTTCCGCTTTTTGTGGGTGTAAGGGGACCCTGCACTGGTCTTGTCATTTGTCATATAGAGGAAGGACAAAACCCAGGAGCCCAGGAGGATACTCAAGAGGCTTTGCTTAAGTTTCTTTTATGCATAGATCCCCACATACCTTAGTTGCCTATCACAATGTCTCTAATACTGACAGCTAACTGTAGCCTCCAGCTCTATCATTTTTCCATTCTCAGCTTGTTATCTTTTCATATTTATCAAAGTACGTAAGGTCAGGGAGGGTAGAAAGCCTAGAGAATATCAGAGGTAGACTATCTTGGATAAATAGAGTTTTTGGTCTTCTAATTGAGAGCTGAAATAAATTTGTGAGAGGAATGTCTTATAGTAATACAATATAAAACTTGGAGGGGATTTTCAGAAGAAGAAAAAATTTTTGGGCAAATCTAGGACATTCTGTTTTACTAAACTTACAAACTATTGAACCACCTTGTAATACTTAATTTATTTTATTTCTTAATAATAGTTGCTCAAGTTTTGTTGAAAATTACCATTTTGAAATTAAAATCTGAACTTTCAGTGTTAAAATACTGATACAACCTGTTTAAGTGTCCTAAAATTCAAACAGCCCAAAAAAGATGTTGACATGTTAAAGAAAATTCTTTGCTCTGTCTACAGCATTTAAAACTGATTCTGCAGCAACTGGTCTCATAAAAGCCCAGAATAAGCAGTAATTAGGGGAAAGCCTAAACCTTGATTTAACCATGTCTACAGTGCATTTGAAGCCGTGACTACAGCTTTTCTAGAAACATCCAAGGTGGCTCCAATAAAGAGAGCAGAGAAGAGGAGCTGCAGAAAACATCTACAACAATAGCACTCAGCTACTGCTTATAGCCTATGAACCAAGCCTATGAACCAGCTTTCTGTGCAGAGAAAGTGGGCAGTGCCCATTTGCAGATCTGTTTCTAGCACTGATCATAATTTCGCCCCACAACCTACTAAGCTATAGGTTGGTGGATAATTAGTTTGTCTCCATTGATTTCACCTGTAAAATATGCTACTTTTTCATTGTAGTAGAGAAGATGCTGAGTAGACTCTACATCAAGAGAATCCCTGCAATGTCTGACACTTTCACAGTAATTAATGACTCTGATCTAAAACCTAGCAGGCTACATAATGAACTCAGCAATCAAAACTTGTACCTCATTGGTAGTATTACTGCACTGACAATTTTACATGTCTAGAAGCTTTCAGCCTGTGTCAGAGAAGTTATTAAAGACAGATAATAACACTATCACTATTCCTCCCCTTTACCCACCTCCTCAGTGCCTGCTAGGGAAAAGCAATCAGTTTAACACTTTCTGCTTTCTAAATCTGTGCTGTAAAGTTTGATGCATAAATACACATCACTTTAATTGTGCTCAGTAAAGGAAGAAGTGACAAGATGTGAGAAGTAATTATTACAAAATATCCAGTATGCATTTCATGTAAACAGTCACCATATATATTTAAGGCAAAGATCCATGCTATATAATTAGGTCAGCCATTATTTTAAGAATTGGCTTAAGAAGCAGCAGCAGCCCACTCAGGGAGCAGATTAGTCAGTCTGTGCGTGCAGACAGAAAGCCAGCTGGACTGGGAGAGCAGCGAAGCCAGGTTCACATGGCTGGGCTGAGTGTGCTTGATGGTTCCCCTTTTCCCTGGATTATTTTACTCATCTATTCCTGCTTTAAATTGACAGCTGAGATTACGTTCATAAATGTCAGTGGAGCTCAAACCAAAGATTCAAATTCAGTCTTATTTTTCAGTATCTCATTTCTATAGAACTTAGTTCTCCCCTACTCTCATGTTCATCATCCATCCTGTCCCTCAGTTTCGTATCTCATTGACTGTATGTTAATATCAAGCTGAGTTTCTCACTTCTGAGTGACCAGCCTAAATCAGTTGCAGCCCCCTTTGCTGTATTTGAATGACATTTTAGATCAAATATCTTTTAAACAAACATTTTGAAGAATTTTGATCAAACAGATGAACATTATTCTGACCTTTTCTCAAACTGGTTTTGCCATCTTTAATTACCTTTCAGATAAAGATTATTTTTCTAAATTTTATGTCTACTAACATTCAGTGACTGCAAAGTGCAAAATCCACTATGTAAATATGTGCAACAGCAGATTTTAAAATCTGTATTGTTTTAGATACTATATATTGGATTAAATACTGAATAATGACTTCTAAATCCTAAAATATTTTGAGCTGTGTATTTTGAGCTCTAATTTATTTTTGTTTCTAACTCTTGACATGTATTTTTAAAAATTTGCTCCACAGCTGGGAGAACTGAACATTTTTACTACAAAGTAGGGATCTTAAAATCATCTGATTTCTTTAGCTGAATAGTTATGCAAATCACTTAATAACAAGGTTATTAAGGTTAACAATAACATCTTGGCACTGGTGGCACTGGAGTATGCATATTGACTACAGATAATTAATCCATGGGAATCCATTAAGCAAATAATGAATACACTCAAGGGAGCAATCAACATATACTCCAAGATATTTCATTAAAATAATGGCCAAAACTGTACAAAGTTTCAATGCAAAAGTTGTTTGCCCAACTCCAATGTTTTCCTGCCAGAGCTAAAAATTTGTGAAAGATATAGAGTGTTCTAGATGAAAGAAGCAATTGTCAGTTATTTTCCTACAGCAATGATTAAAGAAAAATACCAATCAGTTTTTAATCAGTTTTTCTCATCTCATTATTGTTAACCATTTTGAGAGCTCCTCCAATGACTCCATCTCCCTTCTATTCCCCAGATATGTTTTTCACCCTCTTTGATCCTTGTGTGCATTTCACCCTCATCCCTTACCTCCTAAGGCCAGGTCCTTCATTGTCTCTAGCCAGGCCTCATGTGAGTAGCCCCCAGACTGCCTTTGGCACCCATCTGGGTCTCTGTGTGACCTCATCAATATGAATCATCATTATGTTTCTTCCAGACACACCTTTTATCTTCTGTAGCCTCTTCCCTGAGGTCTCCCTGTGTCTTTGAATCATGTCAGCTCTTGCTCTTAGAGCTGTCTCTACTTTAATCATGGGACTGTTTTGAGATGTCACCACTCCTTCCTACTACCCTTTCTATTCTTTTTTCTTCCCACTTGTGTTCATACCCACTCCAAGTAAGACTGAGGAGGGGGATGACTTCAGTCACCACTGCTGTACTGAACACCTTGAAACAACAGAACTGGCTGGCTGGCACAAAACCTATTCACTAACTGGGTGCAGAGATGCTTTTTTCCCCCTGATTAACCAGAGTATTTTAATAATGTTTTCTTGTCTATGTTAGTAAATTAAATATGTCCAGGAAGCACAAGACAGACACAAAAACTGCTCCACATTCTTCCCAGGATCAACCTGTTTAGGGAACGACTTGCATTACCTTTTGGTTCCACTTGGTCACATGAGCCCAATCTAACACATTTCTCTGTGTTTTTAACATCCTCAGGACCTGTGGCAGCCAGTCCTTGGGTTAATATATGCATATGGGTTAACATGTAACTCACTGTAGCTCCTCCAGTTGTGCCTCTTCCTAAAGTCTTGCTTTAAAGAGAAATAGTTCCTCTGTTGTTTCCTTATCTTCTCAACCTTCATTTTCAGTCCTGTAATACCAGCTCTCTGTCCAGTCCTTTGTAATATCAGCTCTCAGAAATTTAGACTTCCAAGCACTGTGGACAAGGACTGATTCGCCTTTCTTGAACAGTCCCTCATAAATCAGATACCAACTCACAGCTGGAGATTCAAAGTCCTACTACACCAGGAGCAATAGAATATTAGCCAGAAATACAATCACACAAATGATTAATTTAGCTTTTTTCTTCTTTCTGTGAATGCTTAGAACAAACTGTAATGAGATGTATTCATCTTTATAAATTGGTTCAATGTCTTACAAAATTTGAATACTCCATTTGCTCACAAATTATTTTCTGTACTGTATATTCCTTTCAGCACTAGATAGTCAAAATTCACTCCCTTATGTGTCTTCTGGTTCACTTAATGCTACCCAGTTTTAATTTCAGGAGAAGAAAATTTAAGCTCTGGTTTACATAAACAATTCTAATGCCTTGGGTTTATTTCCTTCTTTTTGAAAGAAAAGATTTGTAGAAGTTAAACAAACTCATTTTGAGATCCTAAAATATATTTTCAGTAAAGATTTGTATGAACAAAACGAATGTTTTGAACAGGGTATGGGATTACGCCTGGCCAAACCATAAATTTCTCAGCATCTGTTTGGAAAGAGAAGGAAAAACAAGCATGATGGTCTCCTCATGCTGGGACACCTTTTGCCAGTCCCTTACTACCAGTGGAACTGCATGTGACCGATGTCTATCTTGGTTTGTCTCGCTGTTTTCTGCAGCACTGTGCTTGAACACCAGGCTTACCTGATAAACTGGCCAATTTGCCTGTCTGAACAGCAGTTCAGGGCTTTTTCATGCTCTTGCCATAAAAATCCAGCAGCCCTGCTGAATGGCGTGGCCGCTGACAGCAGATGAAGCATCGAGGCTCTGACTGCAGCTCTGAACACACTGGCCAGCTCGGCTGTCTTGGCTCTCTCCTGAGCTGGACCATCGCATACAGCCCCTCAGCTGCTGTGCTGGTGGGACTGGAAGGATACAGTGACATCATGGGTGTAATCAATCAGTGTCCAAAACTGCGTTCGTATTTATGAGTCTAAATAAGTGCTATTGCTCTTTCACTGTGCTTAACGCTGGTTGAAGGGAGACTATAATGACATGGGGGCTAGCATTTCCCTGGGGGCTCTCCAGTAGGGTCAAAAGCATCTGAGCAACCCTTATAAAGCCCAGACAAAGAGAAGGAAGCAGAACCTGGTCAAGACAGGGAGCTCCTATATAAACTCAGAGTTAAATACTGACTTTCATGCTGCCATTTCCAGGACCTGAGACACTAAAGGAAATTACATTATGTCAATATTGTAGTGTAGAGACAATGGGCACTTTCATTTCTGGGTACGTTAAACAGATCTTCCAGCCCATCTGGATTTTCAGTAGAAATGTGCTGATTCATTTCAGGTTCGTCTTTCATTACTGATCAGTGGTGGATCTTTTTTGTTTGTAGAAAAAACATACATGAAGGAGGAAACTGTGATTGGTGTTTTTTTAATATGTACCAGCCAACACTTTCTCATCTCAGAATAGCTCCAGGTCTTTATAAAAAAAGATTTTGTAACTTATAAAAAACCCCAAACCAACGGAAGGTTGAAGAATAGACTCTTTGTTTAAAAAACTACACTTTCAAGTTCTGAGAATTTGCTTCACTAAATCTAGTGCAGTGCTCCCTGCAGTTATATCCAGAAGATTTGAAACCCATTAATGGAGCAGATATACAGGAAGCTGAGGGACAGTCACACTAAGTCCTAAGTTTAATGACCTGTTTTCATGGTTTTAACCCCAGCCAGCAGCCAAGCCCCATGCAGCCACTCACTCCCTCCCCCAGCAGCAGAATCAGGGAGAGAATCAGAAGGTTAAAGGCTGGCAAAATTGTGGCTTGGGATAAAGACAGTTTAATAGGGAAAGCAAAAGCATGCACAGAAGCAAAGAAAAACAAAGAATTAATTCACTGCTTCCCATGGGCAGGCAGGTGCTCAGCCATGTCCAGGAGATCAGAGCCCCAACACATGCAATGGCTACTTGAGGAGACAAACCCCATCGCTCCAAATATCCCCCGCTTCTCCTTCTTCCCCTCACTTTATATTCTGAGCATGATGCCATGCGGCCTCTAATGTCCCTTTGGTCAGTTTGGGTCACCTGCCCTGGCTGTGTCTCCTCCCAGACTCCCATTTTCCTCCAACTTCCTCACCAGTGTGGCCACACCAAAAGCAGAAAAGGCCTTGGCTCTGTGTAAGCCCCGCTCAGCAATAACAAAAACATATCTGTATTATCAACATCTCTGTATTATCAACTCTATGCTGAGCACAAATCCAAAGCACAGCAATACTCACCACTGTGAAGAATGTTACTCTAACCCAGCTAAAACCAGCACACACATCTAGTGCTATATTTTGGTTTCAGGGTAAACATATCAGGTGCTGCAGAGAGATGGAACCCTCTAACAGGAAACTGCACCCACAGGTTTGAGGGATTTCTTCATGGAGCGAAGCAACCTGGTTCTGGCTGATCCCACGGGGCTGGAAGCAGCACACCTGCTCCCTTTTCCCCTATCCCACCCAGCTCAATTGTATCTTACAAGCTGGATGTTCTGCTGTTATAGATATATAATTCCCTTTGGGGTTTTTTGATGGGTGTTTTGGATTGGACAACATGATAGTGACATCCACTAGAACTGTTTGTGCCAAAAATAAGCAGTTGGTTGGGTTGTCAAGGACTCACATCCAGCAGCCATCCGCTCTACCTGCAAGCACCCAAGCAGCCAAAGCCCTTCATTCAGGTGCCCTCAGCTGCCCCTGGAATCTCAGGGCTCCCACCATGGCAGCAGCACTGTGGGACCAGCCACAGGCTGGGGCTGGGCAAGGAGCAGCACCTTGACCCCACTGCAGCTGCAGACAACTGGGGGTCCCTGACAAAGCCTCTTCTACAAAGATGTGGTGGAGAATATGAGACTCATAATGTTGACAAAGCCCTGCACAGACATACTGAGTCTTGGCTGGGGCACTGTTTCAAAAAGCTTCTGGTTTTAATAACACCTGTAGGAATGAGGCATCTTGGAGATTTTCTTTAGAACTGGAGAGTAAATTCAAATGGTGCCATGGCACAGAGGTCTGAAAGACCTTTGGACAGATGGGCCAAGTGGGCAAGCAGACAAGTCTCATGAAAACCAGACAAGTCCAGCAATATGAATAATTTAGTTCCTTTTTGAAACCACTGCACTTTCAACTACTTAAAAGCACTGGGTTAAGAATGATTGTATTTCGAGTGTGCTGAAAAAACTCTCTGAACAATTAAACTAAATTAGTTTCTGTAAAGAAAAGCTCTGGACCATCTCCAGCATGCATGTTACCCTACTGATTTTTTATTTTTGGTTTGCGTCTTACAAAGCAGTGCATTGAGGTAGAGCTCAATAGACAGATTAATCAGGGTCAAGACTTCTGCAGACCAGTTAAATTTTGCTTCAACATCACTGTTATTTTTCAAATACATGAGTAAATCTGGGAGCCTGAGATCCTGATGGATTAATATTTCCTTCCTCTGCAATTAGAGTCTTCTACTTTTAAGGAACAATTCTTTCCCTGGAGTTGCAAAACATTTTTCTCACAGCTGCCACCTTCTTCAGGGCAGGTGATACAGCATTTGCCCAAGTATGGTACACTTTTATAGCATTGTTTAAGGGGTTTGCATGTCTAATAAACAGTTTGTCTGGCTGTGGTGCTGTGATTTATGAGCCTTTCAGAATTATAAAATGACGGCAAACTTGTCCCTACTCAGTTCACTCTTCATCATTATAAATGTGCCTTCACGAAGATCAGGACACTCTCTCCCCACTAAATCACTCCTGTTGCCTAAAACTCAGAAACCTGACCCAAAGGTGACCAGTGATTACACCAAAGAGGGTACAAGTACATTGGCCTGATGAACAGTCAGGTGACATACATATATATATATGTGTATAAGTATGTGATGTGCCACCAGAGCTAGCATAGGCTTCCCTGTGCAACCTTACCATCAGTGCTCCACATTGCTCTGGAGCAACTCATTTTTAAACCATGCAAGAGAATAGCTCCATCTCTGTCCTAGGCATTGATTCTGAGACTGTCAAAATGTTACTGGATTTGGAGATGTTATGTAAGGGATAGGCTAAGCAGAAGAATATGGAGCACTGGCTGCTCCTCAAGTCTTCACAAACTTGGATAAGAAACTACAGGCCTGAGAAGCACACACTAGCACCACCCTGTGCAAAGCCCAGGGTGGGACTTCGAAAACATGCTGTGTTTCATAATCCCACCCCTCCTGCTGAGCTTCTCCCTGGGCGAAGGATTGGAAACATCACGGAAGCTGCTCGCCCCAAGACACGCTGCCAAGCAGCTTTCTTTTACAATTACCCCATACTAAACCACATTGTAAGATAATTATTTCATTAGTTGGAATGCGTGTTGGGACAGAGCAATTTTTGCCCTTTCCTTTTCATCTCCTGTTAGGAACAACATGGGAAGAGCCGCAGAGGGAAGAGAAAGGCTTTGAACACCCGTGTGTTTACTTCTATTTAATAGCTCTGAATGCAGAGAAAGTTAGGGAGTTCACTGGCAAGAGTTAAATCATCAGCAGACCTGGCCAAGAAATTCACAAGTGTTACGTGATTTATCTTATTCTGTGTGATAAAAGTGCAAGGAGAGTTAAATATATTGGCCTTCTTGACCAGCTGTGATCAGGCATAGCTGTTTCATTAATTCCAGGGGTCATCCATTATATCCCCGCTCTGAAAGGCAGGTAGGTGATCACTCTGCTTTGCCATCACTTAAAATAGAGAGAGTTAATCAAACATACTGAAACATTTAATACAAGCAAGCCCAAGGCAATAGACAAGACAAGATTCAAATCTTTCAGAGAAATGCATTGCTGCTCTCTGATGAGTGGGCTGAAAGAGGTAGGATACTTCTTAGCTAAACAAATGAGACTGAAGAATGCAGACCTTGACTATAAAGACAGAAATTCTGGCCGTGTGTTATCTATCATCCGCAAAACAAGACTCTGAAATAAATATGTGGTTTTTGAAAATGAAAGAATTTGTTCAGCACACATGAGCTTCAAGACAGACACATTTCAGGGGTGAAAGCCTTGATGAGTTTTGTCCATAGGAGGGGTGCATTGATAGTTGCAGCAGGATCACAGGAAAAACTGAGGGCTGCAACAAGTCTTGTTGCAACAGGATGGAGCCTCCTTCAGTGTGCTCCCAGTAAGTCCCAGTATGCCCTGCTGGGACATGCAGTGGTCTGGTTCAGCACCCAAACCCTTCAGAGTGGGCTTACGTAAGTTTTATCACTACATGCACGGATAGCTGATTTTCAGTTGTGTGCCTCTTCCACTTGCATATGAATCTCTTAAAATGAACTCCTACAGCTATTTCTTCCTCCTCTGGTTATTTTATTCTTATCGCTATAAAGAACAATTGGCTCTGTGGGTATTGATCTGCAACACTCATGCATATGGAGAGTTTTGATTGCTAATTGAAGAATGGTAAATCCAGTGAGCTGTGTAAGATTTGCAGTGTAACAGGAAAACTTATTAAAGGAAAAGTATCAACTTGATAAATAATATATTTAGAGTTCCTTTCCCCTCAGCTTATTAAAGCAACCACGACTGGTATGTAATCAGCAGAGGTGGCTGATACAAAGCTAAAAATTGAATCCAAACAAGATAATGTAAATAAAGGAAATTTATCCTGGAATAGTTTCACTTTTAATATTTGGACAAATCATCTAGATTATCTTCAGATCAATAATCCCACAATTAAGTGCATGGTCACACAGCATGAAGACTGAAATCAGCAAGATCTAGAGTGATTGATATCTGGGCTTGCTTGTTTCAGTTGCTATTGAAACACAGACATATAGCTGGTGTTCCTGCTACATACTGTGAGCAAAGCTCATTCTCAGGATAATGACACTGAGAAATGGATTGAATCCAGTGATTAATTTGACCTGTGTGTCACAGCATGCACATACTTGCACCTACACACAAAGGCATGAAACCAAAATGCAGGTTATTTGATATGAAAGCAAAATTAATCTGTGGTGGCACTGCTTCAGAGAACAAGTGTGTTTCACAGCATCACACCCTTCCCTTGGTTGTTTATTTATCTTGTCCTGATCTCACAGCCATTGCAAAGTGTGCACAACTGATATCTTCCTCTAATCAAAATCAGAGCTGGTTTACTTTACAGAGCAAAAACAAAGAAGAGGAAGAGAAAGAAGAGGCAGAGGATGGATCCAAGGATCCTGCAGGTGTGTGTGTCCTACCAAACAGGATTTCCACAGTTCATCCCACTGCTCTGCTGTGTCCTCGTCCCAGTCCATCAAGGTCAAACTTCCTGACAGCCTGCTTTCTTCTGAGTCTTGTACTGCAGCCTGCCATCCCTGAGCACCAGAAACACCAGACCTGCACTGCTTAGCTCACACAGGGGCTGGTCACAAGCCCGCTTGAGAGGGAGGAAGGGTTCCAGCTCCACGGTACAGACCACAGCAGGGTCTATATGCCCACCAGTAATCAGAAGTTGCAGTGCCTTGAGAGACATCAATTTCCCTGCAACGTATTTATCGAATTGTTTAAGCAAAGCTGAAGGAAATTAAGCGAGATAGATATAAAGCGTTACATTAATTCCTAGTACATTGACGTGAAGGAACTGCATTTAAAATAGATATAGCCTATAAAACATTATGTGACAGTAAATAAACATAGTTATAAATGACTGGGTTTGGAGGTTAAAATGAGGTTTTAAAGTGAGGGATTCTAGTCACACTGGTATTTTGTTTCAGCAAAACCAACATGCTCATTCTCTTCCTAAAAATCCTATCACAGCTCTGAGAACATGCCCTCCTGTGCTCCTCCCTGGCCCTGGAACAGTACAGCTCTGGGACCTCTGATCAAACTGCTTGGAGAAGAGCTGTGTGACAGAGAGTTGTGAGGAAGCTTACCAGGCTTTTTCCCACTTTGCTTCAGAGTTAATTTTATCTCACTACACCTTTGGTGAAACTTCCCAAGCTACACTGCAAACATGCTTATAACTGGCTGTGTACCACACTCACCCTGACCCACAGACTGACTTCCCACCTGCACCTCAGCCCTGCCTCATCATCATCACAATTATGCTGATGTTCAGGACCACTGGCTGTCCTGCAGCTTCTGGGACAGTGGAACAAGCCCTGTCTAGCAAGTCCTGCCCTGACAGTTCATGAGGGGGCTGGCCCTTACTGCTCCTGGACAAATCCTGGCATCCAGATTTGTAATTTCTGAGATGAAAAGTCTGTGCATCTTGCTTTGAGCATTAGGAAAACAACCACATGCCAGCATCATCACATTTTAGTCCATGTCTTTACAGAACACTCATGTCCTTCAAGTAAAAATACTAGATTTGGACCCATTATTAAAGACATTATACAGGCTTTCATCTTAGAAGTGAAATTTGCTTACTGGCCACTATTCAGCATGTATTTATCATCCTCTGTTACTATAAAACATTCCAAATACCCAAAAACTATTCCCAATGACAGTTCTCAGCTCTCAGTTCCCTGACAAGCACGTAGACAATGGAGCAGTGCAAAAACCCCAAAAATATCTTCCTAAGTCTTGCAAGCATCACACATTTCCCTGGTTCCTTTTAAATCTTGATGTTCAGTTACCCAAATCAAAAACAGGTTGCAATGCAGTCGGTGGAGTTATTTTAATAGACTAGCAAGCTTTAAGAGCCAAAGGTAAGTTTGGTGTAACGCTGGCAAAGACATTTAAATCTGCCTGGTGATTCAATTTTCCTCTTGCTTAGCCTTAATTTCAAGGGCAAATACTGCCTTCTAGCAAAGGACAACAATCTGGATTGCCTCTGTTCACACCAACAGCAACCCTAAGCATCTCACTGGGGGTTCTGCCCATACAGACAGCATTAGGGCTGTAAGAAAGCTGACAAAGTAGGGGTCTAGCTGGATTCCTGCTCACTTCATGTCTGTGGATGTCATCATGCTCAGAAGCACAAGCACAATGTGGTGGCATCTTGGCTGATACAAGTGAGCCAGGGCAAACTGAAGTTGTGCTGTGGTTCTTCCCACTGATTTCCAAGCATGAGTACCGACTCCCAGTTTTCATCAAAGCTGTCCACGCTCATTACACTTGTGGTACATACATGAACTTACTGTGCATGCACCTGCCTAATTAGTTGTCCACATGATTGTAGCATGGCTCTTTTGTTTTACTTCTCCTTTTTCTTCCAGTTTTGAGGATCTTGTCCATTGTCTCCTATTCCAAATGACGCTGTAAATCCATAGTCTTGAAAAAGATTTCTTCTGCTGCACTTGATGCAGCATGGGACATGGTCCGTCACCGGGGCAAGTCAGCACTTTAACAACAGAGAGTAATAAATAATAGATGGAAAGTGCAACTGGACCCAAATTTTCTTGTGATTCTGTGATTTGTACTATTAAAGCTTTTAGATAAGACTCTTTGGCCTGTGAACTAAGGGATCTGCATCTTTTGAAGAGATAAGTATTATTAATATAGAAAACTAGAGATTTATTAGGCCCCAGACCCTTTAAAAACTTTTGGGTTTGGTGAGTAACCCAGAAAATGCTTTCATGATATCATATTTTCTGGCATTTCCTTCCAAAGTTAAGACACCATGCTTCAAAACCGTAGTGTCTTGTGATGGCCTGTTTGTTTTGGTTCCAAGGGACTGAGTTTCATCTTGTTCAGTACACAGTAGTTGCTCTTGGAGTGATGGTATCTTTTCTAAGTTGCCTCTAATTAAAGTTGCTTTATAATAATGCATGTGCTCCCAGTTAGGATGGAAACACTGTTTACAGATTGTCTCTTTCACACAAATTTCCGCTTGGGTGCATTTCCTGCCTAAAGCTAACAAAGGAAAATCAATGAGTAGAAATTAACTGGTAAGACTAAATTGTAATTAATTAAACAGCATAATGGGAGGGCCAGAGTGCGCTTATACACTGTTGCTTCTCCTTACCAATAGCTTTTACCTTTCATTTTTATTCCATTCGTACTCTTTTTGTAAGAAATTATTTCTATGACTCCTCTTCAAGATGTTGTTACTTGCTAGAAAAAAATTTGAGGAAGTGTTCAAAATACTTTTTAAATTACATAAGTGTCTGGTCATCTGGGTGAATCCTTCCACTATGCTCCCAGAAACACAAACGTAACCACCCTGAAAGAGGGGAGAAACAGTGGTTTTCATGTGCCATCACGTCTCATGGATTTGGGACAACTCCAGAGCATGACATGAACAAGGAATAACCCACCCCATCCAAACACCACAGATTTTGCTTGCAGATTATCTGTAAAAACAGCAGGATCAGAGAACTCCCAAAGCTGAGAACATCATGAACACAGCCCTGCCCATCTCTGGCATGTCCTTGTTGTCAGGGCTTGACAATGGATCAATACAAAACAGAATGTGATGGCCTGATTTGTTTCTCTGATACATCTTCATTAAGCTCTTGACAGCCCATGATTGTCAGTGAAGCAGCTGGAGCTGTCCCTCTCCCAGAGCTGAGCTCCTCACCCTGCCTGTCCAGTGGCTTCCAGAAGCGTCACCTGGCCACCCCCAGGGACTTACCTCCCCTAAGCTTACAGTAGACTGTTAGATGACCATATGGGAGAGAAAACCCCTTGTGCACTATTCAGTCGTATCATTTCTCTTGTCATTTCCAGTGTGTGCACACCCACAGAGCAAGCATTGTCATTTGAGGTAGAAATTACAGCAGGGCAGAAACAAACCACCTAAGTCTAATATGCACCTCTGGGTAAAATTAAGATTTAATCATTTAAGATTAAGATTTTTCATTTAGTGAAGGGGTGCAAAGTAACACCATGAAAAACTAATTTTTTGAATAATTAATAGTAATTCTCAGCTTTAAAATCTCCAATGTCTTTATCCAGGCACTAGACTGGACAAAGATCTAGAGGAACATCATTAAACCTTGGCAACAGGAGTCATGCCAGCATGGAAAGGGACCTGACAACATGCAAGGTAATTTCTGTCTGATATACATAATTCGCTACAGAAAGTGGTAGGTACCACGAAACACTGTCTGTTTCTTAACATATGGCAATGTTATTTCAAGAACATTGTTTTGCAGCCTCTTGATTCTACTTCACTGAAACTTCACCCATGTCCTTAAAAGCTGGGAGAAAGAACCTGCCAATAACCATATGGACTCCAAAGCTAGGACCTTGCAGAACTGCACAATCTTTCCGGCTCCTGAGGCTATTTATTATTAAAGCTATTACTCCGAGGCTATCATATATTAACTGGGGAAGCAAATCAGCTGTCATGGTCTAACCCCAGATAGGACTGAGCCCCACCAGGCTGCTTGTTCATTCCTCTGGTGGGATGGGGGAGAGAGACAGAAGAGTAAAAGTGAGAAAACATGAGCTGAGATAAACACAATTTAGTAGGAAAAACAAAAGCTACATGCATAAGCAAAGCAAAACAAGGAATTCATTCACCACTTCCTATGGGCAGGCAGGTGTTCAGCCACTTACGGATAAGCAGGGAGCTATCATCTATAACTTACTTCGGAAGACAGATGCCATAGCTCCCAGCGTCCCCCTCCTCCTTTTAGCTCTCCCAGCTGTATATGCCGACCATGATGCCACATGGTATGGAATACTCCTGAGATCAGTTGGGGTCAGCTGTTCTGCCTGTGTTCCCTCCCAACTCCTTGTGCACCCCGAGCCCACTCACTGGTGAGGTGGGATGAGAAGCAAAAAAAGCCTTGATGCTGTACAAGAGTGAAAACATCCTTGTGTTATCAACATTTTTCCAGCACAAATCCAGAACAGAGCCCCATACTACCTAAAGTGAAGAAAATTAACTCCATCTCAGCCAAAACCAGCATATTAGCATATAACCTAGATGCGCTGGAGGAAATTTTCAGGCTGAAATATCTCTCCATGTGTCACATTCCTGTGTATCTCAAAACAGACAGAGCAATCACTTAAATCAATCACTTAAAGTGAGTTTTCTTCTTCAAAAACAGGATTCTAGGAGTTTCAGACAAATGGACTGTGGGAGCAAACACAGCATTGCCTGATTCAAGCTATGTGCAGTGCCTATAATTGATGCATTATCATAAGGAGACCCCAGTAAAGAGGAAAAAATACTGCAATCCATTAGTTTTCAAGCCCCTGTGAAAATAACCTGTTTCTCTCTGGGCAGAACTCTGGCTTCTCCAACTCTTCTTTTCAATACCAACACTGTGAGATGACCACAGAGCATTTAGTTTAATATTTCTCGTAGAACTTCTGAAGTTCTATTTCCAAGGACACATCTGTGGGAAGACTCTGATAAATCCTTCCACCTTTCATTCTATAAATTCTCTTATTCCTTGAAATAAAACTATATTCTGCACTTCTACAGCATCTTCTCCTTGAGGATCACACAGTGATTATTGATTAATGCCAAGGAATTACATTTCTCATGATACAGTAGTACAGATATGAGAACAAGGCTGTGGTGGGACTAAATGATTTCTACCATCTCCTTGACAGTGGAGTCAGGGCTGACAGAGAGGCCAAAACTGTGGATCCCGTCCTAAACATCTCCACTACATGCACTCTTTACATTTGTTTTAAACTGTCTGCTGCCATAGTGAGAGTCTGGGCTGAAGACCAAGATAATAATTTCACTGATTTCAGTGGGTCTTGGGTTAAGCCCTAAAACTGACTGGGTGTTTCAGCATGGATTATACCTGCCATCTATACAGTGTGCTTGAAGTTTTCAAAAGCATGTGCTAGCAAACCTTCTCTTTAGGTATTTTGCTCACAGAAAACATGGTTTGAGGGGCTTCCCCCCCTTAATAATGGTATTTTGCTATAATTGTTGTGATATAAGGCATTTCATGTCTTTTCTCTGAACGAAACTCTTTCCCATTTGTTAATTTATTTAAAGAATTCCTCCTCAGAAATTACTCACAGATAAAAGTCCTTATCAGTGCAAGAAGCTGTATCACCCTGAGCAAACTATAGTACAGCAAACCCCCCAAATGTTCAGAACTTTCATAGATTAAAACAGTGTTACATAAAGTACAGAAATTCAGGGCAAGCATCCAAAAAGGTTCCCCAGCGGCCACAGGACATATACATATATATTTATGTTTTGTATATATACATGTAAAACCACCTCTTTAACTAAGAGGCAGTCTGGAAAGTTAGTTAGATGTTCACATCTGCCTGCACTTGCACATAACAAGCCAAAGGAACATGCAAGGGCTGCTTTTCTGAGCCAAGCCTTGATACAAGGTGTGTCCTGAGTACATCCTTAGGAAGCTGCGCTATCACAGAACCCACAGTGGCACTTATTGTTCAACACTGTGGACTTGGGAAAGATGTCATATAGCCATTGGGTGCAAAAATTCATCCAGAAGGGTTCTGAACAGCCCTTTCCTCCCTGGCCAAATACCTCTGTCTCAAAGAAGGCAAGAAGGGCTGTCTGGCTTTCCTACCCACTTGACTCATCCTCCTTCATCCTCCTGCAGTGCCATGTTCCCTTCACACAGAACAAAACCACAGCAAAAGGAATGAAAAATCTCCCTCCCTGACATCCAAGGAGGGAGCCTGTGCTAGCTGGGAAAAAAGAAACTCACCCATTCCCAATCACAGCCTGGCATGGCTCAGTAGAGGGTTCTGGCACAAAGGATTTCTTGCTGCTTTTACCTCGCAAATCACCAGCACATATTCCCACTTTCTTACAGTTTCACACAGTCCTCTGACCTCACCACGTCACAGAATGGTGTCTCACCTGTGGTGTCTCAGACCCCTGAGAGAAGGACTCTGATGATGTGGCATGAGCACCACAGGTCTCTACATGGAGCAACACACCCCAGGATCTGAAGGGCCATCTCAACATACCTGTGCTGAGATTTGTGTTGTCCACTTCAAAATCCATGGTGCTCCCCCATCCCAGATAGTTTTCAATTTCAAAAACTGTAACAGTGAACAAAAACTATTTGTGAAGCTTTCAATTATGTATCAAGTGAGGAT
Organism: Oriolus oriolus; assembly: GCA_013400235.1. Lineage (NCBI taxonomy): Eukaryota > Metazoa > Chordata > Aves > Passeriformes > Corvidae > Oriolus > Oriolus oriolus. Next base: position 127,176 of record VXBT01000490.1, read on the forward strand.
GTGGTTTCAAAAGGTTTCATGCACTGACCTAGCCCTAATCCCACTGCAATCTATGGCAGAGCTCCAATTGACGCCAGCAGGAACAGAATTAGGGTGGTGGGAAATTGTTTTGAAAATCAGATGGAAAAAATCTCTGAACCACATCTGCTTTCCCTTTTCACCCTCTATCCACACATCCACACCCATCTCTTGGTCTCCCTAGCTGTGGTGAAGTGATGCACTAATTGGTTCTGCATGGACAAGACCACACAGAGGAAGTGATGTTGCCATAATATAATCTAATCAAAATAATTCTCTGGTCTGAGTGAGCATTTAAGTAAAAACACAGGGCAGTCCTTGACAGGTCATGCTTGCTGTGAAAATGACTGAAAGCTATGGGTAATTTCAATCCAAGCTGAATTCCTAGCTCATTTGCCTTTCCATCATGTGTCTTTTAAATCCTAATTATATGTAATCAACAGTATAAGAAACATGATTCTTCTTGTAGTTGACAAATTCCTGGGTGCATTTTGCATGCTTTCAGATACATACACAAGAATGAATATATAATCTCTTTCTACCTGAGAGAGCTTTACATCAAGTAATTACAACTTAGCTCAATTAAAAACGCTCTTGAAACAAGTACAGCGTCTTTTAGATCCACAAAGCTAACTTAAGGAGCCAGTGGGCATGATTAGGTCAGAAAACAATGAAGGCTGGCTGGGAATTAAAATGAAGGTCACAGATGAGTGACTTTATTTTTGGCTGGACTTTCTCAGCAGGGTGTTTCTTCATTACATCAAAATAATCCATCTGGGCGCAGAATAAGGCAGATCAGCCCTTTTGCGAAGGGACCAGAAAGTTTTATGTGTGCATCATCCACATGTAGCCTCCTAAAATAGGTAATGATTTTTAGGGTTTCTGAGCATCCACCCTTCTAATCCACTCCACTCTTTGGGAGGGGTCCAATACACCAGAGAGGAGATGACTTTGCTTGAAGGATTAGCTAGACTGACAGGGATGAAGACCCAGGCAGACTGTGTGCCTCCCGTACTGGTGGATCCAAAAACCTGCCATGGTGCTGCTGTCCTTCTCTCGTGTCAGGCTGCAGTAGCTGCTCCTGCAGGAAAGGCGAGTTGGGACCAGATGTAAGCCTCGCACGGACCATGTCCTCACCCATGGGAACTCTTCCCTGGGGCTGAACACAGGGGCAGAGACCAGGCTGGTAACAGAGCCCGTGGGCAGCCCCAGGCATGGAGAGAGGATGAGCCAGCCCAGGGTCCAGCCAGAGAGCTCAGCCAGGGGCAGCAGGAAACTGCTCAGAGATAGGCCCTTTCTTTTACTGCTGTCAAGCAGTTCAGATGATGTCACCCAGAGCTCATAGTGACACTGTGATCCAGACTCAAAAGAACATGACTTGATTACCATTAACAGGTCAATGCTGCATATCTGTGAGAAGAAATTTCATTTCTTGGGTGATTGAAGGTGCAGGTTAAAAGATAAACCTCAACCAACTCTCAGGACATTATCCTGCTCCTGACAAGCTATTTTTCACAGGTATGGGTGAGGATGAGTAAGTACTACCAACTCCAATGCTATTTCATTGCTCTTGGCAAACAAATTTTGGTCATAATAATCACAATTAAACCCTCAGCATGTGTGACGGTATTTTGCATCTTGTAACTGGGATGAAGACGTGAACAGATTTTCATAGCATCCTGGTTCTGTAGGTGAAGGAACAGCACATTTACCCCAGCAGACTCTAGACAGTGAACCAGACTCCACCTTGTTAACCACATATGAGTCTTGTCTACGTTAGGCTCATGCAACAGTGAAAGAATACAGGAAGAATACAGTAAGGAAGCCAGTTACTGCACCATTTTTGTAATATGGACTTTTCAAAAGGCAGCCTCAGCTTTTCGTCTATAAAAGAGAACATAATCACAATGTCTGACTACCCTGAGAATCACGAGAACAAAGTGCAAGGTTTGTGAGCTCAGTTCTATCCTCATATTCCACACAGTTCTTGCTGATTCTTCTCCACTGTGCTGAAAACTCATCTGTTTTTTTTTTTAAATAAAGCTAAAGAATTTATAAGTGATGAAGTTATATCCTGGGCAATGCACAAAATATGTACCTGTCATAAACTAATAGTGTAATTTTAAAAACCACATATATTTTGACATATTATGAATAGAATGTATGACCATGTTGAAAACAAATGCAACTGATATTTAGAGCATAATTCCACTCAAATTTCTCTTCAGATGACACTTCTGCTGTTTATGAAGCTTGAAAAATAAAAATTTAAGCAGTGGATGTTATGAAAGTCTGGTTCTCATTTCTATTTCAGCTTTTCCACATTAATCAATTGTCCAGACTTGTTTCCATTGTACTGCCTTGAAGGATTCTTCCAATTCTGGGCTTGTCTTCACTTCTGATTAGCACATATATGACTGAAATAGCTGACTTCTTTTTAAAAGTTTCATTTCACACTGGGGAGCATAACTATAGGCATCTGAGTTTGAAAAAGATTGGCTTAAAAGCTGATGCATTTCTTGGTTAGTTTAAGAAAATCAGTAGGTTGACTATGCAGAAACAGCTGCAGAAAACCTATTTGATTGCTTCAGGAGTGCTGAACCTCTTTCTCCCAGACTGGGCCAAAGACATTCACATAAAGCTTCCTGGATTGCTTCCTATTCCGTGTCAGGAATTATCTGGTTAATTCATTTATCCTAGCAAGCAATCGAATGGAACCCTCCCTTACACAGGGACTGTGCACTGGGGCTGGTGCTCACACCACCCTGGGGTAGCAGAGTCCCCTGCTTGTCCCACAGACCTGGCAGGGACTCCAGAGTGGTGGCTGGAGCTGTGCAGGAGATGCACATGTAGGTTTATCTGCCATGCCACTTTCCATCCCCCTCTTCCCTGCCATAGCCTCCGCATTGTTCAAACCCCAAGCTGAGCACAGGGGTAGTGGCCATAGCGCTGTGGGAAGGTAAGGCATATTAATGGATTCATGGATCCAGGAAACAGCTCAAGCCTCCTGGCCCCACCATGTCCTCCTCAATTTGTTACTCGTTATAAGTTGCCTCTGAAAGAGAAAGGAAGAAGTTGAGTTGAAGTATCTGGTCCTAGGCCCATCTATCAGAGTGTATTTCTGCAGATCAGTCATGACTAGATCTGCATGTCAGGAAGGTGAAACCACCAAGGCATTTACTCACCCATGAAACCTTGGGACTGTGGGATTCAGCAAAGACTAAACTTGACTCAGCCACAACAGTATCCACCGAATAAGCTGGTAGATAATAGTGCAAATGTTTAATATTACCACAAATACGGCATCTGTCAAAAAAGTTTTTACACTCATTTGAAGTCCACAGCACCAGGCCAAATTGTGGTATAATGAGTGGTGCATTGTCAAGCAGGAAACCCTACAGGCATGCTAGTCCCCTCACTGACAGTGTTTGAAAGAGAGGGTCTCCATTTCTTCCCATTTCTGAGGCTGCAGCCAGGCTTGAGCAACGCTTGCAGCTGGTACAGACAGTGAGCAGTTATGTATCTGCCCCCACGTAACACCAATGGGATCACTCAGGTCATTCCCCGGGGGAGCCAGTCACAACCACAGGTTCCCCCACTGAGCTCTGTGCAGGTGTGCACTGTATATTGGCCCTTTCCACACAGATCTTCTTTGCTAAGTAATACATCTGTGACACTTTATCACCTTTCTCTCGAATAAATGTCCTTAACACGGACACTGTGTTTTCTTACCTCGGTGGTCTCCATGCATATACATTCAGATAATTCTGCATGGATGAGGGCCTTTTCTGTGAACCACTGACATACTCTTTAATCCTGTTTCAGAAATGATGGGGAATTTGAATGGTGCCTGAAATTTGTGCAGTTACACAGTAAAGTAAAAAAATGACACCCAAATGAAATTATCTACTGTTATTTATGTAGTTTATTCAATGAATCAATTTATCCTAAATATGTATGTAGCATGCTTTATCTCATGCAGATAGATAGGAGTTTTACATGTGTTTTCAGTGATTTTAAATATCAGTTTTGTTTTGTGTATTTGCAATTCAGTTGCTTAGTAAGCCAGAAAAGTCCTCATTTTTGTACTATATTTGTTAGTATTACTGAGGATGTCTTTTGTGACCTTGTTCTTCCCCATATAGATATACTTTGATTAGTGTGATGGCACTTCTTTGTCTAATTTTCACTGTGTGCTCGATATTTACCTTTTCATTCTTTTTTCTTTTTTTTCTGCATCTGTGGCTTACTATCAGTGTGAAAAAATTAAAGCATTTGCACGACATCAATCTAAGCTACAATTTTCACTTATGGACAGGTAGTCCCTTACACCTGAGTGCAGTTGCTCTCAAGGCTCCTTCAGTGACATCTTGATACATCAGTTCCCTTTCTGAGTTTGGTGTTTCTTTCATGGCCACTCTCACTACCAGCATCATCCTGATATCAACAGATCAATTGGGGCAACAGTCTTTTTTCAAGGAGTAATGTATTCTGGTTAGAAATGTAATGGCTATAAGCATAAAAGCATTCCCACCCCCAGCATCTGCTTAGGCAAGTGTTAGTTCCTTTTCATTTCTTTCAAAAGTGATCTTCTCTTCAACAAGCTTCCTTTTTTCGTTCCCATCCTGGTCTAAATCCTTGTGGTTCAACCAGGAATTCATAAATCTTTATTACCTCAGGCTCTTCTCTTTCCGCTTTCATCAAGTATTTATTTGTATGATAATACTTCAATACCTTAAACCACTGCTAAGCAATTTATCATAATAAATGGCATTTCTTTTATGTTATGTCCCTGTTCTTGTACCTTATCTCCAGTTTGTTTGTTCAGATTGTAAGCTCCTAGCTATGGCATCCAGAATTTCCAAGAGGGACTGGTTATTTTTGTAGTTTTTAACCTGAAGAGGGCTCAGCCTAGAGGGTTACAGCAAGGTATAGCACAGCCCTACCATTATGTCATACCAGGCTATGTGAAATGCAGTTGTTGTCTGTAACTGCCAGGGACAGGTGCAAAGCAATAGTTCAATAATTATTAAATTCTTTCCAAGACTAACCAACATTACTGAACTTGCACCTCTTGCTTCCCCATTTGAAATATTTGATGAGGAACTTCCCAGCCTGAGACCACTAACAGTGATGCTCCCCTGATCTCAAAGGAAGGGAAGCACAGGAAGATCTTTGGAAAATATGAGGAGCTCATGATCATTTGGAAAAAATCAGAGCAATGACCTACCTGCAGCAGGAACTAACAAAATGGGGGTTTTCACTTCCCCGTCCTCTGCATCTGCAGCCACTACATCTAAAAGCTCCCTCCTGCCCACCAGCACAAGCACCTCACACAGACAAATATGCCTCCATCACATCACCTTCCCTATCTACTATATCTTTCCAGTTTGTCATCAGCGGGTAGCACTTTCCCAGACCCTGAAGGGCACTTTGGCAGGGCTTTGCTCAGTCTCTGGAGAGGACTCTGGTCCTAGTCTTCAACTCCACTGCTTAATTCAGCTGTAGATACTTCAGGTTAATGGGTGACGTGAGTAGGGAGAGTCTGGCAAGAGCTCATTCATCACTGCTGCTAAGCTGTGCCATTCTGCAGGCTCCACTTGTGCCCAGAGTTCTTGTCCATATCAGCCTTCAAAGCCATGGCTGAGGTGACATCTGCTCAGACAAGTGCCTTGCTCTGGCTGCAACCATCCTGGCTGTGATGGCTACCTTCTTCTGTGGGCTTTGTAACATTTTATAGCCAAACATACAGGCCTGGCAAGGCACCACTGGGAAGAGCCAGAGTGAGAATTAAAATGGGTAACCAGTGAGTATAGTCATGAGCCACAGTCTGACATGACAGCAGAGCTGTTATACCTCTCCCACAGGTAGGAGCTTCGGGTAAGGGAGGGAAGGGGAACAAAGAAATACTCTAGGAACATGCTTGAACCCAGTAGCGACACCTTTTCTCTTACTTGAGACCCTTTTTTCCACCACTGATCATTGCTGGTCAGTCATTCCAGCACTGAGGGAACAGTTCCAGTTGGCTCCATGTGCATTGTGAGAAGAACTCAGGAGAGCATCTAAAAACGCATCTCCTTGGTCCTTACCTGTATTTCTGCTCAGTCCTCAGATGGGACAGGGTGATCTCTCCCTTCAGGAGCTGCAGGCCACAGGGCTTACCTATTAGCATGTTTTTTCTCTGCTTTAGCATAAGAGTTTGTTTGCCATATAATAAAGATGGAGCTGATTAAAGCATGTCTGGGCCTGGACTAGTACGTCATCACAACCCTCTGGAACTGGCAGCATTAGACAATCCTCCACACCCCAGGTGAATCTTCTCTTACTGGCACAGTTGCACCTACCTTGCTGTGCACTGCACTGACATGAATCATAAATCACTTTATGGGTAGGCATGCTGATGTACAGCGTAATTGCACAGAGACTGCTCCTCTCAGGCCAGAATTTCCCTGGTGAACAGTGCTGGTGTCTCCTGCTGCTAGCAGAGAAAGCAGAATGTGTCAGCCCTGCTCTGCTGCAGCGAGGGATGTGGAGAAAGCGACTGCACTGGTGTTGATTGCATGCTGTGTGAGGAGAGGCCATTTGGATGGCCGTGTCCTGTCCCTTCCTGCAGGATGGATTTTATCCTGAAAATTCAATAGGGTTTGAAGTTGTTAGAGATCAGATTTCAGCCCTGTGGCATTTGATCACAGAGTCATAGGACACCAGGTAGGAAGGGACCTCAAGATCCTGAGCAGGAGAGCAATCCTTCAAGACACTTAAGGAAACTACAACTGCTCACTGGCAAATTTCAACGTGGTTAACCTGTGACCAGTACCTATTCACACCCCAGGGGCTGGGAAGAGCCCACATGCCTGCACACAGCTTCTGTGTCTCCCTAGGGGTCTCAAGAAGAAAGCAAAGACCATCTCTTCTGGATGTAAAAAAGTAGCAAAGGCCTTAGATGCCTGGAGGGAGCAGACGTACAGCCACAGTGGGACTGAGACTGCTCCCAGCTGCTCATTCATGGAGGATATACAAGGGACATGTAACCACCCCTGCAGAGAACAAAGCAGATTTCCTGTGCACAGGACCAGTAAACACCAGCTCTGCATCATAAATGATGCTAGTCCCTGCCTCTGTCTTCACTGAAGCAGGGCAGGGGTATAAAAGACCATGGAGGGTAGGAGCTTGACCCTGCTGACTGTGAGGATGAGTGGGACGGGCACCATACGCTTTCCCTCTCCTTGTAGCAGAGTCCTTGTCATGCAGAGAAATGCTGACAGGTACTTCAGTCTTCTGAGACACAACCTTCTCCCTCAAAGGGCCAAAAGAGCTCAGTGGCTCTTCTGTGGGCTAAGAGTCTGAAGACAGTGCTGCTCCTCATCATTCCTGAGTAGCTGGACCTACAGCCACATGGTTTAGAAACTGGATCTCTTGTTTACCTTGTGGGGGTAGGAAGCTAACCAGCCTACAGCACTTGTCAGGGGCTTATGTTTCCAGATCCAGAGACACTGTGCTTGAAGGCCAGCCTTGAAAACTCATCACATGAAAATTTTGGTATTTCAGGAGACTATGGGTTACAAATGCCAACACTTTATCACCCAGAGTCTGAATTCTCCACAGTGGTTTCAAGATGAAAATAACAGGGGCTTATTACTTATTCCCTGAACATCCAGTACCTCTTTAGAGACACTGTGATTCCCTCATGTGAATGACCAGTAAAGCCTGGGATGCAAAGAACTGCATAGATCTTCATAAGCCCAGGCATTTATGTGTAGAGAAGTGTTGCTAAAAATTCCAACACCAGAGGTTTTCAGAAACAAGGAAATGATTGCAATCACTGAAAGCAAAGAAGATGCAAGTGTCCTTCCAAAAATCTTAAAATAGTTAAGTTTGCTCTCTATTGATTTATCCAGCTGGCTCATAAAGTTAAAATTAATGAAACTTTTTTTTACAATAAATATTTTAAACAGTTTTTAAAATTTATCTTTCTTCTCTCTGGTCCCTCCCTGACATAAATATTACATTCATAAATCTAGCCTATGATAAAATCATCTCCTAATTTATAGGACCAGGTCCCCAGAAGAAACCATTGCCTGTGAAGTTTTGCCAACTCTCCAGCTAAGCCTGGTACTGTGAGTGTTTCACACCACTTCTTGTGGATTGCTCCACTCCTAAATGAGTTTTAAAGTGTTGTGCCTCTGGTGGTTTTTCATGAGCCTTCCTCAGGCACAGCTTCCACAGGGTTCCATTGAAAAAAAAACCAACAAAAAACAAAGAGCATTTAGTGCTGCTAATGTAGAGGCAACTTGCCAGCATCTAAAGAGAGGCATTTCACATAACATCCTGTCTTATTTAACCAGCCTTTTTATCACCTTGATATTGACAGCAAACACAAGGATGGGAAAAAACAAGTATGATGGGAATTTTGTTTAAAAAGCTGCCCTTACCAGTGGCTTTGACTCAAACCCACAATTCTTCAGCACTTGCACTACTGACAAGCCCAGAATCTAAACCAGGAGACCAATAAATATTGTAAGATAATTCCAAGATCCGAAGATCTTGGGCAGGACAGACTGGGAATGAGATCCATCACACGCAATGTATAAATTCTGCACTCCAGTTTCCTCAGAAGACAGGCTACTTCCCACCTAGCCTTCCTCATTTCAATTTCCTGTCATTCAAAAATCCTTTTAAAAATTCCAGAGTTCTTACTGTCAAATAATGAATAAATCATATGACTTCCTCTGCCCTCTAAGAAATCTTTTCCCTGTATATAATTTGATTAAAAGTGCATTGACTTATTATGGAAGAAAAATGTACTAAGAATTTATAGTCAATTTGAGCCTGATCGTTACCTATAAATATCTTTGGAGATGACTGTTTCCTATGTAAAACAGTCCCAGCAGTTCAGCCAAGGTTTCAAGTAGCCTGGTTGATAAGGCTACTTCAGTTTTCAGATCCATATTTTTAGTTTTCTTCTTCCTTTTTGCCATACCTCTTAATTTTATACTATCAGTGTCTAGTCCCTAACCACCATGCTGAATAAAGTTTACTGAAGGTCAAGTGTCCTTTTACACATCCGCAGACTCATGCCCATTCCACTTCAAACCTCCCAGCTCACCTGAATTGCTGTCTTTTGGTAAGTAGAAGCTTCCAAGCTTCCAAAGTCCTTTTCTTCAGGCATAATATCTACAATAATATCCCTCAAAACATCCTGACTGATGCTGTCTGAAATGAAGACAAGGCAACATTTGTCACAGTTTCCCCAGATGGTTATTGAGTTGAAAAGGATAGAAAGAAATCCCTGAAAGTCTGCAACTGGATTTTCCAGCTTTAGTGGAGTTAGAGCAGAAATGAACTGGCAGGCATACACATGGTTGGTGCACATCAGCAGCCTGGTGTGAGGCTCACCTGCACAAGAGTGCAGCCCACCTTCAACATCCCATCTAGATAATAAAAATAGGGATAGGAGGAGCATCTCCAGGGTCCTCCTGAGTTCCTATGTGTGCACATAACCACTGATCTGGGAGAAAAAATGACTGCTAATATGGGGTATAAAAATGTAATCTCTCATACTACCCTTAAAATCTTTAAAGCAACTTTACATATGTCAAATATAGGACAAATATATCATATATAAGACAACCAAGGAACAAAATATTAATTATCAAATTATTACAAACCCTACTCTACTTTCTAATCTGATAATTCTTCAGTAATGGATACAATGGTGTTCCTCAGGTCAGATTTTTTTCATAACTGAACCTAACAGTAGCAAAACTCCTACTGATTTAATCTGGAAGCACAGTGTACTCATGTGGCCCATGAGGAAAGCTACACTGCAGGTCTCAAACATCCAGCATTCTCAAATCTTGCATCTCTGTTGCAAGTCTCAGCATACTAAGGAAACAATGATAAAGCTCTTAGACACGTATAAATAGAGGAGGAGATCAGCTTTTGTTTAAAAGGTTAAACAGAAACATAATCTTGGCTCTCCAGCTCACAGAAGAAAGTTTGAAAGGGTAAGACTCTGAACTGGTTGACAACAATCATAAAAAATCCTGTTCTTCAAGTGTCTTGATTTTTAGCTTGGTCTCATTAAGAGTCCACACATAGAACTGCAAAACTATGTTCCTAAAGAATATGCATGTGGAACGGTTTTCCCAATAAAAAGCTGAATTTGGAAGCACGGCAAGAGTCCCCTAATCACTCCTACCCCATTCAGTTTATGAGTGGTGGCCAAGCACTTTGGCCAAGCACAGCAGACTTTGGGAGGGTTTGGATGTTAGCACTAATTACACAACATATCTGGATTCAGTCAGTCTGTGTTCATTATACAAGAGTGATATTAATCCCCTAAGATCCCACAGCCTTTATAAAATATCAAGAACTTAGGGATAGGAATACTGTTTCTATTAACTTTTTTGTCCAGTCTGATTTTTATTGCCTTTTTAGACCACTTTGGCAGTAAATAACCTCCTAAAGGCTTTTTATGCTGCCCCTGGAAGTGCAAAGAACTCTGGCTGTAAATGAGAATCAGGTCCAGCCAGTCCAAACAGAAATGCAAAAAGAAACCAAATACTTTTAAGGTTCAATCACCTTCAGCATAAATCTACCCCATACAGGAGCAATAACAGCATGTTTCCAGCCATCCAACTCTGGATTGTTTCTCCAATTGTCCCCTTTAATTAGCCCTTCTGTCCCCTGGTGCTCTTGTTTTATTACTTCAGTTGTAAACAGGACATTATTCAAGACTGTTTCAGGCTAATTGCACTACAAATATTAAAAGCCTGGCTGTTAAGTGATCATAAATGAGACTTTGTAACTACTGAATGGTTAATAAAAATAATGAAATGCAATTGTTGCGTGTAAATACAATTGAGCAGTGTAATATTTTATAATGATGACTATTTAATTGGAATTTAGGTCCAGTAATTTTGGATTTCTGACAATATCGCCATCTTTGTAGCAGCTGGCCTTTGAAAGCCAATTCTCTGGTTTTCCTCCTTCCCAAGGAATTCTGTGCTGTGTTCAAGCCCAGGTACACAAACTGAATACACCTAGACCATGAGTTCCCTTGAGAAGCCCAGTCGTGGCTCCTCGACATAAACATCTTGCTTAGGTGACCAGGGCCCAGAGGCAATGGGCACTCACAGAAACTGTGGGCTCTGTAGTTTCTTAGCATCTCTAAAAAGGACTAAATTTGCACTGCCATGTAGAAATAGTTCCTGGCCTTCTGGCAGGACCAAACGTGCTCAAAACCCAGTACTCCAGAGAAATTTTTGAGTAAGTTCTGGAGCATAGCAAGGAAGAAACCCTAAATCTGAGCACGATTACTTCAGACATTAATTCAGGACTGCCTGTGAGCTCTGAGATAGTCCAACATGTTGTGAAGCTGCAGGTGTGCCCAGGTTTGCTCAATCCAGCTCCCGTCAACTTTCATCCCACTGTTCACCGCAATGCTGTCATATGGTTGGCACAGGCTACGCTTCTTCCTAGAAGAATTTGTTGTGTTACACAGTAAAGCAGTGGAGGATAGAGAGACAGCTGTGTCACAGATGTCCTAGGCAGAAAAATAAACATCCAAAGCCACGGAGTAGTAAGGGTGCTGTGGTCTGTAAAGTTTCCTAGCATGTGCTCTAAGGAAAAATGTGAATGTCAGCAATGGGATAATGCATCCAGTAAAATACACATTTCAGTAACTATCACTAGTGAAAATGTTCCTCAGGTTATCCTGCTTTAGAACAAATTAGTTGACAACTAATTATGTAGCGACAGCTCTTGAGCCTGTAATCCCTGCCAAATTGCACCAAGTGAGGAGTGAGGACCTGTCCCACAAGTCATTGTACAAACAAACAATTTAAGATGTTGTCCTGTTCTATTTAACCCAATGCTGTTGCAAGAAGGATATTTCAGTGAGCTAACCCAAGGATTTTAAATCAGAAACAAGATAGCTCAAAGGCCTAGATAAACCCCCAACATAAACATTTGTATTGGTGGCTTCATTTGTGAAGTGACTTGTTGTAATGCTGACTAATTGGTTTGTAAATTTTGCTGTGGATTCTTTTTCTTATCTTACTTACATTTTGCTAGCAAAATCCAAACAAGCATTAAGCTCCTAATGTTATCAACTAGTTGCTACTCCATAATCCCTAGGGGAATAGCAAACTCTTCTGCTGCATTAGCTCAGAAGGCCACTTTTTTAAAATTAGAATTGTATTGAATGGTGTAAAAATCACAGTGTCAGCTTTCAGTTACCATTCCAATTGATTCCTGTATTAGGACGGACATGGGTGCTACAGAAAAGAATATGACCCACTCCTTCTTCCTGGAGGAAGAAAGTGTTTACTTGACACATGACCTAATATGAATATCCAACGTGGTGCAGAGTTAGTCCCATTCCCACAAGTTACTGCAAAGTGAAAGAAAATGTGATCATGAAGCCCAAAAATACATGTGTTACATTGCTTTCAGGGCTCTTTAAATAATCACAGAGCAATTCTTCACACAGCTATCCTCACAAACCCTTCCAAAAACAGGAACTGTCACAGAGAGAGACAAAGCATCTGATCACTAGAGGTTCCTGACTTTCATGATTTTCCACAGGAGTAAAATGAAACACCTCTAGTCATCTGTGTCTCAGTGATTTGATTGCACAAGGAGGCCTTGTCAGGAGCAGGAAATATGGCCACTCTAGTGCCAAGCTAATGACATACCCACTGGACTCCCTTTCCTTACCCAGAGCTTGCATTAAATTCAGGCTTTGGTGCTGCTGTTGCAAGTACAGTTAATAACTTTGAAATGAATTAATAAAGAACAGGATCTCCTGTGGAGTTCTTGTCTCTAATTAAGTGGTGGCAGGGGAAGCGTATAGTGGAATAAGAAATAATTGAAACAAGGAACCTTTCTTTTTTATCAAGCTATTTAGCATTTTGGCATCCTTCCAGATACATTTCCTATAATTGGAAACATTAAATTGCCTGATTTAAATCAGCAACCCTCCTCTCAAGCACACAGTGCCATTGAAGGCTATGGCACTGGTCATGAGTCAGGCTGTAACCGGGGAGCAAGTTGTGAGGATACAATGCTGTTATGTTCTATGAATGAGCTAGGTGAGGAGTTTTTTTGCAGACAACAGTTTCCTGAAAAATACTGTTTCAGTAATAGCCATATATAATGTAAGCAAAACAAAAAAAAAATTGAAAATTTTATCTTGACATTTCGAGAGCACAAAAACATGTAATATTTTGTACAGAGTATACAAATTATTTTCTTTTTTAACCTTTAACCACCAAATCTAACCACCATACAAAATGTATTATTTAGGAGTGAAAGAAATGTGTTGGTAATTTCTGAGTAATTTCTTTTTGCTTCCATTTAAATTCACCAAGCAAAATAAACACATTTTGTTTCAGGTAAATACAACTTTTTTTTCTTTTTTTTTTTTGTTTAGTCAGGTCAGACAAACAAAGAAGTCAATTACTACACAACTCTAAACCAGATGCTAATAAGAAACCCTCCTACTAATGCTCCAGGTGCAGTAATGTGCTGACAGATTTGGTGTAAACAGGGTGATGTTGTGTGTGAGAGGATGTCTCCCGTGTCTGTTCAGTCACTGACTTTTCTATCTGTATCATGGTCCTTATGCCTTCAACTCATATTCCAGGGTTTGTGTCATATACCGTAATTCCTTCGACTTTCTCTTCTCTCAGGGGTAACAGCACCATCAAACCCTGTCCTCTCAACAGATTGCACCCCTGTGCCTCTCTGGGCTGACCTGTAGCACAAGTTCCTGGAGGGAGTCAGGATCAGACATCAGAATTATTGCCAGGAGATGTGGCAAAAAATGTCCAAGAAAGAGACAGGAGCCAAAGCTGAAAAAGAAAGATATTTAACAGTAATAGAGACAGGCTAAAAATGCCAGCCATATGAAGAGCAAAAAAGAAGTCAGGGAAGTGTTTGTAGGTAAATATGGAAAGAGGAGTGGGAAGAGTGAGGACAGCAGCAGCAAGAAAGGCACGCACCCTTTCAGACAGATGGCCATAGCTCTGGTGAGTGAATCTTCGAGATGGGTGCTCCCTGTACTGAAAGGGATGAAGAAGAGTCCCAGGAGGGAACCATGCACTTTATGTCTCTCCAGACTATCCCAGAGGTTGTGACCTCACCAGCACATCACAAATGCTGCTTATTTGACGAAATTTTTGCAGGGAAGTGAAGAGGTATTCCTGTGAATGTGCACAGCAAGAAGCTGGTTTTGTAGCTAATTCAAGGACTATATTGAGGAGAATTACATTATTTTTCCAAAAGTTTGGGTTTAGTGTTCATGGCATGTCACTAGATTTTAACACTGTCGAGTCATGTAAAAGCATCTGTTAGTGATTATGGATTGTACCTAAAACAACAAACACCAGAAATCCCAAAACCTCCTATATTTCTTACAAGATGGGGAAGCATAGCAAGAAAGAGATCTGCAAAGGAAATCTGAGGGAAGAGATCGGGGCTTCCATACATAAGCAAGTTAGATCAGATGTAGGTCTTTAATCTAAATTTAATTTAGAGTAAAGAAAAGAAAAATCACCATTTTCATATAGAAAATAATTGCAGTCTCTGCCACTAAAAAAAATGATTAATAAAAAGGTGAAGATACTGCTGGCTAGAAAAAGGAGGATGAAAGTTGCTCTGTGGTTGTATGTACTCGTCAACCTCAGGTATGGCTCTCTCCAAGACTTATTTTACTTCCTTTTACACATACATTTGTGGGGTATCTCAGGACATCACTTACTGAACTTCTCTTCTAACCCTGATGGTCTGACTCTGGAGAAAATAAAAAAATAACCCAGTAACACCTTCAGCATTTCTATCTTATCCCTCCATCTCATCCCAAAGAAGGAGCTGGATTATCTGGTCCTTTCTCACTTCTCAGCATTCCAGATTCATCAGTTCTTCCTTATTTGTGTATCAGCTGTTCTGCCTCGGTACCTCAGAGAAGGGTTCTGCCTTCCACATGTCTTGGTAGGTAAGGACTGCTGCTTGGAGGCATTCTAGTCCTGAGGGTCCCTTCCAGCTGTGTTTTTGAGTATTTCTGAAGAAACATTTAATAGGTTCATACCTCTGCAACATGCAACCACTGGGTAATCACTAATCCATTGGATTTGCTGAAAGCAAAATTTATGACTCCCAGAAATACAGCTGCCGATTTTGTAAAACCCCAACTCGCCACTGGAGAGTGAGGGCATCACCAGGTATGCAGCACGGGCACCAAACTCCCATGTCTCAGTATCCAATGCTTTCTGTTTGTTACGTGAGCAGTCTGCTTCTCTGTGAGATTTTTAACATGCCCCCATGGAGTTCCTGCAATATTTAGAAATAACTCTTGTGAAACTGCATAGTCTACAGCTGAAGAAGGAAAGGTGCTTTATCAACTGTTACCCTTGCTTTCATCTTCCTACGTTGTGTTAAAATAAAGAAGTGTACAAATGCACATATGTCAGAGATAGATTTTCCTGAAATGAACCCACAATTCCCCCATTTGTCAGCTCCTTTGAATTTCAAAGGACAACCTCAAAGGGCACCAGCAAGAAAAAGTGATACAGTTAAATGGTCAATACCTACATGTTTATAATTCCAAATTCATCTTTCTATATACATATTATTACATTTCAAATCATTAGCTATGTTTTTAGATGGGATGGGGGGAGAGAATGGCTGGGGGAATGATTTGGAGAGTGTTGGGTTTTTCTTTTCAAAGCTCATGAGAATCAGAAGCCATTGGGCTTGAGATTGCTCACAAGCTCTTTTTAAAGAGATGTGTTCTTCACCTTGTACTTCTGTACAGCAGCATTTTCCCATATATACTTTTAGACCAACCCTTGTTGCTTTCTAAGTTAATCACACCCATGCAGAGGAAAAGCGATTTAGAATCTGTAGTTAAGCATATGTTGGAAGAATATGTTGACTTTCATCTACTACTAAGCAAACCACTTGCTCCAGGGCATCACTAAGGATCTGGGGGTGGTAGAACAGCAGTGGTGCCGCAGCTTCCTGAGAGGAGCGTCTCTATCGGGAGCCACCTCGAGCATCGTACCAGCTCTCCAAACTGGGGTATGGCAGGGGCCAGGAAAGACATCACAGATTGCAGCTCCTTGTATTGAGGGCAGGAGGCCTCAAAACATACCTGTAATTGTAGATTCTGGCTTTTCAAGTGGTAGCAAGTTGAAGGCTAAATTCTGTTTCTGGCTTAGACCTGTAATGGGAAGTAAAACAGAAACTGATCTTTAGTAAAACATCTCAAATAAAAAACCCTTGTACCTGGAAAAATCTAGAATGACTGCTTTTCTGCTTTCCTCATGTAAGCATGTTTTCTTTAACTGTTCCAAAATATGACATCCTAGGAACATTATTAGAATTTTTTGCTAGAAAGTATAAAGCAGTATACAACCTCCTTCTTTAACAGAAGTTAGTTTGATAGTTAGTCTGGATGACAGAATACACATGAATGTCTATGCCAATGCCAGGAGCTGCTTGATTTGTTCAATTTAAACCCATCATTTACCATATTTTTTTTTCTGTTATAAGCCCATGCTGCTAAAAAGATCCAAATATTAAAAAAACAAAACCAAAAAAACAAACAAAAAAACTCTCAACCAAAAAAACCACCAAACCAAAACACCAAAACCAAAACACAGTTGCTGAAGCAGGGAAAGCAGTTAATTTTAGAGCAGAAAAATACAGCCAAGAAAGTGTATGTAATTCTGCAGTTTCCACTAAAAGATGCTAATTATATAAAAGGAATTATATGGCCACCCATACATCAATGTACCAAAGTCAAATCATTATCACGTGATTCAAAATTTTATTCGAACCCAGAGACTACCAAAGGGGAAAGGGATGCTGCCAAAGTGGAATTGGCCTTATCCCATTTAATAAAAAGCTAATCAGATTTACCATTTGAGACATCTATTATTTAATTAGCTTAGGATCAGCTGTTGTGAAATATAAATAAAAACTTTCAACAGTAAGGCTGCTTGATAATTTTCTTCAACTGTGCAATTACCTTATGTCGGCTCTGGGTGACACTAAATGTCACTCTGAGTAGCAGAAAATCTTGTATGGGTACCACCCTAACTGCTAGCACCCGAAGACAAGCTTAGGCTGAAATGGTATTTGGTCAGACAGCTAGTGCTGTTTGAAAGCCTGCTAAGTGACAAAATTCTCCCTTTCTTCAGAGTTGCTGTTCTGCATTCAGAACAACTAGAAAACGAGCAAAAATGCAAGTACTAGTTGATCTAGAAGTTGCTTGCAGGTGAAGGGATTCTTGTTACACTGTGCATTTTGGGAGCTGGTAACATTGCCACTGCTCATACACCATCTGACTCAATTACTCAGCTGTATGAAGGCTCTATCTAATGACAATTTGCTTCCTTATGATTTTACTGAGATAGGTTAACAACTCTGAAAATGCCTTTGCACATGCAGATATTTTCTTATGGGTTTATACGTGTAACAGTGCAGTGCTCTCAATAACAATAGTTATTTTTAAACAGTGGATAATGTTTAATATATTTGCCTCTTCAGCAGAACTGTGTCTTCATGACTGTGGCTTATAAGAAGGCAGTTGTGAGGGGAAAGTGAAAACCTTCATTTCTCTCTAATAGCAACATCTGCTAGGTTTACTTCAGGCTTTGTGGTGTACATATAAACCATTCACGGGTGTAAATATATACAGTGTACACATATATATACATGGATGTGGGCAAGTGTGAATACCTTGTTCAGTTGTCAACATCATGCCAGTGATGGAGTGCAGCAGTTTTTCTAGGTGACAAAAAGGTTTTCTGTGGAATCTTTAGACTTATGCTCAGTTCTCAGCTCACTTCTATGAAGACTGTACTTTGTAACACAACAAGCTCTGGGGTAACATTCCTTAGATATATGTCACTGCTTAGAAAGAGAGGCAGAAAGCCAGAAAGCAGGGAAGAATGGAAGAAAAGTGTTCTATCCTTTTTGTAAAATTCACAAAGGCTCAGTGAGCCTCTTATTCACAAAGGTGGAATAAGACCAACATATATAAATGGAGACAATCGTTACACCTATTTGTATAGGCCAAATCAGCTTAGAAAATGGATGTGTGGACACCACAACAGAAGCAGCTCAAGCTCTACTTATTTGATGTTATTGGGCTTTTGTTTTGTTTAAGGAATACAAAAGGCACTCTCCGTTTGTACAGTGTGCCTTCATAATGAGGTAATTTCAGAAGATTAAAGACATTGATGAGATGATGATACAAGCAGGTATAACACCCTGATTCACAAAGGAGATCCGAGTAGAGCCAAAAGCCTAAAACCTGAGCCGACAGCACTAAACTGCAGCACTAACAAATATACTTGAAAGATTAGCAGAGAAGCCAAAAATTGCCCGGCTAAGAAGCAGTTCACACTGACTCAGGAAAGGGAGACCAAATTTTCAACAAAGAGCAATGGTAAGTCACACCTCAGTTTAAAGTGCAGACAAAAGACCAAACTGCAAGAGGTCTTCTGTAGCGTTCCCTGTGCCTGAGTTTCCCACTGAAATAGACAGAGACACCTCCCTAAAGAAGCTTGCCATTGCTTGCGAGAGTCATCAGAAACTAGTACTCATGTCCATGTGATGGGCTTGTGAAGTCCCTGTCACAGATATAACCAGTGATCTACAAACCAGAAGAGTAAAAATTATCACACATCAAAAAAATCCCAAAGATCATCAAGTACATCAGCAGCAAAAGGCTAGCAGACAAACACAGCAGTAGGGATAGCAAAGTTAATTTCAGAATATCCAAGACTCATTATGTCTGTATCAACACACTATAATGTGTTCTCTCTACAGATGCACCAGATGTGGGAGAATAGATCTGGATAAGATCTGTATGTAAGACCTATATCTAAATTCAAGGGCATTTGTGACTGCCTGGAACTATGCAAACTTTTTTGTCTCTTAAGCAGTTTTTTACAAAGCAGAAGAAGTTCGTACAAAGGCAGTGGTACAGCTGCAGGTGAACAGCTTTCTCCATTCCAGTTCTGGGCAACAGACTCTAACAGCTTCTTATATAGGTAGTTATGCTTTCTCACATGGGCAAGGTTATTAATTTCCTTATTTAATTTAGAGACACGCAAGACTGATCCTGCAGACCTCACCTGGACAGCTTGAATGCTGAGAAGCTAAACAAGGGGTTTCACTGGGAGAAAGGGGACATGGCAGTTACCTGTGATAAAGGGAATTCATCTGTTCTATTAACATACATAAAAAGTCTCACTGAGGTTGATTAAAATACCTCCACTATCTTGAACAGTAACAGGATTGTACATACTGCAAGTTTTACAAGAAATGCAGTGTTGATTTTAATAGAGCCAGTCAAGAATGTATTATATTGAAGACAGCAATCTTCCTGGTGCAATTTTGCAATGCCTTTCAAGAACTAGGGGACATAGAACACATTTTGAATACAAACAGTATAAAGACATTTTTTCTAACAAAATACAAGAGCTGTTTGGGATTCATAAACACATTCACAACTACCCATCCCTTGTCCAAACTCTCATAAAATCAGAATAAGAATAACATCAGACTGGATGATATTCTTTTCCTCGCAATAAACTTTGTGCATGTTTCTTTTTATTGTAACCACATGTACTCCCTGCAGCTGATAATTTAATGTTCAAGGACTGGTGGTTCTTGAAGCAAAGGCCAACATTTCTTGTAAAAATGAAATATCCTAAAATGAAAGTATTTAAATTGCTTCTGAGAGACATGTTCATGCAGTTTTTTTAATGCCTTCAATGTGTTATTAATAGGCAACTGTTGAAAACACGAACTCTCCCTCCAGAGTGGTTCGCAGGCTTCTGAGAAAAGAATACCAAAGTCTTCAGTGTAAAATACGAGGCCTTCTTTATTCAAAAAGGATGCACTCTGGCCTTGATATATTCCATAAATTTTCATGAAAATACAGAAAAGCAAAAAGACAGCGAGAGTTTCAACTGTAAAAATAAACTATTCTAATTTTAGAATTTGACTTGTGAAGAATAAGACATTCAGGCTTAGTGTCCTCAGTTTTTTAGCAGAAAGACACTTCCAAATGGATCAAGAACATTCAGCTTTCCAACTTGTACCTATTTGGGTTATCTCATATTAAAGCACAAAAACAAATACATATATTACCTTCAGTCTGAAAACAGACCCTGGGAATCAAGTAGAAAGAAGAACTGTTTTGAGTGCACCAAACATAACAGCATATGGTTTATATTCCTTTCATTCTTAATGCATCCAGTTTAGTTTTTCATTAACTGAAACCATCTTTGTCAACAAAGCTGAAATATAACCAATTCATTTTTAAAATCTTTCTCAGAAAAGAAAATGTTCTTTCAAAATTTAATTACAAAGAATGTACTTGACGTGAGCTAGTGCACTAATTTAAACATGATATACCAAAATTAAACTAGAACAGATCTTGACTATTCTATGTTAGCTGCATGTTTGTAAGACATTTTGGACCCCATCCAAGACAGCACAAAAGCTGTGTTTTCTCTTCTTTCCTAGTGTGGGACTTCACAGGACCTTTCACAGTCTAACTTTGTGTCTCCTTTCCACTCCTCTGTCTTTTCCTTATGGCTCCATCTGCTCATCTAAGAAGAGTAACTCTGTTGTACTGTCTGTCAAGAAATTCTCCTCAGTATCTTTGGTCCTTCGCACCTGACTTCTTCTTGATGCTTCATTTTAGGATTATTGGCCTAACATCTGTCATAGAAGTAGACTCAGAACCTCCTTTTGAATGTGGCAGAGATGATCCACAGTATTGGTCATTTCTCTGCTCTCATCATGCAGATAGGACAAGACTTCAAAATGTGTTTAATGTGAAACACAAGAGAAAAATGCTAATTGAGGTGTGACTGCAGATCCCCATTTTCCTGTGTCCTGAAGGTGGTCTGATAAATCTCACCCCACACATTCAAATATTTTTATGAACAGCAGTTTCCAAAATTGAAATCCATATAGTGGCCCAGGGAAACAACTACACTTAAATTAAGATGTGAAGCAAATGGGCCAAGTTTTGGTCTCCTTTCAGGAAATGTGAAGATCTGTTTTTGAAGGGTTAGTTATTTGGCCAAAAAAGAGGATTTCTAAGTTTAAAAAAAAGAGAATTGTGGCACCATCTTATCTGTGTTTCTTCCTGCTTCATTTTACTGTGTACAGGCAGTGTTCAAAGGCAGTAACCACTTTCTTAATAACTTCAAAAGTAGTTACCTTTACATACAGGCAGGCACAGTACCTTCTATCTTCCCAGCCAGCAGATAGTTTCACTTGCTCCCGCCTTCCAAGGAAACCCTGCAGCACACCCAGACCTGTGTTCCCTGATTCCAGTCAGTAGACAGGCAGCCCTGGTCCATGCTCCAGGGCAGCGCAGGTTACATCCCACCTTTAGGCTGTACTGTGGGCACTTCTGCTATGTCATGTTGTTCTTGAGGTTGCTGGGAAGAAATGTTTCCAGCAACTCTGTTAGAGGATCTTTTGCTGCTGGTATAATTTCTTCCAGACATTGCTTGGAAGTGGCAGCTCCTAATCCTTCAAAAGTGATGTTTTGGCTGCAGTGGAGAACAGAGGAAATTAGCCAAGGAGGGCATGGAGGACAGGTGCTTACGAGAGAGAAGCCTCTAGAAATGTAATACTGCCGAATTAGCACTAAGGCTCCCTTGTGCAGCCAGAAGGATTTCAGCAGCTTCCCAGACCTGTCTTACAGATGTAGTCCAAAATGATCTCTCCTTGCTTTACCAGGACACCAGCAAAGACACTGAAGCAGAGAGGTGTCATGTAGACAGTCCCACACTGGCAGAGCCCCTCCAGGGCACGCTGTTGCAGCCCCTGTGGACATGCCCCATTCCAGGCTCACATCACCATGGCCAGTTGGCATGTGGTGTCCCTGCTCTCTGAGATCCCTAGGATCTGCAAGTCTGGTGCAATCACTCAGCAAGCAGCCAAAGGCCAGATTTTCATCCCTGCACACAGGGGACTTCAAACATCCCAGCTGGATGGGCAAGGAAGGCAAAGCCTGAGCATGACAGCGCTGAAAGTGTTTGTTGAACACACTCGCTTTTCTCCTCTCCAGGTCTCTCCTGAACCCTGGACCTGAGGAACAAGGGTGCAGGCTTTGAGCAAACAACCCACTGGCAGCAGCTCTGGAGATAGCCTGGCAGTGGCTGGCAGTAATACTTAGGGTGAGATGCACAAAGGAAACCAAGTGGCAAGTTTTTGATTTACCCTTATGGACAGTGCAGACATCCAATTCAACTCACAGCAGTCGCCATGCCAAGATTTTCTTAGGTTAGTCACCAGGAATTCAAAGCGCTTGGGATAAGCTTTGTGCTTTGAAAAAGAATTAGGTTTGGATTTCTTAGGTATTTCAGTGCCAGAGAGAGTCAACAGGGGCAAAGGAACAGTCCTTACCTGAAATTGCTCCAAAACCCTTTCCCCACATTCACACTGTAATAAATGCCCTTTTAAATCCTGCAAGATTTAAAAAGCACTTGAGCATGACCTTATATACCTGTGACAGGTTGCTTTTACTCCCGATGCCACCAACTGATCCACCACTGCCAGTCCCTTACCAAAGGGATGCTCTGTAGTTCTCATGGTGCTCAGTTTTTCTCTGTGCCATGATACTTGTCACTGCCAGTCCCCAAGCTGACCTGGCCTTTCTGACCCTGTCTGTCTTTTGTTTAAAGAGCATAGCTAGCATATGTGGGATTTTCTCTAGAGCAGTCACTCCAGGTTTCAAACAATTACATGGGACAGTGAAGACCTAGCCTTCAAAATCTCAGGGGGAAAAGAATGAAACAATAAGGTTTTAAGAAGAGGAAACAGATTAGAAAGGCTTGAGAAGTTGCTTGAAAAAAAACTTTATGATTCTTGAGCAAATCTACAGGTACTTCTGTAGCACTTCTTCCCACACATGGAGTGCTGGATGCTGTGCCTGACCCAGAGCATTGCCTGGAGAGCCTGCTCTGGTAAACCCCTGCTGAGAACATCCCTGGGCTGCAGGAGTGGTGGCTGCTAAATGCGCCCAGTGCACCAAAAGTGCAGTTTCCTGTTTAGCTGTCTTTGCTCGTTCACACCTCCACACGCAAAGACTTTCTTCTCATTTTCATTTGGCTGGAAGCATTTATAAAATGATCAGGCAACCAAACCAAAGCAGGCTCCTCTGCAGACTGCAGACTGTCCCAAACATCCCCTAAGTTTGTAAAAAACACAAATGCATCTTAGGAATGACCAGAGCAATGCCTTCCCCCCGTCTGTGTGCAAGGGTGTGCAAAGCAGTTACTGGAGAAAAACGTTCGGAGACCAGCTGGTGCTCTGAATTAGATGGAAACAAGCTGACAAAAAGGGATCTAAACCGGAACAAAAGAAAGGGCAGCTGAGAAGAAAGTCAGAGATAATGTTAATTAACTGATTTTGAGGCTTGTTGTGGAATATGGTCTTTGTGTGTCAGCACAAATAGCTCAAACAGTGGACACCAACCTTGTCCCTTTCTTGAAGTGGTCTGGGCACAAAAACCAGTGAATTATGGGGTTTTCAAAACATCTCATACAGTAACTTGGAAGCAAGATGGTCACAACTATGGCTGGTTTGTCTGTGGCCCATGGTACCAAATCACTATTTTACATGGGAGCTTTCAGTGAGGACCTTTGAGAGGAGAAAATCTGCTTAAACTTTTTTTTTCTGTGCTGTAAATTGGGTCTCTTGGCTGTTACCTCTGGTGATACCAGGCTAAAACTGTTTGGGCAGGTTGTTTAAAACCAGCCTTCAAACTAGGGAAGCCATTTGCTTTCAGCATTGACACAGATCTCCTTCCCTGGTTCTGTCATACTGCAGAGACATTCAGCTGTGCCCTGCATTTAATCTGACACAGCATGGAACACCACTGGATACTGAGGCTCTTGCAGCAGGATAATATAAAGGTGACAGCTGCAAATCATGCGTGCTGCTCAGGACTAAAGAACTTCTTGTGCCCAATGAACCATGCCAGAGTCAGCGCATGTACTGTAAAAACAACCCAGGGCTCTTGACAAAGAGAGACTTAACGCTGCCTACTTGTTGTTCCTGTCCTGATGCTGTTATGCTGTCCACACAGCCAAACTATGAGACAGCCATCATCAGTAAAGCCCTCTGGCACCAAGGAGGAGGGACGGGGGGAAAGCCTGCTCAGTGTCCTGGTTTCAGCTAGGACAGAGTTGATTTTCTTCCCAGTAGCTGGTACAGTGCTGTGTTTTGGAGTCACTATGGGAATAATGCTGATAACACACTGGTGTTTTAGCTGTTGCTCAGTAGTGCTTACCTCAAGTCAAGATCTTTTTAGTTTTCCGTGCTCTGCCAACACGCACATACATGAGAAGCTGGGAGGGAGCGCAGCTAGGACGGTTGATCCATCCTGGCCAAAGGGATGTTCCGTATTATGGAATGGCATGCTCAGTATATAAACTGCACGGAGTTGGCTGGGAGGAGCCGATCTCTGGTCAGGGGTGGGCTGGGCATTGGTCCAGCTGCCATTGAGCCAGCTGCCCTGCCTACTTGGTGGGTTTAGCAAGATCTCATGTCTGGCACTAGCCTGGCTGGCTGTCCTGCACGCAGCAGCAACTGGCTTGGTTTGACCCCACATCCTTCCAAGCAGGCCAGGCACGATGGGGGCACAGCAGCCTCTAGCCAAATCTCCCCCAGTCCTCAATGAGTCACACAGCAGATCCTGCAGACTCGTCATGTCCTGCCAGCACATCAGTCACAAGCACAGGCCCTTCCCCGCCTTGTGCTGCACAACACGCCCCAAGCACAGCTCCATGTGCTGGCCTTGGCCCTCTGTAGCGTGAAAGAGTCAGTCTAGCTTGGCTCTCTCCAAGCCATGCCCAGGCATATTTTGATTCAACATAGATGCTCCTGATCTTTTCCCATGGGCTGCCTGAAACAGTGCAGGCAGCCAAAGGGAGCACCTACGAAAGCAGGAATCAGCGCTGGCATGGGTTGGGCTAGCTGGTAAAACAGTGTTTTCTCATTCTGAAATACCCCACAGACACAGCTGGAGCAGGCAGGAATGAGTTAGCACTGAAAGAAGAATGGGCTCTGCAGCCACCTGTGCTGGTCTGGGCACTGTCCATAGAGGTGGCAGAGAGTGTGGTTTCACAGATTTAAAGCAACAAGTTGCCATTGGCTAAAAAGTCAGACATTTCCAGTGACTGTCATGGATCAGGCACATGCTTTCTGTCTGACCAATTCATCACTGCCACTGCTATTACTATGATTAATGATTTACTGCAAAATACAATTCCATTTTTATGGCAATCCCCTTATCCATACATAACAGAATAGCAAACATTACATTCCAGGTACTTTCCAAGGCCTCGGCTACAGCGTAAAACAAGTCAAAAAATTCCCTACCATCAAACCTCACACTTTAAATTTTATAGTCNAGCTACAGCGCAAAACAAGTCAAAAAATTCCCTCACACTTTAAATTTTATAGTCTGTGGCTATAAAATTTAGCAGTGGAAAGCTATTATATGAACTGAGAGATCATCATAAATTACCTAGTTTTGTTTTTTTCTCCGAGACAAAGTAGAATTTTCTCTTAATGGCAATAGGAAGCAACGTTATCTTTATCTGTATGATTTTGAGATTGTTGAATGAGAAGGTGGGGCTTAGCAGGTAGAACAAATGAAGTGTTCCCTCCATACGGAACACATGAAACCATCGTCCATCTATCTTTCAGAGCCTGAAAGAAAAGCTGTGCTGAAAATAACTGTAACAGGAAAAAAAGAAAGAAAAAAGAAAAAAACTGACATCAAAATCAAATTCACTTTCAAAGTATTGTTAATAAACGAAAACTCACGTAGGGGAGAAGGCAGCAGAAAGAGTCAAGAGAAAAGCTGGGTTGACATCACCTATTGCATAGTTTTCTAGGTGTCTGAAGAACAAGTAGTGGAACAGAAGTTTCTGGAAAAATAGCCTAAATTGAAATTTTTGTCCTTCGTCTGCGCTCGCATAAAGCAAAGGTTGTCTGAATCTGGTGCATTTAACTCAGGTTAGTTCAAGAGTGATAGCTCTTTAATTATACTCCTGAGGACATTCAGTATGTTCTTCATAAATGCCAGTCAGATGCTTGATACCTTGAGCTTTAAAATCCCGTCCTAGAAAGGCAGGGGATCAGTAGCTAGTGCTGGTAAAGGCTGCATGGACAGCACGACCCTGCCATCTCCTGGTGCAAAGCCCAAATACATCAGTCCTGGTTGCGCAAAAAGCAAAACTGCCAGCAGCTACCTGCAGTTTCCCTGCTGGCTATTCCTGTTGCAGCCGCGCCCGGTAGCTGCAACACGTGCTGGGCACGGTGCCCCAGTCCCTCAAAGCCTCAAGAGTAAGTGTGTGATTGTGAGCTTCCTGTACCGTGCTTTTGGGGAGAGTCCAGACCATACAAACCCATGCCACATTTGGAAATGAGAAAAGCAATGTCTCCATAACTACAGCAGTGGGGAAAATATGGGTTATTCTTGTCTAAAGAAAAAGTGCCTATCAGCTGTCAGTCAGCCACTGAAAAATATTCATGAAGAACAAAATAATTCACCATCTGCTAAACCTTGTCAGCAACGTGCAGTTCAGAGAAAATGCCTGCAGTGATCTGGTAGCAGGGAAGGAGGCTTAGTCTTCCAATTTACTGATTTATATGTGAGTTCTTAAAATTCACTAATCAGCTGATGTGGCGCAGATCTTTGACTTCTCTTTCAAACAGATCTGGCTGCATGTATTTCCCTGTCAACGTACGTTACTTAAACTTCATCTCCACCATGAATAAGAGAGTGTAAAGAAGGCTTTGGTAGGACTGTATTAGGATTCAATCCCAGTCTCAATTTAATGTCAAAGCTCCTGTTTGCTTTCACTAATGCCAGGATTTCATACTCAGTAGGATCAGAGCCTTATATCTATTAACTATCACAGCATGAATTGTGATATGCAACTGTGCTATTGTGAACATGTGAAGATTTGCAAAGTCAATTACTTGAAGAAATCCAATGAATAATTCTGTACCACAAATAGACTGGAAGAACTCCAGATCTATTTGTTGTCTCACCATGAACAGAAATAAAAGAATAACTTAATGGCTATTTCAGCTTTCAATGCGATTTTTAGCTGAGGCATCTAAGTTCACCTGAGCTACCTAAGTGCTCATTAGTTACTGTTCAAAATACCCATAAACCTACTGCTGAGACTTTTTGATTGTTTAACAAAATCCCATTTCAGCCATGACTAGAGATCCCCTTGCCGGGAACTGTGCTGCAAGGGGGAAATGGACCTGTCACTCCCACGTGATGCCATCCCCAGCTACCAGCGGTGACTGGCAAGGCTAGTGAGAAAGTATCCCAACACCATCCCCAAACTGCGGAGATCTCAACTACCTTTTCATGGGGAAATCCATGTCTGTCAAGTCAGCTCTGAGTGCAAGACCCTGAGTTAGGTTGTTCTCCCCTTGATGACTCCCTGCAGCTCTCCCTTGCCTTTGCAGAGCAGCATCAGTGCCTGCCCTGCTGCAGCACCTGTGTGCCAGTGCAGATGACCACTCCGTGTGCCCCAGCACAGGAGAGAGGTGTTGTACTTCAACAGCAGCACGTCTTGCCAAAGGACGTTCCCTTGTAGCAGCTGCAGCAAGTCCCTCTGCATCAAAGGACCCAGACACTGTCAGGATGAGCCATGACACCTCTCTTCATTGGAAAGCAAATGTCTTTCCCCTGTCTCCATTACCCAGCCTAACTCCTCCAGGTTTCTGATAACCCGAGAGATATTCACATATTCGGCGTCTGCAACTCAGTGGAACACCCCTATATTTGGAAAAAACAGATAGTGACAGGAAAATCATGCAAACATGGAAAGAAGTAAGTTGCAGGGTTTACCATGTCTTGTTGAGACAGCCCTAGCAAAGGAGCTTCCCACAGATGACTACAATACCCGAGGCCATCTTCTTCTATCAGCCTCTGTGGGGGAACAAAACCATCTGCTCTGACACCCTCTGACCTGCAGCAGAGCAAATTAT
This sequence comes from Oriolus oriolus, assembly GCA_013400235.1. Taxonomy (NCBI): domain Eukaryota; kingdom Metazoa; phylum Chordata; class Aves; order Passeriformes; family Corvidae; genus Oriolus; species Oriolus oriolus. Next base: position 155,268 of record VXBT01000490.1, read on the forward strand.
AGGCCAAACTATAAAGTCCTTACCACCCTCAATAGGAAGAGGGCTATTAATTTAACTTGAGCTAGGACTGAGGAAAAATGTAAGGCCTGATTCTGTTGTTCTCATTCATGCAGAAAAGCCAGCCGTTCCCCAGGGAAAACTGCAAACACCCTGCAAGCAAGAGCAGCACCCCATGAGACAGACCAGAACATCAATCCCTTAGCAGGGGGCTTTCAGAGTAAAACTAATAAGCTGGTATTCTCATCAATTCTGAATTCCCATGCCAGATTTGCCTCACAAAGGGGCTGATACAAGATAGGTTAGAGTGAGTGCTCAGCCTGCATGGTGGGGAGAGTGCACAAAAAGTTGCTTCTCCTGACAGCAGCCTGCCAACCCCACTGAGCTGGCCAACCTTTTGGAGAAACAGATGAAGGCTACGATTCACTGCCAGTCTTCCACATAATCTCAGCCTCTTCCAGTCATCGGGGGATGGTTTTCAAAGTTGTTTAGCTTGCTGAAAGCTGCAAGAGATGACCATCAAGACTTTCAAAATCTCCTAAAGCAAGCAGTGGAAGTTAAGAACCAAACCTGCTTACAATCTCATACAAATCCCACACCCTTCTAACACTTACAAACCTTTGAAGACCTTTGAAGCACTGCAGCTGAAATTCTAACTATTATATATATGTATTATTTTTATATTTTTAACTATATTTTTGTCTTATAATTTATATAGATATACAACATTCATTAGGCCTGTTTGGCAAAGAGGGAACAATTCACTCTCTTTCACTGACTGCTCATCACCCCAGGAGGGCTAGGGGAGACCTTGCCCTCAGAGGGGAAATTGCTTCCTGATGATTACAGTTGCTGTGCTGTGTACAAATACTCAGCATTGCTTAGACCACAGATAGATGGAAGAAACTGTTTGTTTTAAAATAGAAATAGGGTGTGAATATTTTTTATTGATTTACTCACCTTTTAGTGTGCTGTTTAGCATTTGAAATCACACTTCTTGGTACAAATGAAATAATGATTCCACCAAATGACAGCAATAGTTGTGCCCCTTCCTGAGGATGTAAGATCTCAGCCAAGGGTCACTGAGATCACAGGACAACACGGAAATTGCTTTTGATCCACAATCCAGTTTTAATTTACTCCATCTGTAAAGGTCCAAACACCAAAATGTTTCAGGCTGTTAAGGGCACCAAGCTCTCCAGCCAGACAGATGTGCTACTGTAATGGGAGCCCTCTCATGAGAAAGAAAAGCCATAGCAACAAGCTGGAGATTGAACTCTAAGAAGCAGCAGCTTGGACTGTGATATGCTTTCATTTACAACACTAAAGTGCTACAGAAGTTCTTAAAACTCAGGACTCACTCAGGATAAGAACAGAAAGCAGCTGCCCCTCTTGTTGTTACATACCTTGGTGCACACACTTTGCTCCATGGGGCAGCTCAATGCCAGCATCTACAGGAAGTTAAAATTTGTATGGTATTGCATATATGGTATTTGTATGGTACTGCAGGTATGCCTGCAATGCACAAGCTTCAGCTGTCCTCGCAGCAAAGTCTTTCTAGGAGGAAGAAGTGACTTTCCACACTCAGTGAAGACAAGTGATACAGGGTGTTTAGGCTCTGAAGCAGCAAAAGTATGTGTCACTTACAGTAACAAAGCTGGAAATGACAACAGCTATTAGCATATTTTATTTGCTAATAGCTAAAGCGTTTTACAAAGCTTTTTACAAATGTGGGAAATTATTGTCAAAAAAGGAATTGAAGCATCAAGAAAAGATATCAAAATAAACAGCAGTGTGTATAAGAAGTGTTCCCTATTATCTTTCTAAATCACAGTGCCTCCTGAATATTTTTTTGGTATTTCATGTGATTTGAATATTTATACTTTTATTTCAGTTTTTGAGGTGCAAAGATTATTTTTATTATAAGATTATTTATTATTATTATTATTTGTAAACAGATGTGTTGGGAAAAAAAGCAAAGTTTTTGAATGACTTGGAGACTTAATTTGATTCAAAATACAGGCTCCTAGAGGCTATGGTTTGAATGTGCGATTTAAAACTTTAATTAAACACCACAAGTTGTAGAATAAGCAAGTGATGTGCCTAGCTCTGCATAAACACATCTGAGTGAAAACAATTTAAAATGCAAAATAAAAAGTATTTCTCCCAAAACAGTGCACCATTACCAGAACATTCTTTAATGTTATTAAACAAGATTCTACCAAATACTGATCCACCCACTGGAAGATGAAAAGTGGTGCTCAATAGCACATGCTATTGCATTTATTATTATGCAAATGCCCAATAATAGACTTTTCCAACCACCATTTTGCTTTTTCTTCCAAACCAGCTTTTTTACACAATCTATCTAAACTGCTTTCTTGCTTGATAAAGTTAAAAACAACCCTTAAAACTACACATATAATATTTGTTTGCTTTCAATTTTTTTTCAAGTCAGGTGCATTTAAGCCATTAATTTTTTTGGTTTGGATATTTTTTTTAGCCCAAACTGTAAACTGCAAATCATTTATTTGTTTTGTTTTACTGCAGATTTAGCACCTCAAGGTTTCTAAGCCCTCCTATTCTAAATACAGCAGTTCTATGGTGTAAAATGCCAAGATCCTTTCAATAGCACTTTGGCTCAGAAGGAAGGCCACTCTGCGGCTATTATTACCGCCTCACCTTTGCAATATCTTGCTAAAAGCTACTTAGCTGCTTCAAAGAATTCATATTGCCCTTGTGGTGATAAAGACACACACAAACACAGAGCCCTAAGAAAACTCCAGCAGCTGAGAAGCTATTGACTGGTACTAAGTACATAACATTTGAAGCCCATACCGAGGTCACTGGGGCTTTTACAAGAGCTGTCTGTGCAGTCTCACAGATGGACCTTTATATCAGCACAGAGGCTGTGATCAGACAAAGTGGCCAATTTGCCCAGGGGTAAGAGTTTAAAATGTGCCTTGATGTGTTTAAAAAAACCCCTGAGCTCCAGCATCAGTAGAGGCAGTGACAAGCAATAATAAAGGTCTCATTAAGACTCAGCGGAACCAAATACAAATTCCCCTTGTTGCTGGTCTGCCGAGCTTCAAACAGTCAGTCAGTTGCTTGAGGAGAGCCCTGGGAAGAGGTGGGAACCAGGGCCAGCAAGGGTCACAGCTGGACCTCTGTTTCACTAGAAGAAAATAAAGGCGTCCTTATGCACAGAGAGGGTCTGAGTTTACACTCAGCTCAGGCCTGGTAAAGGGCTCTAATAAAAATATGTCTTTGAGCCAAAAAGATGTCCTAGTGCAGCAGAGTGTAATAGTACCTGATACTTAATCTCACAGAGGTTCCTTGGTTTACATGCCGTTAACTATGGGGTATTTCTTCAGCTATCAGATTTCTGCTTGTGTTTTGGTCAAGCTCTCATGCACAAGGCTTCTGTGTGCAGGCTCTGGCAAGCTCCCTTATTTTATGACACAAGGTCAGACTTGGCTGCTTTTCCTAAATGTTCAGACAGTCAGTTTAATACCCTGAAGGCTCAATTAAATATATATCCAGCAATATTATTAGTTTGAAAAAAAGAAAAAAAAAGAAAGAAAGCTAAATAACCATTAGAATACAATTGCCTGAAAATGCATATAACTGCTGGAATTAAAAAATGTCTTCCAGAAAGCTTTTGCAGAAAGGAAAAGTTAGATTGATCTCCTGCTAACATGAAATGCTCTTGTATACTTTGAACTGGTTTAGGCTATTTATCACATTTTTCCTCATCTGAGTAAATGTCACAGTGAAAACAAGGACATTGTCAAGAACTCTCAGGTTTAACTCATAGGGCGTCATTCAGCCAGAGAAAGGACCATCAGTTGCATGCACTTCCTTCTTTCCCCTGTGTCTGTCTGAAGAACAACCCTTCCCAAACCCTTGTTACAGAAAAATAATGTCTTTGCTATAAGCACCAGCTGCCTCTATACTTTCCTCTCTTTTTATTTCTTTAGGACTTGCAGAGGTTCCAAATAAATAAGCACATCTCTTTCCAAAGCACTTGAAATGGTACTGACAACTTCTGTCTCAGCTGCTGCGTTGGCTTGTGGGGAATGTACGGTGGTTGAAAGTCACTGATTTTCCCTGCTACCATTTTCTGTGCTGACTCAGCCATAGAAAAAGCCTTTATTCCATGTCTAAGAGGTCATCTAGAGACTGAAGGGAAACCCTCATATCACTTAATAGAGGCAAATGAAAAGTCATGAGGAATCCAGTCTGGGTTGGAACCAGCAACACTGGGGTTGGAAAAGTTTTCCAGCCTGTTACCTGTGTCCTCAGCCACTGAGGTCTTGACAATCTGTTATGTGTATGTTATCTGTAGTTCTCTTTGTAATGAAGTCCTTCTCAGTTAGAAATAGTCCAGTGTCCTGAATAATATGTTTGATAATTCACAAGGAAAATCTAGTCAAGACATGCTATTTTAAGACAATTTCATTCTCCACTTACCAGGCTTAGAAAATAATCACACTCCTGATGGCTTTTTTGTATTTTTACTCAGTGGTGTTCTCAGATTGTAGCACACATGAAAGGAAGAGAAGAAAAGCTGGGGAAAAAACTCTGGTGCTCCATTCTGGTAGGGACAGACATCTGGGGTTTGCTTGGCCACAGTAAAAAATAGCAGCTGTGCTCTTCTCTGTGACCCACAAAGGATCCCATAGGATCATGAAAAGTGGGTACAAGTCGAGGGAAATCTAATCCTGCTGGCACTGTGCACTGCCAGCTATGACCCATGGCCTTTCATCTGCTCCCTCCCCTCGTGACTTCCTCCCTCCCCTTTTCCGAGATTTACTGTTCCAGTCACCAAGAATATTTCAGCTTCAAGTCACAGTGTTGCTGAGGGAGAAGGTCATGAATTCATAACTATCAAAACAACCCTTGCTCCAGCTAGTCTTGTTCAAGGCTGTTATCTCCAGTGTATTGATTCAGAGCAGCCTTTTGGAAAAAAGACCTTGACAGGTATGACTTCTTTTATTAGATTCTCTGAACTCAGATGACATCCTGCCTGCTGAACCAGTTCAATCCCTGAAAGTGCCAAAAAGCAGATCAGAAACCTCTGCAGACTGGTGAACTGGAACATCTCTTCTCTATTCTCTTGGTGTTTCCTGCCTACCACGGGCATATCCACATGGTAGAATTGCTTTACTGCCTTCATTCCCTCTGTGGTGCAGTATAAGAACAACACAAGATCAACTGCTGTAGCCTCCATGCAGCCTGTGTGGATTCTTGTGAGTTCCAGGGGATTTGCAAGAATGTCTGTCCCAGCACTGAGCATTACCGTAACCAGTTAGCAACTTCCTGGCTCCACTCGCACCTGAAGGCATTTCTAACTAGAAGAGTAGTATTGCAGGTTGGCTGTGTGGGAGTCATTCACATTCTTTCCATCTTTACATCTTTCTAGGTTTATTTTTCTGCTGCCCTTCTGCAAGGTAAGCCTGGGAAAGACTTAGCTGGACAGAAAGTTTACCTTCTACAGAGTGAGTCCTTTGAGCAGGGATAACTACAAGCGGAGTCAGCCACCTTCTGTCACCAAAGGCTCATCCGACACTTCCGTCCCTGCTTTACGTGGTGACAATCTCCCTAGGAAATGCCTGAGGAACTGACTCAGAGCCAAAGTTAAATCTTAATGAGAGGCACTGAATTGCCTCCTGAGCAAAGAAGGAAGACCTGTGAATGCAGGGTGATTTAAGCTCCCTTTTTCTACAGGAGCCTTGGTGCATCTGCCCCACTGCACACAAATGATCATGCCATACCATGAGTGTGGGTCTAGGGCAGATGACCTGAAGGAGTCTGGATGATGTGGATGACTTGATAGCAACTTCAAGCCATGACTCAGATTAGCAGCTCTGATCTTTATAGGCTCTGAGTGGTCAGGTCAGCCAAGCAGTTACAGTTTAGAAGACTTCAGTGCAGCCAATTAACTGACATTATAAAATTGGCATTAAAGGAATTGTAATGTGTTTGCCTAAATCAGTCATATCATAGAGCAGCTCATTACCAAATACACGGTATTTAAACTCTAAGGGGGTTTTTTTGTTTTAATAAAACCGCTACATGAATATGTGGATCAGTGTGTCACACTGGATTAAATCAATATCAGCCATTTGCTAAGGGCTTTCTAGCTCCATTTTATTTTTAATCTCAGTACAAATATTGCTTCTTCCATTTCCACCCACCTCCACCAAAGTCCACCCACCCTATCCCTTCATCTTTTTAATTCCTCTGGATCTCTTCCTTCCCTTTTTACTCAAGCCATAATTTTTACCTTCTTCAGTCTGTTGTTCATGGTCATTCCAGGCCTAGCAATATCACTGTGAAGTGTCAAAACTTTAGAAATAATTGCTCCAAAGGTTTACATGACTCACAACCACAGAAATCCTAGCTGAGCAACATGAGTCCTTATATACGAACACCAGTAAAATGTACACACTTCATCACCACTTGCCTTTTTTGACCTGTGAAACTGGCCAGAGCACACTCATGTTCCAGCACACAAAAACGCACATAATAATTATGTATTCCCTGCTAATAAAATGCTCAGCATGCATCACCTACATCTTTGTAAAACTATATCAAGGCTTGGGCTTTTACTTATCTACACATTTGGGATTTATTTGAGCAATTAGACCTGTAATCGAAGTATTTCTGCTAGTCAAGCTCTGAGATGTGAATCAAGTCTCAGGGTTGGAAAATGCAGTGGCTGGAAATTCCCCTGAGACCTGCTTTTTTTGGATTCAAAATACTGACATGGTGAGAGTCTGATGATCAGAAAAGCTGGCCTCAAAGGCACATAACACTTTTGCCCTCCTCTTGACTGGCAGATGCGTGTGTGTGAGTGTCTGTGTGCGTACATACATGTACATATACTTTTTATACACATGGACATAGTTACTGCATTCAAATAATTTTCAGGGGTTCTGATTAGAATTGCTAATAACACTAACAGTGACACAGAAAATGCTTTTGTGTGGGCAGTTGCAGGAAAAGGGAGCGGCAATTGTCAACATTTCTGTGAAGAATTCAGAATTTGAACTCCATGTAGCATTTGGAATTTTTATTTGGCTTCAGTAAGAGTGGTCTATGGCAAGTACATTATAGTATGCATAAAACTGACGTTGAAGAGATATTAGTCATGAAAACCTGCAGTCAGAAAAATGTAAAGTCTGGCTCAGGTCCCACCAAGAGGCTTGCAGAAAGTCAAACATCTGCAAATCTAGTTCAAAGTCTGAGTTATTCTAAGCAGAGTTATGGTCTAAATAGATTCTATATTAGAAACCGCCCTTTTTAAAGGTTTTATCCAGAAACTCATGAAAGATTTTGGGTTTGAATTCTCAGCCTAGTTGGGGATAGATGTCAAAACATCCTCCTGCAGGAGGCATTGCAGCACACATGCCTGCAGGTGGCAATCACACCAGAGGCCCAAAAGATCCAGCTTGAGCTTCCTAGAAAGAGCCAGTGATGAGAGAAATCAATGCTCAGTACTAGTATTCTGTGCTCTTTCACTTTTTCATTTTAAAGAAAAAAGAGGAGGCAACGTGTCAATTTAGAGCATATAAATCTATGACCCTAAATAATAAAGCTGTCCATATCACCTGGTGTGGCAAAATCTGAACAATTCAGAACAAGTCCTGAGGACAGGTGAGACTTCAAGTCATGTATTTGTTGCACCAGCTGGGAGAGGGTGTGTATGTCTTTTGTTCAACAGCTATCTAGCACTGTTGAAATCATTTGACAAAAACCATTCAGTGCTGGTCAGTAGGTTCAGCAGAGGCAAATAAATCAAAACTAACAACTCTGGGCAAATAAATTCCCCAGCTTACTGACATGGTGAGAGTCTGATGATCAGAAAAGCTGGTCTTGCTTTTTGCTCAGGCTTTGAAATATTGCTTTCTCTGGGGCATTCACCCTAACCACTGATTTTCCAGACTTCTCTGACCACATGGGCAAAGGAGAGCAATTACATGGTCATGGTTGCCTGCTGCTGCAGGAGATCAGACCTGTAACAACACAAGGCCTGTCACAGTGACAAGCAAGGCTGGAATGAATGTGTCTGAGCAGGGAATGTGGAAGTGCCCTGAAGGTCTTTCCCAGGTGGGCTGACATCTATGTCTATAAATAATGAAATGGGGCAATTATTCAAAGCAGTATTTTAAACAAAAAAATTCCAGTTCCAGCACATTAACATAATTCATGAAGCACTCTGGACCATTAGGATTGTGAAATTATTGACTTATGGGTGATTAACTTATTCTGTCTTAGTAGGATCCGATTGGACCTGAAAGGCAGAAAAACAACTACGTTTAAGCCCGGGCTTAACAGGAAACTGCCACAGCTGAATGAAATTCAGCAACCAAAAGGTAGATCTTGGAGAAATCTGTCACAAACCCCATCTCTTCTTAACCTACAAACCAAATTCACATGGTATTTATGTGATCTCTAGTGGAGAAATCAGAATACACTTCCTCCTAAGACGTGTGCTAGTGAAAGTAAAACAGGAACAGCATTTCAAGGGGAAAAATGTAATCACTGGTATCATGTCATGGTTTAGCCCTAGAGAGCAGCTAAGTACCTCACAGCTGCTTGTCCACTCTCCACCCCATCCCCTGGTGTGGATGAGAATCAGGAAAAAAAAGCAAAACTCATGCACTGAGATAAGAATAGTTTAATAACTGAAGCAAAATTTGGTGTAACAATAATAACAGTATGTTTGCTGTCCTGGCCATTCTCACCCCCAGCTTCTTGTGCACCTGCTGGCTGGCAGAGCATGGGAAACTGAGAAGTCCTTCACTTGGCGTGAACACTACTGAGAAAAAACTAAAAACATCAGTGTGCTATCAGCATTATCCTCACACCGAATCCAAAACACGGCCGTGTACCAGCTGCCGGGAAGAGAACGAGCCCTCTCGCAGCTGCCCCGCGGGCCGGGCTGTGCCGGGAGGTGGCGCTGCGGCTCCGCCCGAGGCTCGGAGCCGCTTCCCGGGCAGCGGGAGCATCTCCCGGCCGCGCTTGGGCATTCCCTGCCCGAGGCACGCCAGCACGGGCACAGTCCTGTCCCTGCTGGTGTCAAAGCGAATGAGCCACACTGTGAAATGATAGCACTGCCTGGCTGAGTTTGTTTGTCTGTTTGTTTGTTTTCCCCAGTAAAGGCACAGGGGTAAAAGACCCTAAGTTTTGGGTGAATAATTTAGACGAATTAGGAGCTTTTTCCCTACTTGTGGCAAAAGCTGGAATCCAGTAGGTCGTTGATCAGATCAGCACTAGCTCCAAAACCAGCGTCAGCTTCAGTAACAGGGTGCTGCCAGCAGGACGCTGGCCACGGCTAGCAAAGGTTTCCAGGCAGGGAAACCTGAGTGGCTCAGTGACTCCCTACAGACATTTTATCCTTGAAGCCTGTGAACTGATGTGCAGAAACAAGCATTCTGCTGCTGCATCCAAATTCCTCCTCCTCCAGCCTCTGGAGGACTTTCTCCAAGTCTTATTTTCTGCATACTACTTAAAAGTTTTCTGACTCACTGTGGCAGGATTTTCCTGATATGTAACTCTTCCTGAGGACATGTCTTTCAGTGAACTCCCACTGCAGAAAGATGCACCTCAAAGCCCTGGGATGCCTATTAAACCCACTTCATGTTTTGGTGTTTCATCTTTATGCTGCTCTCCTTCACAGGGCAGGGTGTGGCTGTCCCTTCTGGTTAACCATCTACCTTGCTTGTGGCTCTTCTCCACCAGCAGATTCTGGACCATTTCCAAGTTTCTCGTTAGCAGACACCACTGGGTTACTGACCCTGTTGTCACCATTGTTCCCAGTCCCTTGCTATCTCTCACGAGCTGTGCTTCACCCTAGGCTCCTGCCTTTGTTGTTGCCTCACTGGACTGTCAGCCAGGGGAACTCGCACCTCCTCATGGATCTACAGACTCTGTTCTTAGCCTTTTTTGCTCCCATTCACCCATTTGCTTCCTGGCCAAGAACTGATAGTCTCTTGGTTTTCATGTTCTGTGGGATATCGTTCCCCTGGAGGCTGCAGTAGGCAATTGAGAGAAAGTATATGGAGGCATTGTTTTCCACAGGCCATTTCTGTCAACTCACCCCTCTTCTGCCTCCTGGTTCCTTTAGTTTGATCCCATTTATTAGTTCTGCACTACTTGGATGTGCTTGCTGCAGTCCTTCCCCAAGCCATCCTGCTTTCATGCTGCATTTGGCTGCCTTGTAAAGACCTCAGGGTCACAGTGTATATGCAGACAGTCAAGACAGAAGTTCTCTGGAGTTCTCAGAGCTCTGGAGCTCCCAGGTGAGTGCAGGCTACCTAACATACGTCCATGAAGGTGTCACCCACCATTCCAGTTAGTACCACTGCCAGGTGAGATGTAGCCTTTCATATGCACCCCTCATCCCTTGTCCTGTATAGCTGAACATATATCAGAGACTCAGCTGTAAGTTTACACCTGAATGTAATTTCCTGCTTGTTCATTAATCCATGGCTTCAAACTTTTCTAAGCTTTTAACTTCGTGCCCTGCATGAAGCATTCCTTCATGTAGATTATCCTCTTCCATAATTTTCCCTTTTTATTCCCAATTAAACCGAACTTTCTTTCTTAGCATATTCTGGAAACACATTGTAGCTAGAGAAAATGAGAAAGATTTCATTTCAAAACTGGATGGAAACTGAATGTCTTCTGCTGTACATTTGCAGTATAAGGCCCTGTATTCACTGAATGGAAAGCTGGGGTAACTAAGCTGAGGTCACAATTTAATTAGTCTAATTCAGAGAAGAGTTTGACTCACTAATTCCAACATTCAGCTGAACAATTCAAAATTCCCTTGGGCCATACCCTTAGGAAACTAGCACCCGTTATTTAATTGGTTTACTAGGATGGTGCCACTCAAGATCCAGCCTGTCAGCAGACTGAATCTGCCGAAGGCTCACATGCCTCAGCACATTTCTTCATGGCAATGTTGCAATTTTGCTAGATTCATACAGTTCTTAAGATATGCTTTTTAAAGCTAGCTTACCCTTTTATGCCTAAAAATAATTGCAGGTGGGGTTTATAATTGCTAGGACAAGTTGCAACTCTTGCAGAGCACAATACCCAACTGCCTCTGCAAGTCTAGTGCCAGGAAATACTCCAGCGCACTGCAAGAGCATTGTTAGCAACTCAAGCAGTCTAAAGTTAGGAAAGGTGAGATCGAAAGTAGTCTGTACACATACAGATCAATACAACACGGACATTTTGATTACACTCAATCACATAAAAATGTAACTTAACATCACAGTTGGTCCTGCTTTGAGCAGGGCTTGGACCAGGTGACCTTTGAGACCCTCTCCAAGCCAAAGTATGTTACAATATATAAAGGTTTTCCTTACAATTTTTGCTTGACCAGTGTAGCTTGGTGTGTGGAACAACTCTCTGGGGCCCCGGCCGTCTGAGTTCCATGGCCTCTTTCCAACCAGTCTAGTTCTGCATAGTCCTTCCATTTCCTTTTCATTCGCTCCCTGATAATTTCAGTGGGTGCCTCTTAGTCCCTAATGTAATTAGTAGGTACATAATTGTCCTGTTTTCCATACCTCTCTTGGTGCTTTATGGTTTGCCTGTATTTCCTTCTCGATCACCTTTCTTCAATAGCCCATGAGATTCGTGAAGAGGTGAATGTATCAGTAGTTTTACTGAATTAGTGTGGTCAGCACCCAGGTGAAGTCCCGTTCCACATGTAGTTAAACTGCAGTTCACATTTCCAGCTCATGCTGGGTGCAGTACAGCCTTTCTTCTCCATATTTCTCATCCCTGCCCTGGGTCTCTAAGGGTGCTGTTCCACAGCACCTGTGGCTGATCCAAATCTGCCGTGGTGTAATCCCTCTCTCTGTCACTGGCTTTCTTTTGCTGTTCCCTCACCATGAGGCCACACCGTCTGTTGCCATCTGCTCAGGGATCTTAACCAGCTGCAGACTATTTGCTTTATTTGTGGGGTTATTTTTTAGCCTGTTCGGGTTTCCAGGCTCAGCCGCTAAGGGACAGAGAAGCCGAGTCAGGAGGGCAGGGAGGCACAGAGGTGGGTGGGCAGGACCCCAGTGGTGCTCACAGACCTGCTGCTCAGAGTCCCTCACACCACCAGGAGGGTCTGGCTTGCTGAGAATGTCTGAAACAGTTCCTGCCTTTAATACTTGACCTCAGCTCTGCTTTCAAAATCATCAGCTGGGCCACAAGCACTGCTCAGACACTCACAGAACAGCTGTCTCAAACCACTAATTTAAAGCCTAACATCTAAATTACTAATTCCGGGTTAACTGTAACAAGCCAAACCAGGCTACAGCAATTACATACATAATAAACTGAGAGAAAATAAATACCTTTTTGTCCATGAGATGTTTCTATTAGTCACTATGATGCTTCCAGCCACCATAACAAGTAGTTTGGACCTAATTTATACAGACAAGGAACCTAATTTCATCAAAATTATGTGACTTTTTATTTCCCTAAGGAATATTAAATTATACTTGGATGTAACTTTGACCAAAGCAGAAGTTGCCTCTTACATGTTCGTATCTTTCACTGCATGTAGCAGGGAAAATGGGTGATAAACAATGTGGAAAGACAAGAACCAGCCAGATGCCCATCGTACAAAGGAGGACATACCCAGCCTGAAAAGATGCTCTTATAAGCTACTCATTTTTGCCCCATTTCAGGTTAGGACAGGGACTGTGTTGAGGCAAGGCTCAGAGTGATGTTTTATACCTTCCTTTACAGACCATCATTCTCTCTATCAGAAAGCTCCTAACATGAGGAAATCAAGTCAGGAAAACTGGGGAAAAATGCATTTTCTTCCCTTTTTAAAATTATTTACGCTGTCCCAAGTGACTATCAGGCATGACTGAATCAGAGCACACACTTGAAAATAGAAATGATGAAGCTGCACAAGGAATGCCACAGTGCATAAAGGTGAGAGACATGTGGCTGAGCATAGGACAGAGAGAGAGAGAGAGAGAGAGAGACAGGTAAGCACCCAGCTGGAAAAACAGGCACTCACTGTATATTTTACTAGCTCAATTTAAGTAAAACAGCATCAGCTCAGATGTCAGCTTGCCAAAGAGAGAAAGCTTTCCGGAACAAGATCACCCTTTCAGCCCGTGTTTATAGAGTCCCAAGGTTAAGAGGCACTTGGTTCATAGCTCCTGGGAGCTACCACAGCACTGAAAAATAAACATAAATAATGTCATTAAGAAATATCTTCAGAAGCCTGTGTCTCATTGTGAGAGCCCTACATGATGCACACTTCCCTCTGGGATTAATATTTCCATTAAATCTGAGCCTTGGCATTTGCCCTCCTGAAGAGAATATTTATTTAAAATTTCTTCTGGCCTTCAAGACGAGACTAGTAGCAGCTCCAGCTGCCTGGCTGCATGCCAGCAGACCACGTTTCTCTCTTGTGTCCCCAGCCACAAGAGTTGTCACAGCCAGGGCAGCAGCCTTCATTACATTATCGCACAGCTGGATCATTTCAGAGTACTTTGGTAGCCCTCAGAAAGCAAAGGGGCCAGGATTTGCCTGCAAAGGCAGTGTGGCAAGAGAAGATCCCCAGACCAGCCTGAGTACAAAACTATACTGTTGTGCTGCCTCCCAGAGCAGGTGATGACTTTACCTGGTGCTGTTGCATCTCTGGTTTAGTGCCACTCTACTTCTCTTGTGTCATCCCTCCTCTTCACCTCTTTAAACAGATCATGGGGTCGAAGCCAAGCCTGAAAGAAACAGCTTCAGCAATTTACTAGTGATAAAGTACTGTTATGTAGGGACTGACTGACTATGTCAGGCTGCAGATGCAGCGCTCAGTGGTGTCTCAGAGAGGACCCAGAAGAGAACATCCCAAAGGAGCTTGCGGGAGACCTCAGCAGGCAGACACACACTGCCTTCTCTTCCCCATCCAACCTCTGGCTGAAAAATTGGCATCCCTGGAAGAAAATATATCTCTTTTGCCTTACCTTTTTGAAAACAATCATTATCAGAGAAATATACAATCACAGAATGATTTGGGTGGGACCTTATAAGGTCTTCTAGTTCCAACCCCTCTGCCATGGTTAGGGACACCTTCCACTATGCCAGGATGCACAAAGCCCAATCCAACCTGGCCTTGAACACTTCCAGGGACAGGGCATCCACACTGTGTTACACCCTGTTCCAGTGCCTCCCTCACAGAAGCATTATCAAAAACTATAACCCTCAACAATCTTATTACCCATCATCCACCCCTCAGTTTCACACAGGCCTTAACGAGAAATGGCAGCTTATGTCCAGCGAGAGCTATTTCAAAAGTGGTTAGAAATGTCTGGACCCAGCAAATAAATCCATATGCATTACAAACTTATCTAAGTGGAGGAACTTTTGGCTTAGGGGTCTGTTCTTTCACATTTCAATATGTTGGTAGTATTATTACTAACATCGCTGTTGTTACTGTCATTAGTTTGAATGAGAGCGCATATCCTTGCAGAGCACATGTCTGCAGACAGTGCAAGCTGGCCTGCTTTTGTTAATTTGAAAGACATCTGTGGCTTTGGTTTGCAGAGACAGACCTAATCCTAAACCTCAGAGATGTCCAAGTGTTATATATCTAGTGTCTGAGTCTGTTGACTGAAGCAGGAGTAGGCCTGACAACTGGCTAATGATGCTTTTAACCAGGTTGTCCAGGTACAATTAGCTTTGTTGACTGACTTCACCCCATGTCGTTTGCCAGTGAGCTGAATGCACACAGTGCTATTTGCTATCTTATCACTTTGTTGAGTGAGGCTATAAAATGAAAGGAAACTGTAATGAATGTATGCCTTTAACCATATTTGCAACTAAGAAGAGTGGTCCAGCACCTGGACACTCCTTCAGTAAATCTCCAGAGATGCCCATATCCTGTTTTGAAGAGAACTCTCTTTGCCTACACAATATGGTCCCACTGGCTATCATAAAACAAACATATTTATTATCTGACTTGCTTGATTTCCTCACACTTCTGTATCTTGCTAATATTAACATACTTAGCATATTTCCACTTAGTAAACAAAACTTGTAGGACCAGCAAAATGATAATAAAAGCCAATAATTAGTAATCTATTTATTTGTCACCATAGTCTGCTGAGGGTGGACAATGTGTATTTGGTTAATAATCTCTCAGATGTAACTAGGGTTCGCAATAGAACAGATAACAAGAAAGAGAGTGGGAACGTCACATCCTGTTGAGATTTCAGGGTGATTTATATCGGCACAGTGCTTATATCCTATGGAGGATTCATTTTCTAACAGTAAATAAAAAGCAACAGGAAAAAATCAGGGTAGATTTTGAGACTACAGCCCTTAAACCACACCTTCAGCAGGGGTCAGCTCCACTAACTTGAGCAAAAATGTGATAGTCCACGTGAAAGGAGGAACCTCTGTCCCCTTGGACAAAAGATCATTTTCAGCAGCAGAATAGTTATATCAGCCTGCAAATCTCTAATCTCCAACAGCTAGCTATCACCGTGGGGTATGGTCAGTCTTCCCCAATTACTCCTCCAAAATGAAGCGCCCTCACTAACCTGAGAATAGTTTATAGCATTGCTGTGACAAGCACCGTGTTTTGCACTCTCTTCCAATGTCTCTCCTTGTAAAGCTTCCCGGGAAGGAAGGGGGAGCTTACTTCCAGAGCTTGGCAACCAGTCAGTCTAAAATATTCTTTGATCAGTGTTAACCAACTTCAGCAAGCATTCTGGTGCTGCAGTGTGCAGTGCCAAGGCAGTCCTTTTCCTTATCGACCCCATAAGGATTTAGACCAGGATGCATAAACAAAGGAGCAGGGAACAAGGAGGTGGAGCTGGGAGATGGGTGGACCCCTGAGGACAGCGGTGTTCAAACACCATTTAGAAAGGGATTAGCAATATCAGCTCCTGGAGAGGGAAAGCCACAAAAATGCCGAGCGTTAAAGGTTTTGAAAAAGATTTCTTCACAGCTTCCCCTCCACCTCTCCCATTCAACCTACTGTAGACTTTGCAACTCTAATCTAGTGAGTGGCTTACCTCCAAGTCTCTTGACTGTGATCCGGCCTCTCTCTGTAAGACACAGGATGCCATTGTTCCTCACACATTGTTGCAACTATTATTCCTTGGGCCAACTTTTAGAAATATAAATCAGCCAGAGATAAAGGGTGATTGAAACAATAATCATTGTACAGTAGTGACAGCCTTTTCTTATTTACCATAATGAAATGTCAAGAGAGTACACCAAGAGTAATGAAACTATGGGAGGAATAAATCCAAATCAAAAAGCCTGGAAAGCTTCTAAAACAACAGAATCCAGACATGGAGGCAGAAATGCATGTTTATGGGACTGAGACTCACTGCACAGTGCACCAGCATTGTAGGAAAAAGTGACAATTTGTGCAGAAAGCATGTTAATGCTTTGGAATGTTTTGACATATTTCATGTGCCTTTATAATCAAAATGGAAAAGAATATTAATAGGGGAACAAGCAAAAGAGATATGGAAGAGGGAAAAGGATTAAGAGACAGTAAATTACCCCTTTGATTCCCATGGAGGCAATTATCACAGGGACAAAATCTGAGAGAGCAATACTCTGACCCACTCTGCTTATCAGCTGCTTTTATAGTCAAGGCCTGTTAGCCTTAGCTATTCCCACCAGCAGTACCAATACGTGGGCAGACATGCACAGGCCACATGGCACTGATAGAGAATTGCTGAGACTTTGTTATTTGGCTGAATTCAAACAAGAGAAATGAAAAGTAAAAAAAGAGCATGAGACAGCAGAGCTGGGTGGATACGGCTGTAGTTCTCAGTTGCAGTCCCACAGCACAGAGGGTACCTGATCAGCAGTGGGTGCCCACCGTGTGTCCTCCCAAGCGGTGCACGACATGCTCCTTCTCCCTTTCTGGCCACAAGGCTTCATTCCTGCAGATTTGTTGGAAGCAGGAGGTAAGCAAGCTGAAGGTGTCAACTGGATGTATACAATACCCTTTAGCCAGTTTCTTGGCCTGTAGCTATGTTGTAAATGCCGTAGCAGCATGGCCATGTGATGCTTGGAGCTCTGCCAGTAGCTGAGGCTCTTACTGCTGACCACCCATTACGGACAGCTTAAGATATGGCTAAGAACAATAACCAGGAAATGACTTCCAGAGCAAGTAATCCCTCCCACTCTTTTAGTTTTTGTGTAAATGTGGAAAAAGATGCCAACTGGAAAGCTGCAGAGATATTTTTGAGACAGGAGCTAGATACACTGAAGTGTATATAAGTTAATAGTCATTTTAAAATGACTGAAGCCAAGTTTTCTTAACATGGAGTGGTGCTTGGAGAGAGCATCCCTACTCTATATATTGCTCTGCTATCTCAGTCAGGTTTATACCCAGAAGAAAACTTATCTTTTGAGCTTTAGCAGTGAATGACTATTAGTAATAATTAAATACAACCCCCCTTTTGGATGTAGAAGTGCATTTAGAACAATCATTTAGGATTTCTGTGAGAAATTATCTCCTCCATCAAAGCCAGTTATTTATGACTTATGAATAAGACCTCTGTTTGCAAAAAACCCCCAAAAAACCAACAACCTTAGCTTGTCTGGCAACAAGCCTGTAATTATTCAGAGCTTCGTGTGGGTGTGGTGAATCAGTGAAGCATACTCCCTGTATTTATTTAACAAATAAGTACACCTCTAGCATATTTGGCTGCCAGCTTGTGATAATGAAGTTTGCTTCTGAACTAACTCATCTTGCCTAAGGAAGGGCAAAAACCAGATCAAACATACGTGAATCAAGCTGCCCTTGCACATTTTTCAATTTGCCCTTTTTTCAAACTTTGAGTTCCAGGTGTCTTTGGGAAAAACGCCTTCACACCATTCTATGTCTAAAGATGTAATATTTGAACAAATCTGCTGGTTTTAGTTCCAGGTGAGCTACTTTCCACCCCAGGCAGCTGGAACCCATGAGCAGAGCCCTCTGGGCAGTAGCCACATGGCTCTGGAAGACACACCATATAGATTTTGCCACTGCAACAAAGTGAAGAGCACTTGCTTTTGAATTCTGGAGGTCAATAACAACTCTCTTTGTCTTCCACAAAATTCCTCCTTCAACATACCTACTTTAAGTCATTCAGCTTCAGTCATGGGAGTGAAAGGTAATGTTTTAAAGTTCCTGGTCAACCTTACTCCATAATGAATCAGGGATGTTTTTCGTAAGACATAAAAAACATTAGCAAAATATAACTACACTAAGTCAGACATGTCATTTGCAGAATGTGCTCACACAGTAGCTGCACACGTGTGTGCCATGTTGACAGGTTATACAAAGATTGTCAGGTAGGTGAATGAGGGACATGAGTGCAAGTATTGTTTCAGCAGGTGTTCTGTGCCTCAAAGCACATGCTGCTGCAGTTCATTAAACTCTGGACACATTACATTTGATGGGGAGAATTTCCACACAGATCATCAAATCACAGAAATGCCTGGGTTGGAAGGGACCTTAAAGATCATCTAGTTCTCAACTTACCTGCCCTGGGCAAGGACAACTTTCCCTAGACCAGGCTGCTCAAGAGCTCCATCCAGCTTTGCTTTGAACACTTCCAGGGATGGGGCATCTACAACTTTTTTGGGCAACCTGTTCCAGTGGCCTCACGAACCTCACAGCAAAGAATTTTTCTGCATAAATAAACTAAACCTGCTGTCTTTTGATTAAAACCATTCTCCCTTGTCTGTCACTGTGTGCCCTCGCTGAGGATAGAACTGTTCTTCAGATTACTGGTAATGCCTGCACAGGTGTGAGGGGAGGAGTGCTGGGAAAGTTGCCCACAAGTTGCCCACATTGTGGCAATACCTCTTCCTGAGCCCCAAATATCTTTTTTAGTACATTTTGAGAAGGAAAGTCTTTTGAAACATCCAGAAGTCACACCTCTTGAGTCTTACCCTTATCTCAGGTAATGCCTATGGCAAAAAGTGCATTACCTGTAGTGGGAATTACAGCTCAGATTTGCAATCATTGTCAGATAAATCTTCTATAGTTAAAGAATGTAACCACCTGTAGCTGTTTCCCTGCCCCAAGACTGTGCTCACACGTGAAGACCAATGCTGTTCACAGTGGCTTGGTCAGAGAGTTTGACCTCTGCTTCAGAAAGTTTGTGATTGGACATGATGACACAAACTGCCAGAGCCCGTCCCAATCTTTTAGCAACCAGTGCTCCCACAGAAGGAGTGGTGGCAGAAAAAGCAGCCTGTCCTCTGCTGAGCTGCCCCATTCACCACTCTAAGTTCAATCACTCATTATTGAAACAGACTGAGCAAGGCTGGCTGGGGAGCAAGCACAGCATCTGTCCTGCCACTGCCCTGCAGGGAGGGATACTCCACAGCAAAACTGAGAGCAAGCTGCTGAAGCCAGGGTCAGCTTCAACAGGTGACATTGCTTGTGCTCATGGGAGTGATGAATTTGGGCTCCCAAGGTCGGACCCAGCCCAGACATCAGAGAGGGGACAGCTGGCTCTATGATTGTTTCTCCTTGCACAGCAGTGTGCTGCTCTCCTGTCTAATCTTTTCCATTGTTTTTCTTTAAGTTTGCTACTGGCACAGGAAAGGTCACAAGGTATTATCAGACACAGACAGGACTTGAGCATTATGAGTGTTTGTATGTAAGCTAGAGAACGTATTCTGTATCAGAATTCATCTTGGGGAAGTCTGGGACTGTGTCTATTAAATGTCTCCTTTTTGTATTTTTTTGGCCTTGAAGTATATACATATGTTTTGCTCTCAAAGGCTGACAAATGTTGGTCTCAGACTGCCTATAACTGTATCCATTGCCAGCATGCCAACACCATCAGAGCATAATCCTTCATTCTAACCTCCTGCTGCTTATAGTGTTGTTGGAAATATGTGGCTACAAAGTCACCCCAGAGACATGTATAATTGCCCAGCCAGGTTCAGTTTGAGTTTTAATACAGACCGGGCTTTAGTTCTGCTTTTAAGAGCTGATTTCAAATTAGGACTTTAGTTTCCTAACTAAATATTTTGGTTTAAGTCTCTCCAAGGGATCTACCACTGTGAGAAAACTGCTTAAAGTATTTAAAGATAAGATTTATTATACCCAAGGCAGCTATGCTTTCCTTGTTCTCTTTCTGTGCTGTGCCTGTCTGGCATTTTATTACACTTCTTTATTCCTTATTATCTTCTTCCTTTACTCCATCTCCAATAACTGAAATGGATATCAGGTACAGCACAAACAGCAAAGGCAACGCAGAGTAACTGGGATTTCTGGGATTTCTATCTCCTCTTGTCCATCCACCAATTATTTCAACATGGGATGGTGTTCAGAGTGCCACTGAGAGGTGTGTTTGCTCCAGTGCTCATCCTCACGGACCCCAGTTATGCAATGATCATTGCCAAGGCTGGAGCACAGCTTCAGGACACTCTCTGCCAACTCCAGCACCGCAGCATGGCCCATCTGGACAGTGCTCATTCAAAGCTGGGAAGTTTGTTGTGAACAGGGCTGCTGGAGCAGGAGCTGGACTGTCCAGTCTCATGGATGAATGGGTTAAGTGACTCCAAATCTTCCTTTTTTGCAAGTTTGCCTCTTCTCTTTTTTCCTGAGATATTGCAGGTAGTACAGATACATTTGAGAGGTGATGTGATAAAAATACTAGTAACATAAACCCACTGAACAATACCGTCCTGAGTGGAAAACAACTGGCCATTGTTTCAGCCTCCTCCTCTGCTTTCTTATCTTGTGTGAAAAATACCTGTGGTTCTCAGAGCACAAACATGAAGGATAGAGTGAGGCCAGGTCTACAGCACAGACCTCTGCTTGGCAGTGATGCATCTGCCAAAGGTGTGAAGAACAGTGTTCCCTGACAGAGGCAAAAGTGCTGGTCAAGACCTCCTACACAGGTATGGCTATATCAACAAATCTGCACTTTCTCTGATTTTGACCACAGAGCTTCTGACCAAATTTGGTGTGTATTACTGCTTTAAAGTACTGGTCTTATGACTGGATTTACCAGGACTGCTTGGGAGGCTGTCACCCCAGCCTAGTACCACCAGAGCATGAGGCTGTTGACTCCTACAACAGGCCTGGGAATGGACTTGGGGGGAAGGTGGGGTCTTCAGCTCCCCTACTTCTCTCTTTGAGTCTTTGGAGAGAAAGCATTTGTGCTTGTCCTGTGTAAACATCTGTGGGAGTGAAGATAGACAAGACCTGTGCTAGAAACTGGGATGGCACAAAAACCAGGGTGTGCTTCTGAGTCTGTACATCCTCCTCCTTGACAGAGTGCACAGGCACATGTGTGGGGCCACACACTCACATCGGGGTGACTGTCTGGCTCACAAGTTTACAAAGCCTAGTCCTTGCTCACACAGATCTCACCAGCTGTCAGCAATGTCTCTTCATTCCACAGAAGCTGCTTTTTTCCTCTCCTTCTCTTCCACTGCAGCCCCAGAGAGTGTTGTTCAGCATGAAATGCATCAGCCCTGTGCCAGGCAAAAATCCCAGACATCTGTGGAGAGGAGTGGAACAGAAAAGCTTTCAGTGAAGGCACAGGAAAAATATTTGCATCTTTAGCTGTGCCATAAAAAAAGAGGAAAAGAAAAGAAGACTACAATTATGACAAAATTCAGGTCCAAGCTGCTTCTTGCATGTCTTTCTGAACTCCTTAGACTATAGTTGAAGTCTGTGAGTGAACATATCTTACACATCTAAGACTTCCAGATGGATTTAGTAGCATAGTTACCTCAGCAGCCAAAAATTAAAGAGCCCTATCTCTTGCTTCTAAATTGCATTGATGCCTTAGGCTTTAACTTCTGTATTTTTCAAATCCTGTACTGCCTAGTACGTAACTCTGAAGTTTCGTGTGGCCTGTTAGCTGCTGTTCTCTCATGCTGGTTTGACATAACAAGCCTCTCTAGGTTTGCTCTTCAAGGACACCAGGCCCCAAATGTCTCTGAAGAGGGGGGCAAACTTGGGATAGTTACATCATGAACTGAGGTTGTAATTAGAGAATTAACCCTGATATGCAAATGGACAAAACTTATAAAGAACCCCCGACCCAGGGTCCATCTTCGGTGTAGCCCTTTGACTGCCCAGGGTGTACCTTTGAAGGCCCTTCAAATAAATACCTACCTTTATTATCTTATTTTGTCTAGTCTCTGTGTTTTAGGTGGCCACCCTCAGGCATCAGTGCCACTTTCATATCATCTTTAAGCATAATATTTTTAAGTTACTTTTATGTCAGTTAGGTCCTGCAGCTGCATTTGGGAACAGGCCATGTATAACCAAGGAGAAAATTTACAGGGAATGTAAATATATAGAGAGAATTCATTTACACCTGTGCAGTGTACATAGGTGGGAGCACTGTGTATGCTGAGGGGCTGCTATAAGGTGTAACCTGGAGCCCCTGCAGTGACCACTGCAGTGGCTTTTCAATGTTTTCTTCACTATCCGTCAAGAGGGACTGAGGGGGCGCTGGTTTCAGGGATGCAGAGCTGTAGCACTGCCAGCTGTACCTGTCCCAGTCAGATCTCATCTCAGCCTCCCCAGCGCTCCCCACTCTGCCCATGGCACAGGACCCCATGTCAGTGCCCGCAAGCCCCAGCAGCAGGACTGGTCTCCAGTCCCTTCAGTCCTGCCTGCCTGGCCGTGGACCTCAACCCGTCCCTAGATATAACAGGACAGTTAAAACTCAAAGCCAAGTTTCACACCTCCTTTGGCCCCTCCTGACAAGCACATTCAGATTCTGCTCTCTTCCTCCTCCTGCTCCCGACCGAGCATCTGCACCACCTCAAATGCTGGGTTCACAGCATGTGGTGCACCAGCCTGGGAACCTAACTGGCTCAGAACTGCTCTGACTGCAACCTCATTATTTTTATACTGTTTGGTATCTGAAAAGTTATCACAATGTGGCTAACAGGAGCCTCCACACCTCTCAGATGACAAGCAGCTGAGAAAACCCCAGTCCAAACAATTGTCACTTTAATAAATATATTAATTCAATGAGGCTCAAAGGATTTTGAGCCATGATTTAAATACTAGGGTTTGGGTAAATTGTGTGTGTCAATACACTGAGCAGCTGTGTCTCCCTCAGACATGGGGTGTGCGGCTGGCATCATCCCAAAAAATGGGGTTAGGATAAGGGTTAGGGTTAGGGTTTGGGTTAGGGTTAGAGTTTTGGTTAGGGTTTGGGTTATGGTTTGGGTTAGGGTTAGGCTTAAGTTTAGGAAGACTCCTTTAAGCATCGCAAATAATAAGTGTTCATTTCTAGGCGATGGGAACCAAAGTTTCAGTATCACAAATTTGTCATCTTTTCTATTATTTGATCATCTCCAAGGATAATTGTAAAGTTCTTGGGGTCTTTTTTTTGCAGGTCTTTTTGTGTGCTTTGCTCCTAAATTTCATGTTGAGTTGGGCTACATCAACACTGGTGCAGAACTCTGAACTCCAGCTCAGCAGCCGTTGAGCACTCTCCCAGTGAAATTCTGAGCCTGGCATGCATGGAGCTGAGCTGTTTGGGTATGTCCAGACTGTGCCAGTCAGTTCCTGGGCAGAAAACCACCTTGAGCATCTTTAATTTGCAAGAAAAGCTATGAGACTCGGGTCTTCATTGGCCCGTCTGCCATCAGTGAGATTTTCCACAGGCTGAGCGAGGCAGGATTTCACTCAGGGGATATTCCATAACTGTGCCAAAGGCTGTCACACTTGGGTCACTTGGGATGCATCGGTTTTCTGCTGGCAAGATGTCAGTGCCAACAGTGCTGCTCCCAACCACATGTAGCCCTGACCTCACCAAACAGGTACTTGGGCTGAGCACAGCAGACAACTTGCGCTGGAGGCTTTCATCTTAGGCTTTGAAGAACAAACAAAAGACAGGAGAACAGAAAGCCGTGAAACATCTCCGTTAAATAGGATCCGTAGCTTAAGACTTATCTTTGTTGTGAGGCAAGAAGTTGACTTCTGTGTTGAATGCAAAAAGGGTTTGGGACAGGAGTGTTGTATACAGACATTTGCCATGTTCCCAGTGGTCAAACCACAGGTATTTCTTTAATTCATTAGAGCATGTTACAACTCTGCTTAAGTATGTGAACAGATAAATAATATGCAGACCATAGCCTGGGCTTAGCAAAACAGATATTCTTTCCAGCAGAGCCATAATCAGTTGTGATTCTCTTCAGCTCCACCGATAAAGTATGAATCATAATTGAGCAGCAACAACAAAATGCTGGTTTTCAGGTTTGTGACTATAAAAAGAAAAGTTTTCTTCCACCTCTGCAGAATTTAAACTTTATAAAAAATCTTTAAAAAGCAACTGAGTGACACCAGCTTTTAAAATTTCATAATAATTTTAGAATATAACTTGATAAAGCTTTCAAAAATACTAACCAAAAGGCACAAAAGAAATATTTTATATGAGATGAAATCCTTGGTTTAAAGTGCTACCATATCCCCAAGCATCCTTCAGCTCCAGCCCAGTAACAATTGCTCCACACATCCTCTATGCATTTCCTTCCTGGACTACAGCACAGCAGCATCCCTGGCCAGATTGTGTGGAGCAGAGCCAGCTGCAAGATGACCTGTCATCCTCTTGCACTTCATTTTTCATATTCATCCAGACCTCCAGTGTGGCATATGATGGAATACTCATACCGTAGTACCACCCCTGTGTCATGAGAGACCCAGCCACTGACTGAGCCTGAAAGTGCCCAACACTGGACTGTGGTACTGGTCAGGCTCCTGGAAAGCCTTCCACCTCCTCTGTGACTTTCCTTCCATCCTCACAAAAGCCCAGGAAAGTGTCGTGTACAAAACGGCTGTAGAACAGTCTTGTTGCTTCCTGAATCACAGTTAAAAAAAGCGGATTTTGCCATCCTCTAGGCATCAATGGCTCTTTAGCCATCTAAAATTGGGGTGTTAATCTAGTTATCTGAGTTTCATCTACAGTCAGTGGAGACAACAATAAAAGCACCTCAAAAGGACCGTTCTTCCCATATACGATAGACATCTATTTAACAGGATCAGTTGCCCTCTGGAGGAGGTTTTCATCATCGTTGATTAAAAAGAAAGACAAGTAGCACAGACTAAGTGCTTAGCTTTTAGAGGACAAAAGCTAAGTAGATCTTATCCCTGATCATATATTTTCCTACCTGAAGGAAGAAGCAGAGAAGACTCCTTATAAAGAGGGACAGATTAAAACTCTGAGGTATAAAAAAAGCAAAATTGCAAAGATAAATCCATTTGATGCCAGTGGTGGACCAACCAAATCACAAGCAGGCATAGCTTGGGGATTGAGGTGGGGATTGATCAAGTCCAGGCCATATGATTGTATCACAAAGCCTGGAAGGGAAGTCTGAGAGGTAGGTGATTACATCAGGATCCCTGGGATGATTTACAGCCGAGGTAACAAGAGCTTTCTCTCATTCCATCATTTTTATGGCAATCATAGACAACTTCTTACATTAATCATTAAAAAAAAAATAGGAAAAGCAATTCTGTGATGTAGGAAAGGCCTTTAAGCTGGCACAGACTATTCATCACAAGCTGGTATGACAGCAGCGAAACGGGAGAAGCAGGACAGAGATTACTGAAAGTCTTATTGCAAGAGCCCTCTACCACATCAGCTGGGATTGCTGCAGCCACTACATTGTCAGTATTCCAGCTTTGGTGGTGGTGGCCTCTCATGCATGGATGAGGACGGGTAAGAACAAAATTTGCTTTCTAGAGCATTGTTGAGGAATCTGGCCAGATGTTCCTACTCCAGGAGGGCAATGATCCTGTGCCAACAAACCCTACAGGTCTTGCAGTCCTAGAGAGAACTTCTGCCCTGCAGAATAAGGACCTTGGCAATCGTCACAAAACCTACTGTTCATGTAGGACATTCGCTAGGAGGACAGGTCAAGAATGTTCACTCAGGTGAGGAACCAACAGTCTGGAGCAAGCCTGTGATGGATTCCCACTCTCCTCCTCAGGGCCATGAGAACCCTTGGCAATATCTCCACAAAACTTGGGAACTGGGGAAGGGATGCCTGAAATTCCTGCAGCAGGGCCAAGGTGCTCTTTGCCTTTTCATCCCTTACAGGAGGCGAACATAGATGGGATATGACAGTAGAATTATTATGACAATAGAATCACTTGCACTAGAATCCTTGGTGTTTGAATCAGTATAGCAAATTCACAGAAAATAAAAATTGGCAAGAGAAAGAGGGTCCACCACTGGCAGGAGGAGATCTCTTTCCTGCTCTCTTTACTGTTCCCTAATACCACATAAGCTTTTTATTCTACAGTAGAAATTCTGGAGTAACTTCTCCAAAGTGCTGCTTTGCCATTTTACTGTGTACTCCTATATCATACAAGGAGGAGTAAATGCTTATCTGTTCAAGGAGAGATGAATTTCAGCTATTCCTTCACCCTTCACATGCCTTCTTTGCGTGCTGCATTCCTTTTCCACTGCCTGGCCATTCCCTGGAAAAAATTAGTTTCTTTATCTCTGGGTCCCACTTAAGATATGTTTCCCCATGCATGGCTGGGTTTCAGCAGTGGGGGCTGTGGTAGGGACCTGCGTGGTGGGGACCCATGTGCCAGTCACAGCTGGGTCCAGCCACTTCTGGAAACAGTCTGGGTGACCACCACACACCACAGCTGCAGCCAGGCAGACAGAGGATACCCCAGCACCCCAGCTCAGACATATTTCAGGAAGACTAGCAGCCACTGCAGGCAGGAGATGTACAGAGAACCCTTTTAGGGAGACAAATGAAGACAGAGGTAATTGTGGAGACATGGAGCTGGGGACACACTCTTGAAAGAAGGAGCTCCATGTTAAAGGGAGGCAGCCTGTGGCTTACGGGGAACTCAGAGTGGTCAAGGACAACCCTGCGGGACTGTGGCAATGGGAGATCAACACCAGGGAAAGGACAGCTCTGAGGGACTGAGGCCAACAGGCAAAACCGTAAGAGGCATGAAGGAGAGAGAAAAACCAGTAAGAATGACAGATGACCAAAAGAAAACCAGTAAGAAGCATGGAAAAGCATCAGACTAAACCCACTGTGTATATGGCCCCAACCTCTGGTATTACTCAGTGTAACCCACATCAAAAACAGGGGGAGGTGAGACTAGGAAGGAGGGAGGAAAGGTGTTTTGCTGAAATTATGCCTGGGGAAGAGTCAAGAAAGCTGCTTACCCAAGTGTTTTCTTAATTGTTCATGGTTTCTTTTTCTCAATACCCAAATCAGTGATTAGAAGCTTCTGTTAATTGGCAATAAACTAAAGTAAGTGAAAATTCTGTGAGTTGAGCCTGTTTTGCCAGTAACACCACGCATTTGGTATTTTCTTCCTTTGCCTCCTTCACCTTTTGCAAACAATCTTGCACATACTGCCCTGGTGACACCAGAGGACCAGTTTTTCCACAGATCCACCTCTTTTCTACCCTCTCTTGCATCTCATCACTTCATCCACATTTACTCTTTGTTCTGCCTGGCCTGATCAGCTCAGCCTTGTGTGAGCCTGGGCTTCCAGCTAACAAAAGACAAAGTCACAGCAGGGGCCTGGTGAGCAAAGAGCACCTGGACACACTCAACAAAAGAGGGCAGCTTCATTTCTGTGCCCATGTTGTGAACCCAGCCAGATCCAACAAAGGACAGTGGGACTGAGGGCAGCTTGTGGCTTCCTGTGTGATGACTGACAAGCTATTGGAGCCCAGGAGAAAATCAGCATGATGCTTTCTTCTGAACCGAGGCGTAACATTCAAGTAATGCAAACGGTATTAAATACAAATAGGAAGGAAATGGTTTGCCCTACTCTGTTTGCCTATGGCATCTCTTCTTACATTTTTCACAAACAATTTCAGTATATTTGGCTCCTGCTGACCTTAAGAAACTCCTGAACAATTTTGGCCCTTCTGCTCCAGAAGTATTTGATAGCTTTACCTTGAATGTGCTTGAGTGTTCAAACACGCTCTTTATTTCCCATTTGAATTTATCTGCCTGCCTCTTCCATTGCACCTCACCTGCCACTCTTTTTGGAAACTGGGGAAAAAATTTCACATGGTTTAAAATGCAGCATTGCTTCCTTGTTGTTTAGCCAGAGAAAAGCACTACACTGCACTGTTGTTATTCAGACAAGAAACAGAACAAGCAAGAAGGAGCAGAGTGGAATAAAGGGCAAGCAATGGATTTCACTAATACGTAGAAGGCCAGCACAAGTCTTATATATTAATTACATGCTGGTTGAGAAAGAGTCTGAAATCTGTTTGGGATCCAGGTAGCATACAGCTTTGTACTGGCTTTTACACTGGACCATGAGTTTCACCCTTACAGTCTCTGCCCCTGGAAAGAGTGACCCTTTCCTTGTGAAAGGCCACGGGTTCCCCCTGCCTGGTGAGGGTGGTGGGTGCCCAGCCCTGCTGGGATCTGCCTGGAAAGGCAGGGAACCAGGAGCAGGAAAAGAAAGTCCAGTAGTGAGATCTGTTGAAAGATATGAGCAGCCTGAGGGTAAGGAGACGCTGAGAGAGACAAGAAAACTCCTAGGGAGTGGTCGAGCTAAACTAACAAAATTCTTTCCCATGCACATGCCTAATACTTAAAATAATAAAAACACCTTTTGGGGACTACTGAGCCATGGGAAAGCCAAACAAAATCTGTTTTGGATTTACTTTAGTCAGCATCGCAGGAATATCAGAGACCCTGCTACATGAACTGGATATTTAAATACTACAAAATTCCAGAGAGTGCGATAAAGATGGGCTTTTATTTGCCAAGAGGGGATGTGCTCGTGCAATGTTCTCAGCCACAGCGCATTTACCCTCACCAGTGGAGTAGTGCTTTTCCCAGAACTGGTGGGATTGCCTCCTTTACTCAGCCCTGCAGCCCAGTGCCAAATCCATTAGTAATAACTTGGCCATAAAGCAAACAGCTCAGCTGTGCCCCAGCACAATCTCTTCGTGCAGAGAAACACTGTGACATTTACACACACAGTTAAGCAAAGCAGCTTCTAAATTTTGCATTAAATTTTGTTTCTAAATTTTGGTGGGCTTTCTCTGGGCTGTCCCTACTCCCTGCAGCACTGCAGTCAAAGCTGGATTTCAGAAATGCAAGAGCTGCAGCAGCCAGAAGCTCCCACTCTGGAGTGGGCTGCACATTTGGATCAGCTCTGAGCAGTAGTAGCTGTTTTTGCAGCAATGCATAGGCAAAAAGGCCATGGTGAGCAGAAGAGCCTCGAGCTGAATACCCCAGTGTGTTTTCCCAGTCACCGGGGAAGACTGCTCATCAGAAAGGTACTCTGTGTAGAAAATGTGCTCTTCAGTATGTTTGCTTCTCCTTTGGCCTAGGATTAGATTTTGGCTGATGGCAAGACTCAGGCAGACGTCTTCAGGCATTCCTTGTTCTTAATGCAAACATGTGCTGGTTCTTTGAAAGACACCATGTTTTTGCTGATTGTGTCTTAAGTGGTGGCGTGGAGACACCCCTGTGGACACACAGTGTGGGACTGGCAGGTGGACACTTTGGTCTCTGCCTACACTTTAAACAGGATAAATTTTTGAGGCTGTGGGTGCTTGGGGGCAGACAATCTGGGGGACAGGCTCACCTTGCATGCTACTTGTCCTTTTGTTTTGGGGAGTGCCGTGAACACTGCAAGATACACTTCGGGTCTGCCTTCGCCCGTGGGAACAGAATCAGACACAGTGGGGAACACGATATGGGGGCATCTGAAACTGTTAACTCAAATTCAGTACAGTGTAAACATCACTGGACTGCTTCCAGACTTGTTGTAGGACATCTGTGTACTGCTGCACACAGCCAGGCTCAGTCTCTCACTGCTCAGGAATCCTTCCGTCATGGGGAAGGCAGCCCGCAAAGATGTGCAACCACTCAGCTGAGGATCAACTGGATGAAGAGATGTGTCAGAAGCCAGGGAACAATAGTAGTATTCAGTCATGACCAACATGGTTTGAAAGTATCTAGTATCCAGTCTACTTATTAAGTGTAACAGTTTTACAGACATATGGCACAGCAATTCCTCTCCTCAGATGCTGTGTGAAGGCAAGATATAAAGAATCTCCAGAAGAAGACTGCAGGGGGGAGAAATAGCTGAACTGACAGTGCATAACATCATGTTTACAAAGTAAACAAACTGGGAAGACAAAAGCAAACCTTCTCTCAAATCTTTAGTTAAAAGAGCCTTGTGTACAGCATGCAGCTATTAGCACCAGCACAGCAAGGATGAGACAGAGAGATTTGAAACTGATGTTCCTTTAAAGAGCTTGCCATGTGGTGCTGCAGCATTAACTGTCTCTTAAAATCCTGGTTTAGGAACAGGATTACCACCAAGCAAAGGCCTGTCACCAAATTTATTTCCAGTAGTGTCATCAGTGGGCACTGAGCTGCAGGATCTGAGAGCCGTTGTCAGTGGCAGGCTGAACCTGCATCCCCTATGGCCATCAACTGCAAACCAGCTATACAAACCCTGCCCATCACTTCCCCTAAAAGTGCTTTTTGAAGCAACCCCAGAGGGGATTTGGAATACTTCAGTGCAAAAGGATGACAGCTGCCTTGTGCAACTGCAGCTTGCCTTACACAGGTGATGTTGCATGATTTTCTGCGTGTAGAAGAAAAAACCCATGAGTAACTGCTGCACATGGACGCCTTGAATAATTAAAGGTCCATGAGCAGCATAAAAACTGGGCTCACTAATGCATCCTGCTAAGAGGATCTCCACATCACTGTTCCTTCTGTTACACCAGTGTGCTACAGAGACACAGAGGTCATGCCTTGAATAACTTTATCAACAGAGTTACTGTTTAGCTTATTCTTAAACAAAGACGAACTAGGTTTGCCTTTGCTGAAGCCAGCTCTGTCAGTAAGCGGGGGCTAAGGTGAGAACCCCACACAATCACACAGCGATACACTCACACTTAGTGAATCCTGTCGTAGGAAATTGTCCTCAGTGCCATTTTGCCTTCCTTGGTCTCAATTTTTTTTTTCCCACAAAAGCCTTGTGGTGATATCCAGACCTACTACCTTGTGGAAAGTAATCAGGCTGCTTCACTCACTGTGGATAGGGGTTCTGGGAGCAGCCGAGCCGTGTTTTGGTGCTCTTACCGCAGGCAGTAATCTGTCTGTGCAGAAAAAATAAAAAGGAGGCTTCAGAAAGGCAGATGGCTGCTCATGGTGTTAGGTCAGTCTGTGTCCCAGCTGTCCCAGGTGTTAACCTGCCACAGGAGGGCCTGGTCAAGGATGCCTGGGAGCCCTGGCCTAAAAGACTGTAGGAAATTACACTATAGGCATTCAACACTAAGGCCATTCTTCTCCTAAGACGTGGAAAATTCACTCCTGGATCAGAACATATCCTTGGTTCATTTTATCGGCAAAATACCCTGGAAATGAACCTCCTAGCTCTCACACAAAGGTCCAGAGTGCTTTGGTTTCAGAGGGGTGGGCGAAGACGGTGGGGCGAGGGGTGGG